>CM076571.1:811492372-811620105 GCA_034641835.2 Pinus albicaulis
TATAATCATAATATACCCTTAGAATTATGAATTAAGTGAATAATTTGATAAATTCTATCATAAAGAATAACTAAATTTGCTTGAATTGAAAATTTAGCCCACAGAGAATTTTTATGTCATTAGATTCAATTTTAAAGCATGATTTACATTGATAAAACATGAAATTTTATTTAGGCCTCAATTTTAACATAAGCATGTGATCTTTAATTTTATGTAATTGTACAACCTGCAAATTTCTCTGAAATTCGTTCTAATATCCCTGAACTTAAGAGAGATAACTATAAGGTCTGGAATGAGAGAGTTCTCTTTCATTTGGGGTGGATGGATATAGAATATGCTCTTAGGAAAGATGAACCATGGGCACTCAATAATACCAGCACTGCAGTGGACATCACGCTTTATGAACGATGGGAACGATCTAATCGCCTAAGCATGATGTTCATTGAGACTAAAATTTCAGCTAGTATTCGTGGTTCCATTGAACAGCATGAAAAGGTTCGGGACTTTCTGAAAGCCATTGATGATCAATTCGTCACTTCAGATAAAGCAATAGCAAGCACCCTAATCATGAATTTCTCATCCCTAAGGCTCACCAGTGTGAGAGGTGTGCTCGAGCACATCATGCAAATGAGGGACACTGTGGCTCAATTGAAGAAACTTGAGGTTGAAATATCAGAGTCTTTTCTGCTGCACTACATCCTGAACACCCTTTCGCACCAATACGAACCCTTCAAAATCTCATACAACACACATAAGGATAAATGGTCAATTAATGAACTCATGACCATGTGTGTTCAAGAGGAAGAGAGACTGGTGATGGAAATGGGAGAAAGTGCAATGCTGGCAACGTGAGGAAAGGGAAAATCTCAAGCCAATCGGAAAGGGAAAGGTAAAATACCTCCTCAAGCTGATATCAATAAGGATTTCGAGTGTTTCCTCTGTAAAAAGAAGGGACACATGAAGAAGGAATGCACCAAATTTCAAAAATGGCTTGCGGACAAAGGTAATCCAATATCGTTTGTTTTTTATGAATCTAATATGGTTAATGTCAATATTAACACATGGTGGATTGATTCTAGATCAAAAATTCACATTTCAAATTCCTTGCAAGGTTTGCAAAACCTAAGGAAGCCAGCGGGAAGTGAGAAAAGCATCTTATCTGGAAACAAGATGGGCTCGCATGTGGAAGCTATAGGAACATGCTATTTAACTTTAAGTAGTGGCTTTGTTTTAGAATTAGAACAGACCTTTTATGTACCAAGTTTTTCTAGAAACTTGATTTCAGTTTCAAGGCTTGTACCTTTTGGATATTCCTTTAACTTTTCAGAAACATCCTTCAATTTATTTTATAAATCTGATTATGTTGGGAATGGTATTTTGTCTAATGGTCTTTACTGCATTAATTTACAAAACAATGTCACTTATGATTCAATGCATGTTCACACTGGCACTAAAAGATGTGTTATTAATGAAAATTCCTCTAAATTATGGCACCGGAGACTAGGTCATATCTCCATAGAAAGAATTAAAAGATTGGTAAATGAAGGGTACTTAATACTTTGGATTTTACTGATTTTGAGACTTGTGTGGACTGCATAAAGGGAAAGCAGACCAACAAGTCAAAGAAAGGTGCCAATAGGAGTTCAGACATATTAGAGATCATACATAATGATATATGTAGTCCAGACATGGACTCACATGGTCAGAGATACTTCATCTCTTTTATAGATGATTACTCACGATATATGTATCTCTACATGCTTCATAAAAAGAGCGAAGCATTAGATGCCTTTAAGATTTTTAAGGCTGAAGTAGAGAAACAATGCGGCAAGAAAATTAAGATCGTGAGATCAGATAGAGGTGGAGAATATTATGGTAGATACACAGAAGATGGACAAGCACCTGGGCCATTCACAAAATTTCTTCAAGAGCATGGGATTGTTGCCCAATACACCATGCCTGGTTCACCCGACCAGAATGGTGTAGCAGAAAGAAGAAATCGAACATTATTGGACATGGTGTGGAGTATGCTTAGCAGCTCCAATCTTCCTAAATTCTTGTGGATTGAAGCACTTAAGATGGTAGTGTATATATTAAACCGAGTTCCAACCAAGGCTGTTCCTAAAATGCCATTTGAATTATGGAAAGGTTGGAAACCGAGTTTGCGACATATGCGCATTTGGGGATGTCCGTCTGAAGTGAGAATATATAATCCACAAGAGAAGAAGCTAGACCCAAGGACCATTAGTGGGTATTTCATTAGATATGCTGAAAGGTATAAAGGTTATAGATTTTATTGTCCATCTAACAACACTAGGATTGTGGAGTCAAGAAATGCAAATTTTCTTGAAAATGACCTGATCAGTGGGAGAAATCAAGCCAGGAACATAGTTTCTGAGAAGGGTCATTCAGAATCTCAACCTTCCACCTCAAGTGAAAGATTGGTTATTGTTCACAGCACCCATCAAGTACAAACTGGTGTTGAAAAAGCAATTGTTGAAGTTCCACAAGCTGCTGACGACATTCCAGTAGATCAGATAGTTCAAGAATTGCCAAGAATTTTTGAACAACGAGTTGAACCACATACTTCTCAGGAAGATGGTGGGACAACATTAAGAAGATCTACTAGACCAAAGAGATCAGCAATTCCTGATGATTATGTTGTGTATCTGCAAGAAGCTGACTACGACATTGGAGCCGAAAATGATCCTCAGTATTTTTCACAAGCCATGAGTTGCAAAGAATCAGAATTATGGTACGATGCCATGAAGGAAGAGATGAATTCTATGAAGAGTAATGAAGTCTGGGATCTTGTTGAGTTGCGTAATGGTGCAAAAGCCATTGGATGTAAATGGGTCTTTAAGACAAAGAAAGACTCATTGGGCAACATTGAGAGATACAAGGATAGACTCGTTGCAAAGGGATTCACTCAGAAAGAAGGAATTGATTACAAGGAGACTTTCTCTCCTGTATCTAAGAAATATTCCTTGCGCATTATTATGGCATTAGTAGCCCATTTTGACTTGGAATTGCATCAAATGGATGTGAAAACGACATTTCTCAATGGAGATCTAGAGGAGGAGGTTTACATGAAACAACCTGAAGGATTCTCCTCTAGTGATGGTGAGCATTTGGTTTGCAAGCTCAAGAAGTCATTATACGGATTAAAACAAGCATCCCGCCAATGGTATTTGAAATTTCATAATGTAATTTCTTCTTTCAGTTTTGTAGAAAACATTATGGATGAATGTATATACCTGAAAGTCAGTGGGAGTAAAATCTGTTTTCTTGTTTTATATGTGGATGACATTTTGCTAGCAACCAATGATAAGGGTTTGCTACATGAGGTGAAACAATTCCTCTCTAAAAATTTCGATATGAAGGATATGGGTGAGGCATCTTATGTCATTTCCATTAAGATCCATAGAGATAGATTTCCAGGCATCTTGGGTCTGTCTCAGGAAACCTATATTAATAAAATTTTAGAGAGATTTCAGATGAAGGATTCTTCACCAAGTGTCGCTCCCATTGTGAAGGGTGATAGGTTCAGTTTCAACCAATGCCTGAAGAACGACTTTGAAAGGGAACAAATGAAGAACATTTCATATGCTTTTGTTGTCTGAAGCTTAATGTATGCTCAAGTCTGTACAAGACCTGACATTGCATTTGTTTTGGGAATGTTGGGATGATATCAGAGTGATCCAGGTTTAGACCACTGGAGAGCTGCAAAGAAAGTAATGAGGTACCTTCAAGGAACCAAAAACTACATGCTTATGTATAGAGGGACGGACAATTTGGAAGTAATTTGTTACTCAAATTCTAACTTTGCTGGATGTGTTGATTCACGCAAATCAACATCAGGATACATTTTTATGATGGTCGGTGGAGCTGTATCATGGAGGAGTGCCAAGCATACTTTGATTGCCACTTCCACTATGGAAGCCGAGTTCCTCTCCTGTTTTGAGGCTACTTTACAAAGTGTATGGCTTAAGAGTTTCATTTCTAGGCTTAGAATTATGGATTCTATTTCTAAGCCATTATGAATGTATTGCGACAATTCAGCTGCTGTTTTTATGGCTAAGAACAAAAAAAGTGGGAGTTGAAATAAACACATCGACATTAAGTATTTAGACATAAGGGAACGTGCTAAAGAAAAGAAAGTGGTCATTGAGCATGTTAGCACTGAGTTGATGATCGCTGATCCTTTGACTAAGGGCATGCCACCGTTTAAATTCAAGGATCATGTACTAAATATAGGACTTGGTTCCATTATGTAGTTTCTCATTGTATGAACAATGTTATTTTAATGAAATTCTTAATTATTGTGATGTTTTTCTCATATTTATGTGCACCTTCATTTGATTTGAGAGAATTCATCTATGTAGGACAAAGAATGAGCATAGGGTTTATTCATTAAGAAATTGTTGCCACAAATTTTAATAGAAATAAATACATAGTAATACATGGAAGATAATACTCATCATTAGAGGACTTATCACCATGATTCATGTATCTATTACTTAATACAGATTTTCAATGGGTTTTAAGATGAGACATTAGGATTGGAAGTATGGACCAGGTGGGAGAATGTTAAGCTCCCTCTCGCAACATGAGATTTCTGGAAACTCATCTGAAGTTGTTTCCTTAAATTATGGAAACCAACTCCGGTTATTTCCTTAAATTAGGAAATAAATTGAAGTTAATTAATTTCTTTTTGGGAGCTTCTGAAGTGATCCATTTCTCCCATTGCAGTTATCTAGTCTGTTACTCCCATTACAATTATCTACCATGATTTGTGGAACACTTAACGAATAGCCAACAGAATCTTGATGGAAGCTTAGCTATAAATTCTTTTGTTTGGTTCCCAAGCTCACTAACTTAATCCCCTTCAGCCTTACACCATCAAGTTAGAGTGAGGAGAGCTTGGAAGTGCCTTCAGATTTTCTTTAGTATTGGTGTTGAGGACACAGTGTTGTGTAGTGACTACGTTAAGGAGGCTTTGTTGTAGAAAAGTGAATGTGGAGAAGAACTCTCGAGGCTCTCGCTACTGTGTTATAGTTTTATTAAAGTCTATTTCGTTTCCTTGAAGAATTTGCAATAAACCATTCGTTGGAGCACTTCTTGGAGCATTGATCTTTGTGCAAATTTCATCTCTACAAAATTACTTTTTCTACATAGTATAATTCATCAATGGCTCAAGGTATTATTTAATGGGCAATTTTAAGTTTTAATTTTCGATTCCTTTTAAGTATTTATTCCGCATTTTGGATCATTATTTTATGCTAACATTTGGTATCAGAGCGGGGTTTTATCTCTGCCTTGGTGATTACAGACATATTTTGAGAATTTTCTGAATTAAATTATTTGGAAATATGTCTAATTTTTTTCTCAATTTTATGATTATAATATTTATTTAGTGCAATTTGAATAATTGTTGTGCAATTTAAATTGCATGAATTAATTATTTCTACTCTAGTTAAAATATGCTATTTTGGATGAGTAAACGAGACCCATCGTTAAAATTTATGCATGAATAATGTAATTTTATTTATGCAAATTATCATTATTCTCATGTCAAGTTAATTTTTTTTTTTTATGTAAATAATGTGGAGTGATCCATATAATTTTAATTGAATAAGAGAATAGCCACAACATCTCTTATTAAATAAAATTATATATATTATGATTGATTAGGATCACATAAAGAATGTTTACACATTAATTGTGATTAATTATACTAAATATAATAAATTTTATCCTGCGGGAATTTTTGTTATATTTATGTAATTAATTAGGATAAAATATTCATAACTTACCCACATGAATTATGAATTCATAGTTTTATCTTAAAGTTCAAAACTTTAGACATTAATTGTAATTAATTATACTAAATATAATAAATTTTATCCCACAGGAATTTTTGTTATATTTATGTAATTAATTAGGATAAAATATTCATAACTTACCCACAAGAATTATGAATTAACAGTTTTGTCATAAAGTTCAAAACTGAGATAGAATTTATAACAAATTATAATCATAATATACCCTTAGAACTATGAATTAAGTGAATAATTTGATAAATTCTATCATAAAGAATAAATGAATTTGCTTTAAATAAATATTTAGTCCACAGAGAATTTTATGTCATTAGATTCAATTTTAAGCGTGATTTACATTGGTAAAGCATGAAATTTTATTTAGGCCTCAATTTTAACATAAACATGTGATCTTTAATTTTATGGAGTTGTACAACCTGCAAATTTCTCTGAAATTCGTACTAATATCCCTGAACTTAAGGGAGATAACAATAAGGTCTGGAAGGAGGGACTTCTTCTTCGTTTGGCGTGGATGGACATAGACTATGCTATTAGGAAAGATGAACCATCGACACTCAATAATACCAGCACTGTAGCATACATCACGCTTTATGAACAATGGGAACGATCTAATCGCCTAAGCATGATATTCATTAAGACTAAAATTTCAGCTGATATTCGTGGTTCCGTTGAACAGCATGAAAAGTTCGGAGACTTGCTGAAATCCATTGATGATCAATTCGTCACTTCAAACAAGGCACTAGCAAGCACCCTAATCATGAAGTTCTCATCCCTAAGGCTCACCAGTGTGAAAGGTGTACGCGAGCACATCATGCAAATGAGGGACACTGTGGCTCAATTGAAGAAAATCGAGGTTGAAATATCAGAGTCTTTCCTGGTGCACTACATCCTAAACACCCTTCCACACCAATATGGACCCTTCAAAATCTCATACAATACACATAAGGATAAATGGTCAATTAATGAACTCATGACCATGTGTGTTCAAGAGGAAGAGAGACTGGTGATGGAAATGGGAGAAAGTGCAATGCTGACAACACGAGGAAAGGGAAAATCTCAAGCCAATCGGAAAGGGAAAGGTAAAGTACCTCCCCAAGCTGATATCAAGAAGGATTCTAAGTGTTTATTCTATAAAAAGAAGGCACACATGAAGAAGGAATGCGCCAAATTTCAGAAATGGCTTGCAGACAAAGGTAATCCAATCTCGTTTGTTTGTTATGAATCTAATATGGTTAATGTCAATATTAACACTTGGTGGATTGATTCTGGATCAACAATTCACATTTCGAATTCCTTGCATGGTTTGCAAAACCTAAGGAAGCCAGTGGGAAGTGAGCAAAGCATCTTATCAGGAAACAAGATGGGCTCACATGTGGAGGCTATAGGAACATGCTATTTAACTTTAAGTAGTGGCTTTGTTTTAGAATTAGAAAAGACCTTTTATGTACCAAGTTTTTCTAGAAACTTGATTTCAGTTTCAAGGCTTGTACCTTTTGGATATTCCTTTAACTTTTCAGAAACATCCTTCAATTTATTTTATAAATCTGATTGTGTTGGGAATGGTATTTTGTCTAATGGTATTTACTGCATTAATTTACAAAACAATGTCACTTATGATTCAATGCATGTTCACACTGGCACTAAAAGATGTGTTATTAATGAAAATTCCTCTAAATTACGGCACCAGAGACTAGTCATATCTCCATAGAAAGAATTAAAAGATTGATAAATGAAGGGGTACTTAATACTCTGGATTTTACTGATTTTGAGACTTGTATGGACTGCATAAAGGGAAAGCAGACCAACAAGTCAAAGAAAGGTGCCAATAGAAGTTCAGACATATTAGAGATCATACATACTGATATATGTAGTCCAGACATGGACTCACATGGTCAGAGATACTTCATCTCTTTTATAGATGATTACTCACGATATATGTATCTCTACATGCTTCATAAAAAGAGCGAAGCATTAGATGCCTTTAATATCTTTACGGCTGAAGTAGAGAATTAATGCAGCAAGCAAATTAAGATCGTGAGATTAGATAGAGGTGGAGAATATTACGGTAGATACACAGAAGATGGACAAGCACCTGGGCCATTCGCAAAATTTCTTCAAGAGCATGGGATTGTTGCCCAATACACCATGCCTGGTTCACCCGACCAGAATGGTGTAGCAGAAAGAAGAAACCGAACATTATTGGACATGGTGCGGAGTATGCTTAGCAGCTCCAATATTCCTAAATTCTTGTGGACTGAAGCACTTAAGACGAAAGTGTATATATTAAACTAAGTTCCAACCAAGGTTGTTCCTAAAACACCATTTGAATTATGGAAAGGTTGGAAACCGAGTTTGCGACATATGCACGTTCGGGGATTCCCGTCTGAAGTGAGAATATATAATCCACAAGAGAAGAAGCTGGACCCAAGGACCATTATTGGGTATTTCATTGGATATGCTGAAAGGTCTAAAGGTTACAGATTTTACTGTCCATCTAATAGCACTAGGATTGTGGAATCAAGAAATGCAAAGTTTCTTGAAAATGACTTGATTAGTGGGAGCGATCAAACCAGGAACATAGTTTCTGAGAAGGATCATTCAGAATCTCAACCTTCCACCTCAAGTGATAGATTGGTTATTGTTCACAGCACCCCTCAAGTACAAACTGGTGTTGAACAACCAATTGTTGAAGTTCCACAAGCTGCTGACGACATTCCAGTAGATCAGATAGTTCAAGAATTGCCAAGAATTTTTGAACAACGAGTTGAACCACATACTTCTCAGGAATATGGTGGGACAACGTTAAGAAGATCTACTAGACCAAAGAGATCAGCAATTCCTAATGATTATGTTGTGTATCTGCAAGAAGCTGACTACGACATTGGAGCCGAAAATGATCCTCAGTCTTTTTCACAAGCCATGAGTTGCAAAGAATCAGAATTATGGTACGATGCCATGAAGGAAGAGATGAATTCTATGAAGAGTAATGAAGTCTGGGATCTTGTTGAGTTGCCTAATGGTGCAAAAGCCATTGGATGTAAATGGGTCTTTAAGACAAAGAAAGACTCATTGGGCAACATTGAGAGATACAAGGCAAGACTTGTTGCAAAGGGATTCACTCAGAAAGAAGGAATCGATTACACAGAGACTTTCTCTCCTGTATCTAAGAAAGATTCCTTGCGCGTTATTATGGCATTAGTAGCCCATTTTGACTTGGAGTTGCACCAAATGGATGTGAAAACGGCATTTCTCAATGGAGATCTAGAGGAGGAGGTTTACATGAAACAACATGAAGGATTCTCCTCTAATGATGGTGAGCAATTGGTTTGCAAGCTCAAGAAATCATTATATGGATTAAAACAAGCATCCCTCCAATGATATTTGAAATTTCATAATGTAATTTATTCTTTTGGTTTTGTAGAAAACATTATGGATGAATGTATATACCTGAAAGTCAGTGGGAGTAAAATCTGTTTTCTTGTTTTATATGTGGATGATATTTTTCTAGTAACCAATGATAAGGGTTCGCTGCATGAGGTGAAACAATTCCTCTCTAAAAATTTCAATATGAAGGATATGGGTGATGCATCTTATGTCATTGGCATTAAGATCCATAGAGACAGATTTCAAGGCATCTTGGGTCTGTCTCAGGAAACCTATATTAATAAAATTTTAGAGAGATTTCAGATGAAGGATTGTTCACCAAGTGTCGCTCCCATTGTGAAGGGTGATAGGTTCAGTTTGAACCAATGCCCAAAGAACGACTTTGAAAGGGAACAAATGAAGAACATTCCATATGCTTCTGCTGTCGGAAGCCTAATGTATGCTCAGGTCTGCACAAGACCTGACATTGCATTTGTTGTGGGAATGTTGGGACGATATCAGAGTGATCCAGGTTTAGACCACTGGAGAGCTGCAAAGAAAGTAATGAGGTACCTTCAAGGAACCAAAAACTACATGCTTATGTATAGACGAACGGACAATTTGGAAGTAATTGGCTACTCAAATTCTGACTTTGTTGGATGTGTTGATTCATGTACTGTAATATTCCAACTAGGAAATGACAATAATACTGCAAATGGGCTGTAAAACAAAGGTATATATAAATGTGTAATGCTTTTAAACTTAATATGGAACAAATACTCATAAAATGCCAGAACACTAAGCCATTTTATTAATCTGAGAATACATGTATATGGGTACAAAGATAATCAGAATAAGTGCACCTATCCTTGCCCTAGGCAAGTGGAGACCCTCTCAGAATAGAAAATGGCTGCAATGGAGACTGCGTCCTAGCTGGCTGGAGAACTGCCGTAGAAAACTGCTGCTGCAATGTGCTGGAACTAGGGGCTGATCCCCTCACCGGAATGAGCTGAAAACTGGAAGGCTAGCTGATCTCAACCCTCCGGACAAAACCCAGAAATCGTGAAGAAAATGCTCCACCTCCGAAAATCCACCCAATAAACCCCCTCCAGAGAAAACGCTGTCTCTCCCAGGAACAGCGCAGAAGCCCAAGAAAACGCTGGGAAAAAGGGGTTGAATCCTCCTGCAAAACCTCTGGCTGAAATAGCAATCTCCTCAAGGCTGGAAAACGCTGAAACCACTGCCAAATAACCACCCAACAAAGCTGCTCAACAAAGACTGCGTCCTCCTCAACAGAAACTGCGTCCTCTCTTCTAGACTGCGCAGTCACTCAAAAGGGCAGCTCCTCTGCAAAACGTCCACCAGAAAACCACTGCGAATCACCAACTGGAACTGAAGGAAAAACCTTGCTCGAGCAGGCACTCGAAGTCCCCCGGAGCCAAGGGCGAGATCTCCGACCGGAGACACTCAGTTTGCACTAAACAGTGCTGCAGACCGACTAAACAACCGGCGTGCTGAAGTAGACAGGAGTCTAGCTCTCAATATCAATATCATATCAACAATGCCAAATGGAGTGAAAACCCCACCTTATATAATGCTAGCTCCCTCCAAAACCCTAACTGCGTCCTTCACCCTCCTTGACCTGCGCAGTCACCCTTGGGTCAGCGTGAGGCCTCCTCATGTGCGTGTGGACCCCCAAGGCCACCCCTTTAAGTTACAACGTCCATCAACTAGGAAAGCACTTTATTTTATAAAGTGAGATGACCCCCCTTATTTCTCACTTTATTTATTATTTTTAGCTAAAGCGGCGAAATTAAACAAAAATGAAATATTCCAATTAGCAAAGCTAATTAGGAATATACACAACTCAACATCAAGATACATTTTTATGATGGCCGGTGGAGCTGTATCATGGAGGAGTGCCAAGCAGACTTTGATTGCCACTTCTACTATGGAAGCCGAGTTCGTCTCCTATTTTGAGGCTACTTTACATGGTGTATGGCTTAAGAATTTCATTTATGGGCTTAGAATTATGGATTCTATCTCTAAGCCATTGAGAATATATTGCGACAATTCAGCTATTGTTTTTATGGCTAAGAACAACAAAAGTGGGAGTCGAAATAAACACATCGACATTAAGTATTTAGCTATAAGGGAACGTGTTAAAGAAAAGAAAGTGGTCATTGAGCACGTTAGCACTGAGTTGATGATCGCTAATCCTTTGACTAAGGGCATGCCACCGTTTAAATTCAAGGATCATGTAATGAATATGGGACTTGGTTCCATTATGTAGTTTCTCATTGTATGAACAATGTTATTTTTTTAATGAAATTCTTAATTATTGTGATGTTTTTCTCATATTTATGTGCACCTAAAATTGATTTGAGAGAATTCATTTGTGTAGGACCACCATGATTCATGTATCTATTACTTAATATAGATTATCAATGGGTTTTAAGATGAGACATTAAGTTTGGAAGTATGGACCAAGTGGGAGAATGTTACGCTCCCTCTCCCAGTTATTTTTGGAAATAACTGCAGTAATTATTTTTGGAAAACCAACTGCAGTGATTTCCTTAATTTATGGAAACTAACTACAGTAATTTCCATAAATTACGGAAATCAACTGCAGTTAATTAATTTCTTGTTGAGAGCTTTTGAAGTGGTCCATTACTCCCACTGCAGTTCTCTATCATGATTTGTGGAACACTTGACACATAGCCAACGGAAGCTTGGCTATAAATATTTATGTTTGGTCCCCAAGCTCACTAACTCAATCCCCTTCAGTTTTACACCATCAAGTTAGAGTGAGGAGAGCTTGGAAGTCCTTATCCTTTAATTTTTGTTTTAGTGAGAGCTTTTGGGAAAGTTTTATAAATCCAAGGGCGGAGTTTGCAAAGCTTTTTATCTCTCTGCTTTCATCACTTGAAGAAAAATATGAAGTTTTGAAGAGTTTCAGCAAAATAGATTGGTAGCGAAAGTGTTTTTTTTATACAGTGAAGCAATCGGAAAATCTTTGCATACAAAATAGCTTGTGAGCTATCAATCGCTGGAGGTATGATTTATTGGACATTTATTTTTATTTTACGATTTTTTAAAAGTATTTATTCGGCATTAAGAATCGATATTCATTCTAACAACAAAAACTACACAGTACCTTAAGAAAATTGCTCCATAGTAGTGATTCTCACTCTCTACCCTTTGCATAGTCTCTGTATATTAGCAGATGCTCTGTAGGCAGAAAGAATTAAAAAAACAAAGCACCATCAGCCCAGAAAAATGAAGAAATAAATTATTGAATCACTCACATATTGCAATTGCTGTTAATTGAAAGAATCCAAATCTGAAAAAAGCACAAGGATGCAGTGGGAAGGAGCTACAATACACTTCGTAGAATATTTTTCCACCATCTACACTTGAGTTCTGCAACCTTTACTTAATCGAAGAAAAGCTTCAAACAGAAATTAAATAAATTACACCATTAACCCAGAAAGTCTGCAAACAATTAAGGTTATTAAAGCAAAAATGACAGAATTCGATATGGCAAGTGTTGTTGATATTATATTTAAAAAAAAAAAAAAAAAAAAAAAAACCCAGATCTCCCTCACCTCATCAGGAATGGAGATTGTCTTGGCTGGTTTGGTACAGTAATTGAACTGCCAGAAATACTTATGCCTTTCTAATATTTTTTTCCTCTCTGTTCTGTTCTACGCTCTCACTCACCGGCATTGATTGATTTCACAAACACACCATGCATGACCACAAAAATAACAATAACATACAGCACAAACAGGCAGGCATAGCCCCACACAAAAAATAAAATAAAACATAAAACACGCAGACAGAAAAATGGGAATGGGAGCGCTCTGCACATTCAATCATAACAGGCCAAACCACCAACGCAGAGAAAAGCCATCTTTTTAGGCTTTTCTTAACGGTTAGCTTTTCTGAAAATTTATTTTGAAAGTCAAATTTTCAAGAAAGCATTGCCATTGCTTCCATTCAAAATTTAAAAAAAATTAAAAATTGTTAAAAGGTCTGGCGTCCGCGGTTAATTGGAAACAACTGCTGTGAAAACCACTTAAATGGAGGTGAAAACCACTTAATAGCTTTGTCGCTCAATTCTGGTTTTTATGAGCTTCCTTGTAGATCTTCCATCGATAATTATCAGAGCTTCTTTGAACACGTGCTCCATGAATCTCTAGCCAAGGTGTATCGAGTACTTTTTCACCAAAATCATGACACGTGTAAAACAACACATTAAAGTGTTTTATTTTAAAAATAAATAACGACATGACAATTTATTATTTTTAATTAATATTAATACTAGCGTTGCCTAAAGGTGCAGAGGCCGATAGAATTGTTAAATTGGAATTGTTGAATTAGAAAAATTGTACTTTGTTTTGAAATACTAATTGTAGTATTAGATTTAGGTTGTTTAGTGTATTTGTGTTAAGTTGGTATTACACAATTAAAATTATAATTAAAATATTGAGATAATGGAAGTTGAATGAGATAATTTATCACTTATTTTACGAATGAAAGATTTAAAACTGTTGTGAAGAAATATTGATTTTCTAGAATGGACAATTTCTACTAAGAGGAACCGTAGATGCATATTATTTCTCTCTCATTTTAGGTTATTAAATTTTCTTATTTTCTTATTTTTTATTTTTATTTTTTATTTTTTTTTCTGGTCACATGGTGGCAATCAAAATGTATGTTTTATTCTTATTCTCATTTGTATTTTCTATTATCATGAAATTATCTATAATTGTTGTAAATCAAGACAATTTATTATTACTCTGCATCAAGTTGAACTGGACCCAAAGGATGACAAATTAGAAGAATCATACTATTGTTGTATATTAGTTTCTTCAATAGTAGGTTTTGGATGACATTTTTTCTTAAATAGATCTCTACTGAATGTATCACAACCAGTTGCCATAAGTTAAATCATAATGCATAGTAACCTACATATGCATTTGTGGAGTAAATAAAAAACAACACAATGGCTCATCTTCATGGAGTCGCATAGTTTGTCTATACATATCAAACAGTCGTGGTACCATATGCACACTTTTCTTAGCAATGAAAAATTGGATTTTCTTGTCACTTACAATATAAAATATTCTCATTTGTATTTTCTATTATCATGAAATTATCTATAATTGTTGTAAATCAAGACAATTTATTATTACTTTGCATCAAGTTGAACTCGACCCAAAGGATGAAAAATTAGAAGAATCCTACTATTGTTGTATATTAGTTTCTTCAAGAGTAGGTTTTGGATGACATTTTTTCTTAAATAGATCTCTACTGAATGTACCACAACCAGTTGCCATTAGTTAAATCATAATGCATAGTAACCTACATATGCATTTGTGGAGTAACTCAAAAACAACACAATGGCTCATCTTCATGGAGTCTCAAAGTTTGTCTATACATATCAAACAGTCGTGGTACCATATGCACACTTTTCTTAGCAATGAAAAACTGGATTTTCTTGTCACTTACAATATAAAATGTGGAAGTTATTCAAAGGATGCTTCTTATATTACCAACAATGGAAATTTTTGTACATTTATATCATCTAATGGATCCACATATGCATGGAGCTTTAGTGTGAACTCTCTAGTATGGCATTCACCTAATGTTTTACACTACCAACAAAATTATTTGCCACCTAAAAGGTAAGTGGAACAAATTTCCACTCGTAAGCATAGACAACCTTATTGTTTACAATTATGAATATAAAACATTGATGGTAATCATATGGAAATCATCTACCTAGATTTGATCTTTTCATAATTATTTACTAGTAAACCTAAAAACATAACCCATGACAAAAAAAAACCAAATTAAATTTTTTTATGATTCAATCAAAATAATTTAGCTAGTAACCTTTTTTTCAATCCAAATTAAATACTTTTGAAAGATCTTTACCAAAAATCAAAGAGTGTTTTTTATTGGAGCTGGGATTTGAATATCAATAGATTTATTAGAAATATAATAATATTATAATAATAATTTTTACAATTTGTAAAAATATGGTATGTCATTATAAAAATTAGGAAATAAAATAAAATATTAAGCTATTAAAGAAATATATATTCTACCATAAAAACATGTGAGTAAACTTGTGTTAATATATTCTACCATAAAACCATGTGAGTAAACTCGTGTTGTTCCATATGAAGTTTGTTCTTCACCTTAGCTTCCCCACTTGACATGTTCCATGGATACAAAGCTTCTGATTTTTTTCCTTTTATGATGATTATGCTTGTCCTCATGATTAACCCTATTACTTTTCTCCATAGATATTAGGATTGAGACCCCGCAACATCCTTATTTATCTCTTATTCTTGTTTTTTTCCTTATGCGAAGACTTAAATTATGATGGGAAGTAACTGATACAAAATATACTATTTACCTAAGTATCAAATATTTTTAAAGATTTTAATTTTGAATGAGTTTTTTACAAAGCTTAAGAATTAAAAATCACTACTCCTATCTAATAATCATGCACGAATATAGCAACAATATCTAAAAATAATGACATAAAATATATGAGGTAGTTATCCATATTGAAATATTTACTTTTGCAATGTTATATATTATAAATTACACTAGTCAATGCTATGACAGAGTTGTTTTATCAACATTTAATGAAATGATTGATGTAATCAATAATTAAAAAGAAAATGATTATTTATATTTTTCAAATTTTAATCTATGGTGAAATTTGATAGCTAAATAAAAAAACCATACAAAAATATAATAGATAGAATTATTACTTAAATCAAATTAACTCAATTAATTATTTGAAATAAATCATTAAATAAACTCAAAATTATTAAATTATAATTATATTTATCTTAAATTATTAAAATTTTAAAACATATATTTAATCTAAATTAAAAAACCATAAAAAATATAATAGACAGAATTGTTACTTAAATCAAATTAACTTAATAAATTATTTGAAAATAAATCATTAAATAAACTCAAAATTATCAAATTATAATTATATCTAACTTAAATTATTAAATTTTTAAAACATATATTTACTAACTTAAATTATTAAATTTTTAAAACATATATTCACTTTCAATTAGGAAAAAATTAAAATTCATACAAAATAATATATTGTTTTAAAAAATTTAAAATATATTGTTTTAAAATTTTTAAAATATATATTCATTATAAATAAGAAAAATTTAAAAACTTACAAAGTAATATATTGTTTTAAAAGTTTTAAAATATATACTCACCATAAATTAGGAAAAAAATAAAATCCTTATACAGTAATATATTATTTTTAAATTATTAGTTATAAACCTTCTCACTAAATTGCATCCCCTTCTTCTCTGTTTTTCTACAGATGAATCAAAAACTGTACCGGCCCTGCTTATTTACCCCTGCCCTACTTACTTCCGCTGCTTTTTTTAGGTAGGTATTCTCAGGTAGTAGTTCTTAATGCCGTTTTGATAATTCCACCCACCACCTAGTAGGAAAGGCAGCAAAGACAAAGGTAAAGGTAATGGATATATTTATTTATAGTTAGCAGGATCTTTTTATTTACTTTTTCAACTTTCAGAATTAAAATTGAAAGAAATTGATTTTATGATGTTTAACATTAATGACTAACTAAGTGATTCCAAGTCTAGGGCTGTCTAATATCCATTATATCTGGTAGGTGTTTAAAACTATATAAAATTAATGCAAAATTTAAAGTTATTCACAATCCTATTAAATAACTTCTAAGAGACTCTTCTATAGTGCATCTGACATCGTCCTCTATTGGAGTCAGAATCGAAGGATGAGATGGAACAACTGTGCAAGTATGCCCTATCTTGCATTACAAGTAGGTTCATTTCAACCATGTCATATCTGTCCTTATTGCTCCCAGATTATAACAAATGGCATAAGATTAAAACAAATTTCAAACATTGATAAATTGCACAACTTTAAAGCATGCATTAAGGACCCCATCCTTCCTTATCTTAAACCTTCGGTTTACCTCTAACCTTGCCCTGTCCTTACTCCTTTTTTGTTGATACCATCCCATTGATTGTGATGGCCCCCCCATCCCCCTACCTCTACCAAACATCCCCAAGGACCTTTGGTATCCTTTATAGTATCGGTACACACCACCACAACCCTCAACTGAAAGGACCTTCCATGATACAAGGAACCTTCCTTCGGTCATATCATTTATAGTATCGATACAGACCACCACTGCTAATCAACTACAAGGACATTCAGTGACACATTATGGAAGGAAGTGTTCCCTTTCAGCTACTCATTATTGCTGAACATCAAAGCTCAATATTGCGACTTTAAAGGAACATGCAACCTTCCTTTGCGAATAACCTAACTGTGGTAACCATCAATGGTTAATTACTCCCATGATTTTACCCTCAACCCTCATGGTTTCTTACATGATCCCGCTTCCGGACACCATCAATGTATTAACTCCATGAATAGTGGAGGACCCCTCAATGGTTTTGATACATGATTTTGCTTTCAGACACCATCAATGTATGGACCCTTAAGGAATCCTCCATGAAACCCTTGTATACCCTAAGGGGGCAGTCTTTGCTTATTAACAGATTACTTTAAAGAATTATATATTATTTGTTGTAATTTTGATTCAATTTAATTATATATTATTTGTTACAGTTATATATTATTTGTTACAGTTTTGTTCTTTACTGTATTAACAGATTACTTCAAAGAATTATATATTATTTGTTGTAATTTTGGTCTTCTATATGTCAGTTTAAATTTTACAAAAGTTGTTTGGTTTGGTTTTATAAAAGTTGTTTAGATGGTTAAGATATTTAGAAGTATATTCTATTTACAAAGTTATTCTTAGACTGTAAAACGCCATAGCTTGTACCAAATATCTTGACATATGCATAGCAGGCAAAACACAGAGTTCCCAGTCCCCGGGCCACAAAGGCAATTCCAATGTCCCTCATAACTAGTGAGGCTGCAGAAAGGACAAGGTGCAGCCTTTACCAAGCTGGCTAGTTAAGATATTTGGAGATATATTGTATTTACAAAGTTATTTATTAGATTAGAATGACAATCAATAAATTTGATAATTTTTTCTTGAGTTTAGTGTGTTTCAAATTTGTTCTTGAGCTTAGTGTGTGAGTGTGAGAGTTGGGTTTAATTTGTTCTTGAGTTTAGTGTGTTTCAAATTTTTTCTTGAGCTTAGTGTGTGAGTGTGAGATTTGGGTTTGGTTGTTAATTTGTTCTTGAGATTATAATGACAATCAATAAATCTGATAATTTGTTCTTGAGTTATAATTTGTTCTTAAGCTTAGTGTGTGAGTGTGAGAGTTGAGTTTGGTTGTTAATTTGTTCTTGAGATTAGTGTGAGTTGGGTTTGGTTTTGCTTCATGTTGAGTGAGTTCGGTTTGGTTTGGTTTTTACTCTCATTTTTTTTTTAACTTAAAAGCCTATTTATAAGGGAAAAAAAAAAGAGAGTAAGTCACAATTATATTTGGAAAATATTGGAAAATAGTGAAAATTTTGTGATTTCAATTAAAATTTATAGAAATTTTGTAATTTTGTAATTAGAGTTGTCCATCTTTAAAAAAAAATTGAACGCCTTGTATAAAAACTATTTAAACACCCTCATTTAAAACATTCTAGGAAAAACATTCTATTTAGGTGCCGCCTGAGAAATATCATGCCCAGGAGAAATAACTTCACACTCATTTATATTGACCTGTGAAAGTTGCTGCTCATAAACCTTTAAGCTCTCTTTTGTCATTTTTAATTTTTTTAGTTCTTCAAGTTGTGCTCGTAGTTCTTCTCTTTCCCTGTGCAGTAACTCTCATTGTTCCTTGAGCTTTTCTCTTTGGATCTGGAGTTCTTCAATATCTTTCTTCATTTCAGACCACTCTTTCCCTGTGTGCTCCTGATTTGTGGTAATTTCATTCCTTTTTTCTCTCAAGTCTGTGTCTTCCAGATTTCATTTCTTCTGTTTCCTTACGCAACAGTTCCCTTTGTGCACTAATATACTGCATTTCTTTGTCTTTTTATTTTTGGAATGATGCCTCTTTTTCCTGGTAATGCCTCTCTAACTCCTCCCGTCTCCTTTCAATACTGTTTTCCAATTCACTGGTTCGCAACTCAATATCTCGGACAAGATCTGCCCTCTCCCTTTGAACTTCGACAAACAACACAACTCATTGATGCTGCATACTGCTTTCAAAAGCCTCTTTCTCGAGACGAAGACCTTCTGCATCACGCTTTATTTCTTCCCTCAACACAATCTTCTCTTGCTTTAATCTTTCTTCTTCATCCTTCAGCCATTTTGGTACTTTCCTCCTCTCATCATTAACCCATTCTAGTTCCTTCCTGAGTTGCTCTCTTTTCTCATCAAGAATTTCCCACTCCCTCTCAAACTTTTCCTTTTCTACATTTAACCCATCAGCTTCCTTCAATAATTCATGCTTTTGAGCTCTTAAGTCATCAATCTCTTCTTTCAGTTTTGTTTGTAAATCCAGAAACTCGTCCCTCTCATTTTTTGTGAGCTCTAATCTCTGTTGTTCCTGAAGAATTTGGCATCAATTGTCCTCCAGGGAAGCCTTAAACTTTTGGAGTTCTTGCTTTGCATTGTTTATTTCTTTTCTTTCCATATCCAGCTTTTTCTTCTCTTTTTCCATTTCCTTTTCCTCAGTCTTATAAGTTTTCTATGTTTCTTTCAAAGTCCTTGACCTTGACTCTAGTTCATTTCCCTTCTCTTTTAACTTTTCAGCTTTCATCTCTAAGTGAAGTTATCTTTTACTTAGTTTCTCCTCTTTAGATCAATTTCAAGCACCCTCAAATCAGCTGCATTTTCCTTGTTTTCTAATTCGTCTTCAACTAACCTGCGTTTCTGCTCCAATTTTGCTTAAAACTCAATTCTGATTGCTTCAAGTGTGGCCTTGTGTTCATCAGTAAGCCTTTGAATCTCTTCCTGGAATGAACACAAGAAAACATATAAGTTCCATTAAACTCTACAATGTAAGACAGTAAAATATTATTTGGAACATACAAGATTAAATGGTAATAAGCAATAGGGTAAATACACAAAAAACTAGTTTAAGTGAAATTTACAATTCCTTCTTCCACTATTCTTTCCATCTGGAAAAGCATCATTGCTCCAATAGAGTGCTTGGCACTCAAAAGAAGGGTATAATATACTGATGTACAATGGAAAGATTATTTTGCAGGAAGAGTACTTACACGTGCTCTACTTGCAAGCTTTTCTTGAAGAACAAGTAGCTCTTGCTCTTTCCTGTCTACAATAACTTCTTGTTTAACAAGAGCCTGCATATGACAATAGTTAAGATAACACAAAAATGGAATTATCAAGTAAACAAAAGAGTCCAAAACTCTATTAGCATTATCTTGAACAAAAATAAATGCTAATAAAGCAAACAAATATCCAAGAACTTATGAGCACAACATGAATAAAAATCATGCTAATAAAATATGCACCTCCTCTCGAGTCATTAGAGCAGCCAAGCTTGTTCTCAATTCCGCTTCCTTCTCATTGAAGGTTGAATGTTCTTTCTCAACATTAATTTTCAAATCCCGCAACTCTTTTTCAAATTTTTTTAAAGCCTCATCCCTTTCCATGAGATGCGCTTCTCTTTGATTTAAGAATTTCTGGCCTTCCAGCAACCTTTCCTGGCCTTCCTGAAGCTTTTTATCCCATCCTTGCAGATTTTTCCTCTCAAGAACAAGCTCCTTCTCACGGGATTCACATCTAAAAAAATACAAGAAATCATATTAATAACATATTAAAAACATGCTCTCAATAGGACATACAATATAAAAGGCAAACCAATTGATTCAACTTCAACAATGTAGGGACCATGAGTATAATCAAGACTGTCCTTCAGAACTATAGCAGCTAATCCATACAATCAGCAATTATTATCAGACCAATGGATCTGCCTTCAAAACATGTAAGTGGACACTAGACCCTAGCAGAGCTCACGGATCCGAACACAAAAAGCAATTCAGAGAAAATAATATTGAGGGCATAGCTGCAAATGAAAGCTAGCACCTGAGATGTAAACAGCTACGTTAAATGCATCATTGAATTAAGCTAAAGTGGCAAACAAGTCTCTCATCCCTTACTGAATACTAGTAATTCAATTATTAGAATAGCTGCCAAAGACAAACCCTGTGGCAATATTGTCCTACTTACTCAGACTTGAAAGCCCGCCGCTCTCTTCGAAGTGCATCTTCACGAGCTTCAACTTCCTGTAATTTTCTTTCTGCATCAGCCCTTTTACGGTTGGATTCTGCTTGCAGGGCTTCTCCGGCATACAACTTTGATTCAGCTGCAAGAAACTTTTCTTCAGTAGCGGCCACCATCTCACGAACTTGTGCCAGTTTATTTTCAGATATAAAATAAGGATATCAAATCTACTCAAGATACCGAAGGCAATGGGACGCATATTTCATCGACAGTGGTTAGGTAGAAAGATGAAAATCCACTGTTATAAAAATCCCTCCATAAAAATACATCCGTGCCAAATGATCAAATATCCCAGCCTTGCATTCAGACTAAAAACAACTGCTTCCATGACCCTAAATCCAAGCGCTGTAGAGTTTCTTCCAAACAGAGGAGCAGTGAGGCCCGAGAGAGCTTTACTGCCTGCAATAAAATATTTCAACCAAGATTCAACCAGACATGCAAAATTTTTTGCTGTAAATTCAAATAAAGACATTTTGAACATTTCTTAATATGGGCCGAGAAGCCACATGACCTCTGTCAAAACATATATTCAAAAATTCAATGCAAATTGTACAGATTGAATGCATCATCATCTTGAAAACAAATGTAGTAATCTGCACAACTCTTGAAGATTAATAAACAATCCAAATTACCTGTGGTAAATTCAAGAACTACCACAACAGTCATGATAGTCCAGATGGAAATATTACCAACGCTATGAAATAATTTATCTGTTAGATAGAACAGGGATGCTACAGATAATGCAAGCCCTACTTTGATTGCGTGCATAACTCTCCGTTGATCATCTTTTCCCAGCTGCAAGAAAACCTCTCGCAAATTTTCTTAAATTGCGTTTCAGTGTGCGAATTTTGTTCAATTTTCTATACACGTTCCATTTTTCAAAAAATTCAGTTGCAGAGTTCTGTGGTCCGTTCATTGCAATGTCGATGTTGCTATCACCCGACCTTTGATCCGCCATTGGCAAACTGGTAAAATCATCTCCTCTCTTAGGCTTTTGAACGATTTCATAATAAAGAATCCAAGGCAAGATCTCACTATGTGTGGAACAGACGGCACGATTTGCAGAGTAGGCGGAACGATATCGGTAAATAACATTAAACAGGCTATCTGTAAATAACATACATTAATGCAGTCAGTTCCGAAAGTGTGAAGTCATTTGTCTACAGTACAGATGTAGGGTTTAGATTAAAAAGGTTGACGAAATCAAAAGTGGAATGATTCAAAAGTATTCATCTTTACTAAAAATGTATTTAATTTTACTTTTTATTTGATACTGACAACTTACAAGTACTTTACTCCAAACTTCTTCCGTGCCTTAGAATGTCTCAAATCATTATTTATCTGAAGTGAGATTATAAATATATCCTGGTTTGAAGTTTTATCTTGTTATATCTTTTTGTTAAGTAATATAGAGATTAATTTCATAAAATATTGTGGTTAATTTTAATTTTGATTTTATTATTATTATTATTATTATGGATTTTAATATTTTTAGTTATTATATTTGTCAAGTTTGAAATCTCAAATTATTATATTGATGGGTTATATTTTTTTAACATTTAATATTTTTTCTTTTGATGTTTAGTAAATAAGTTAGTTTTGGAGATTTGTCACAAATATAATGACTATTATTGATTTATTTTCTTAATGGTATTTAAGTGTCATTTATTATGAAACTTGTATCATTTATTATGAAACTTTAGCCATTGCTTATGAACACAATTGTGTTAGTAAAATCCTCTGAAGACACCACACCTCAAACTAGGATTTTCATCATAAATGCACCTCTAACACTTATTTATAAAAAGATGTATAGATCTCATTTATTCTTGTATGACTTAACAAATAAGATTTAGACGTCAACCCTAAAATTGAGGGTAAAACATGCATTAAATCATAGATTTTACATTTAAACATTACTATATGCAATGCCTACTTAAAGGGCTAGAGTATGATGTCATGATACTTAGACATTGTAACCCTAGAGTATGATGTCACCATAAAGAGAAGGTGTACCATCCCTTCGAAAGTGTCTCAAGTCATCATCATCCTCATTTGGGCTTTGGAACAAGGAAATACCAATCAAAAAAGTGCAAGACCAGCTTGGGGCCATCGTAGGTCCTCTTGAATACATCATTAAACCTAATGATTCCTTGATTTCTTAGCTCATCATTTCAACATTTAGAGGTGTAGGAGGTGTCATGCACCCATGTAAGGGATCCTCAAGGCCCAACGCTCATCTTTATGTGGGAAATGTTGTGTCTACAAGGTCATAAGTGATCTCATGCTAAGTTAGACATCCTCTTCAAGGTGTCAAACCACCTCTCAAGGAATATCCAATACTTCTGGAAGAAAACCCTTGAGACATACCGTCAAGATCAAGTGACATCAATATCATTAGGTAAAGAAACCATAAAAGTATCATAATGGAGCATATCTAATGCAAAGGGCACCAAAATGCTTTACACAAGCCTTGCCTTCAAATGTCTTTCTAGCTATTGATTTGTAAGAAAGTTACCTCTCATATGTCCAATTAGTCCTATTATTTACTTCTAACCCAAAGGGGAAGGACAATACCTAGGAAGGCACATAAATCCACAGGTGCATGTGATTAAAGATGGGCATGGAATGGGAAAGGCTTCAAGGAATATGTTGTTGTCATGTTAACTGAAGAGGTAGTGATTGTGGGAGCCTGAGTTTCCCCTTTCCTCGACCTATTTTTATTAGTGCCCCTCTTATGCACCTCTTACTTTAATGGTTTTCTTTTTCTTTCTTGCATAGCTTGCGTAACCAACTTACTTGATGCTTTGTAATCCCCCCTTAAAGACACAACAATTTATTTCTCATCAAGGTTAGCATATTCATAAGTTTTAGGAATTTGGCTTCTGTGATCCATAAAACGTATATAAAATCTTTCGGTGATAATCACGTCTAAGCATATTTTTTCGACGCGTTTTAAACCAACCAGTGTGGTTCATCATCAAGACAAGATGAGAAATCTGATCTAGGAACTAGTTTAAATAGATAAAGGGACGTTCCAACTAGCCATTGTAAATAACAACTAGTTTGACTAGAATAAGGAAAATAAGAAATTTAATTAATTAAAAAAAAGATTAATTAATAGTTATATATTATATAATTTTAATATATTATTATTATTATTATGATTTTAAATGAATGAATTAATAGTTATTTAACATATATATATATATATATATATATATATATATATATATATATATATATATATATATTAATATTAATTTAAAAATGAATTAATTAATAGTTTTATGTTATATAATTTTAATATAATTTAATATACTTATTTTCTTACTTAATAAGTAATTTTAATATGTTAAATCCTAATATAACAGCTAAATTATTTATCGAGAATAGCTATAAATGTTATAACTAATAAGAAAAATAAAATGAATTAATTTTTATCTATTAAAAATATGAAAGGGAGAAAGAGATCGAGAGCAAGAGGATCAAAGGAAGAAAAAGGGGGGGACGAGGGAGGGCTAAGAGGAGGAGAATAGACAAGAGGGAGAACTGGGCTGGGAGAAAAAACATCAACTAAGAGTGAAGGGAAGGAATCCAACATCTGATAACACTCCACCCATCAACCCTGTTAAGGTTAATCGGTCTCTGTTTGATTTATAAGGCTTCCCTTAACTCACAATGGTGGAAATTGTCAATCCTCGCAATAACCTTAGCATCTTCAATGCAAATGTGATGTTTTTTCTTTTCAACATGCTCTGCTTTAAAGGAAAAGGAGTGTGATCTACTATGTTTAAGGTCATCGACATGTTCATGAATTCTTTGATTAATGGATCGATCAGTTTCACTGTTGTAAGGCATCCCACAAGAGCACGGAATCAAGTAAACACCCTTACCATCTTTAGGGAAAACCAGGTCCTTAACTGATCTAAGCGAACTCCGAATGGTGCGGAGGGGCTTGAAGGTTGAGGAAATATTATGTCTCCTAAGGATCCTAGCGATTTTATCAGTAGTACCTTGAACAAACAGAAGGTGAACTCCAAATAACCGATCACAAGGATCTTTCTTATTCTTAAGACCTTTTTCTGCCATACAAGAGTCACTGCATGTCACAACACCAACTATGTAACATAACCATATCACAATGCAAATTCTTGGGGGGTCCATGCCAAACTTGGTCATATATCAATCAAATGTGGCCTCTATTATATGTTACTAGGGATGGTGTGAATGCGCTCTGTCAATATGCCATTCCAAACTCAACTTTAATCTGAATAAGAAGGAAAAAACATGTTGTTCAACCAACTAGTCAACGAAACCATATCAACATATTATGTTATGTTAGAGTAATAGGATATTGGGTTAGCTCTTAAGGTTCATAACAAACTAAAGCTTTGTTACTTTGAGACAAAAAACCAAACAAAAGCTTCATTGCGAACCAGAATAATACAAATATCTGAACTTGGTCACATGAAAAATAACAGAGAGAGTTATTCACATTATCATTGATTCTTTTCACCTATATGTTGGGTCATATATATAGAAGTTTGGTGGACCTGAGCTATGGGGGAGGGTCAACCATAGGCCCATGGTTTAAGGAGTTAAACCAATTGCTTTGTACTGACAGTATTCACCATATGACCGTGTTTAATGTTGGATGGAGAGACTCAAAGCTTCTTAACCCATACGAACTTTCCATATCATTGTGATTGAAGGGTTATTGGTCATTCTTGTGCCGACATCATCATGACATCACAGTGGCCACATGGCATGCCCTAAGTGGGCCACATGTCGTCCAATTTTGTGCCTATTAGAAAACTTAAAATGACAAATTTTTTAGCCACGTGGAAACCTTTTGTGGCTCCACATTAGTGGGATGACATCATCCTACCATGTATGCACTATGCCATGTGTTGAACATTAATATGCCTGTGTCACTATCCACTAATTGCTACCACGTGTCATCAAACAATTGGTCCAATGTGATCGATTAAACCTTGAACATCTTTCCTACCATCTGGTCGTCGATATGTCTTTCCAAAGGTGAATTTGATCCCAACTTGCTCAATGTCTAACAAATTAATATTTTGGGTTTGGCCCTATATTTTGGCCTTTTAATTTTTGCACCAAATATTACTGATTTTCAACAAGCCATAACTTCTCATCCAAGAGGATTTTTTCTTAGAAGAATATTTTATTAGAAAGGTATCAACAAGCACTATTAGTCTTGCTATTTATAAGATATTTTAAGTGACTTAAATTCATAAAAAACTAAAATAAATTTAAGCACTTGTATCCTTGTGTAATGCGACCTTGAAAAAGTTGAAGCTATCATATTGCTTCACTAAAAGACTTGTTAATTCTTTGATCATTAACGATGGTCTTGTTTTTGTTTTCCACACAGCCCCTTTGACATCAATGACAACACTATGTGCAATAATATCCCCCTTTGTCATTGATGGAAACACCCCTCGACATTGATTGTCATTGGATGTCAAAGCAAATCAAGGGCTCCAAGTAATTTGTTGCAATCTCTCCTTGCTACAAGAATAAGTGCAATACCTTACATTTCTCTTGGTACATAAATGTATGAAATATCTCCCCTTTTGACATCAATGGAAAAGGGTCACGTTTATTTTTTGCAAGATGTCATGCAGATGAACCTATATAAGTATATGTTCCCGGATGATCCTATGGACTTGTCATAAACAATGATCTTGTCTTGCTAACTTATACTCTCCCCATGAGACCATGCTTCCGTTATAACCTCCCCTTGTCACTATGGTTTTGTTGCTTCCCTGTGATTGTTCATGTCCCCCCTAAGATAATATTGCCACTATTGTTGTACTCCCCCTGAGATCATGCATTCTTTTTACATTTGAGATATCACCATCAAAGCATAGTTCACATACTCCCTTCATAATTTCTTCTCCAAGTTTTTATTTAGAAAGTTATGATCTTGAAGAAGCTTTCTACAACTGATTATAATTGAGGAATAAGACCTAATCGAGGTCATCGTTGACGTCTTCTCCATCTACCAACACTGATACAAAATCTTCGTATATTGTACCATCCGAATTTAAGTTTGCAATTTCGCGCTATATGGCCCTCATTATGACATATGTAACATTCAACATTGGTCTTCAATACTTGCAAATGTGACTAAGGCATTAATTTTATTTGGTCCACATATTTCCATCTAGGTACCTGATCATATCCTCTAATATATGACCATATTATTGGCATGGATATCATGCGCTTTATGTTCAAACTTAGTACATGAGTAACAATAACCAAGAAACTAGATTTGTTACCTGAGGAAGAAAGGAGTTTTTGATCTTCTAAGGATTCCTTTTGGAGCATTCATGGTTCCTTGTTGTCCATCCTTAGCATGAGCCATATTCATTTGTTGATTTTTGACACATGTTCCATTAATCATGGTGGATGCTTTGTGATTAACCATCCTAATTGTTTTTCCTGCATTAATTTTTCTTGTGGATCCTTTCTCTTGATTTCTTGCATATTGATCCTTTTTAGAATCTCCTTGAACATAGTTGAAATGAACCTTCTTTTCCAAATGCACTGCTTGCTTTAGATCATCATATGAGTTGTTGCTTAATGCTATAAAAGTTTTATCAATCTCCTTGGGACTTGATGAGACAAGGGGACAATTTGCAACTTCTTGATAGCCAATACCTATCTTGATAAGTGGAGACCTTTGGATGCTAAGAATGTGATGTAGAGAATCAATGCTTAAGGGTAATTTTTAAGGATTTAATATTTTTCAGATATATAGTATTGCAGGCGACTATTTTGGTTTGAAAAATCATACATATAGAATGTAGGTGAATAATCAATAAAAAAACATGTAATTTACTATTAAAATTGGTAAATTTTTGGTGAATATCATCCATTTAATCATATATATGTAACAAATAGGTGAATTTTTAACCAAATTGGTGAATAATTTTTTCAGAAAATGTCCAAAAAATAGCTCATTTGCGAAATTTCGCCCCTAAAATTTCCCACAATGCTTTTTGCTTAACTTTGGATCAAGTTGCTCCAATTATTATCTTAAGAGGACAACTTCCTCTTCCAATCTTTCATAAAAAAATTATTTCCCATTCAACTATTCAGACATGCATTCGTGTATTATTTTTTCTTCTTCTAGTTCAACTTTCAGGGAAACAATAGTGTCTTCATTTAGACTCTTGTCTTGCATTAGTTGAATTTATCTTTTCCTAAGAGTTTTGATTTCCTTCAAAACTCTTTTAGGTTCCCCTTCAAGATCCATTTTTGCTTCAGGTTCTTCAACCTCAACTATGAATAGTATTTCATTTTTTTCTTCATTGGTAGCACTTTCAGTTTTCACTGTCATTTTGTTCCTTTGAGTAAAAGCTATTTTTCTTCCCCATTTGCCTCTTCTTTTGAAACTTGAGTTTGAATTTGGATTCATCATCACTTTCATTCATCTGCATAAGGACATTGAGATGCATAGTGACCAATTCTTCCATATTCAAATAGTGAAAAAAACTTAGCTTTGAACTTTATGGTTCCTCTTTTGAGCTTTCGAACACTCTTGGATTCTGCTTCATTAGACTTGATTTGAAGAAAATGGGATACAATATTATCTTCTTTATCACATTTTCGCCTAGTCCTTGATCATCCAAAATATATAGATTATTATTAATTCTGACAACTTTGGCTCTCACTTTAACTGTTTTTAGATTTTGTATTTTACATTGCTTGGAACTAAATATGAAATGAAAGCCTTAATCATAAATTTGACTAACAAAAAATATTTTCTTCAGACCTTCAATGCACAAGAAATATTGTGATTTGTTTCTTCCTTTATCGATGATATTCGTGCTTTTTCCAATGATTTTAGTGGATGCATTTTTTCCAAAAACTTACTTTTCCTTCTATTTTTTAATGTTGATAAACTTACTTTGATCCAATGTCATGTGTCTTGAACAATCACTATTGCCAGACCACTTATCTTTTTACTTCTAAGCATATAGTATAAGATCAAAACTTTTTTCCTTCTCTATCTTAGATGGGCACTTTTATTTGCAAGAAATTTCCTTATGACCAAATGAATGACATGGAAAACAATAACCATAAAATAATCTATGGTACTTGGATTGTTTCCTCTTGCTTCTTCTATTGGGTTGAGGTTATTTCTGAAACTCCTTGGCTGATTTTTTTGCTCCATTTGCCTCTTTCTTGAGATGGTCAACCATTTTGTTCTTCTCCTTCGACTATTTCTTAACTTCTTCACTATTCTTTATCAGATTTTCATTTTCTCTGCTGACTCCATCAATCTGCTTTATTAGGATTTCATTCTTTCTCTTGACCTCCTCTAGCTCAAGTTCCAAAATCATAACTGATGATGCATCTAAGTCCATATTACTTTGACCCATATTATAGTAGTTAATTATGCCTAAATATGACTTGTACTGATACCACTTGTTGGCCCAAAAGTCACATTGAGAGGGGGGTGAATCAGTGTGAGGTCAATTTCACATTTTAGTAATCTTTCTTAACTATTCATCCATATAGTAAGGAACCATAAAAATTATGATATTAATTATATCAGTGCATCATCATATCATTAGCATGACAAAAGAAATGAAAACACAATAAAGAATCACATCAGAAGGAGAAATAAGGTGGAAACCCAAATGAGAGAAAACCACTAACTCTTATTCTGCTCAATTTTCAATTATTTTACAACAATTTGCAGGCCCCAACTTGCCAGAGTGATGTAGGATCATCCTTGGCCTTGAGAAATCCTCATCAACCAAAAAATGGTTTATGTTGAGTTTGTAATAAGTGTTGCTACTCCCATGTGTTTTAAAGTTGTTGATACACACAGTTGGTAGTTGTTGCTACTCATGTATCTACATTTGATCAAAGTGATGAGCGCTCTCAAGTTTTTGTAATCCCATGATCGCATGTTGATACTCCTACTACATGGGGTTGTTGACACATCCAAAATAAACATTTGTTTAGTTGCACTGCTACATGACAAAACCTGCTAGATGTACTACCAGAATGAGACATAAGTTATGAATTTGGTTTGTTTGCATGTTGAGAAGAGGTGAATCGGTTCAATTTTGGAAGATGAAGAGGTTGGAAGCATATAAGTGATTTGTTTTAATGGAATACAAAGAGGTCAATGGAATGAGGATAAATGGAGGGAACAAGGAAGGAAAGGGACCTTTTTTGCATTCAAGTTGTTTCTTCTACCTTTGAGCCCTTGGAAATTTGGCTATTGGATTTTTGGCATTAATTGGTTGCTACACGATTTTCAGAGCGCAAAAATGACCATTGTACGAGATAGGAAAGTTTCTAGTTGTTGTGTGTGGTTTTGTTGTGTAATAGTGTAAGAAATTTAAGCACTCAGAGGGTGTTGTTTTGTAATCCAAGTTCTTGTTTGTAAAAATACATTTTGAATGAATAAAAAAAAATATTTGAATCCCTTCCTGTGTTTTCATGAGAAGACTCGAATTACTCTTTATTTATTCTCTATGATTTAATATTGAATTAATTAATTTGGTGTCCAAACCCCAATGGTACAGGATGTGCACTCTATAACAGAAATCAAGATTCTGTAAGTGTTGTAAAATTTATAGAACCTAGACTGCGTCAAGTGGTATCAGAGCTTGATTCATCTTGGGATTTGCATCTTGAATTTCTTCGTGTAACAATGTACCAGGAAACCTTATCAATGGTTGCACAACATAAGTGTTGAAGGTACATGATGGGTCACATAACCTAGGTTGAGGTCTATGGATGTTGGTGAGACATTTACAACTTGTAAGGATGCCACTGGGGAGAAGAGGAGAAACACGAGGAGGTGTAGGAAATCAAGAGCTATAATAGTTAAGACGAAGAATAGAAGATTTGGAGCATAGAAAAAATGGACACGTAGAGGTAGATGTTGAGTCTGAATAAGAAATAGATGAAGAATAGGAGGTTGAGGAGAGAGACCCATCAATGAGGTTGATATCATATTTGAGCAATAGAGGTAGTGCAAGAGTTTAAGTTTCTTGTTAGGATGGAAATACGAGATTTGATGTGCCCATTGATTGGATTGGAGAAATCGAAAGATACTTCGAGAATGAAAATGTTCAGGATTCAAATCAGGTGAAATTTTCCATGATGAAGTTGAAAGGTCATGCTGCATTGTGATAAGATGTGTTGCAGAAGGTCAAAGTAAATAATCAACTAGAAAATATCAAGACTTGGAAGAAGATGGTCACAAAGATCAAGGAGAAATTTAGGCCTGTTGATTTCCAACAGAATTTGTATAGACCAGTCTAGAATCTAAGAGTAAAGGAGACCTTTGTTCGTGAGTACAATGAGGATTTTTTCATACTATCACTTCGATCTGGTATAAAGGAGCCAGAATTTCAAATATTCACAAGGTATGTGAATGGATTGAAATACTTAATTCAAGATGAAATGAGTATGCATTATTTCCAAATTGTTGATGAATCTCATCACATTTCCCTCGAGGTGTAGGAAACTTGAATAAGAAAACAAAATAGAAAGGTAGAGGAAGAGGTTTTAGAGGCAAAGGTAAGGTAGTGACTGCTATAGGTAATGAAAAGGAAGAAGAATCCACCAATGGTCAAGGTGGTAAAGGTGGAAGTAGTGTTGGAAGAGGGAGAGGAAGTTTTAGAAGAGGAAATGGAAAGTATGTAATTAATTGTTATCACTATGAAGTTGAAGGAAATAAAACATATGAGTACCTAGAAGGACAAAATTCAGGGAGAAAAGGTGAATATAGAAGACAAGTTACACAAGTTGAAGAATATTTTGTTGCTGTTGAAAATGTGGTTGTGCTTCAACAAGAATAGGGAGACAATTTGATGTTTTCATAGAGTATTGCTCAAGCCTAAGATGAAGATAGAAGGAAAATTTTCAAAACTGAATGTAAGGTCCAAGGAAAGTGTTGGAACATGGTTATAGATGGTGGAATTATAGAGAATTAAGAGACCACTGAAGTCACAAAGAAGCTGAAACTCAAAATCTTAGTCCACTTGAATCCTTACATGGTCTCGTGGTTGCAAAAGGGACAACTCGTGGTTGTGACTAAGCAATTGTTAATGAATTTTTAAATCGGTAGTCTTCAAGATTAAGTATTGTGTGTTGTGGTTGATATGGATGCATCCCACATACTTTCGAGAAGGTCATGTCTACTTGATAATAAATTTCACCATGATGGTTAGGAGAATACATATGAGTTCAGGAAGGTTGGAGAACAGTACAAACTCACCCCAATGCAAGAAAATACAACTATAATATCAGGAAGTTGTGGAAGTACCAACACATGTAACAAAAAGCCATGTTTTTTTCATGCAAGGAGTTTGTACATGAGGAACGAAAGGTGAAATTTTGTTTAGAGATGATTCCAAAGGTTGTGCCAAAGGAAGTGAAATTAGAAACTATCCCAACGTAAATCAAATCCTTGTTAGATGAATTTAAAGAGATTATTGTTGATGAATTTCCAAAAGGCCTACCTCATGTGAGAAGTATTTCTCACTATATTTACTTGATTTTGGGATCGAGGTTACCAAATAAGGAACTTTATAGAATGACTCTAGAAGAGAATGAGGAAGTAAATAAGCAGGTGTTAGGTTCCTGTGATTTGTTAGAATGGTGAGATAAAATGCACAGGGTAACATCAGACTAGTCTTTGGAGTCCTAGGACCTAGCCTTCCTGGACTCAGAGAGGGCTCTCTCTATTGTATGCAAGGGATGTGAACTTGTTTGCTTTTAGGGTTTGATTTTAGGCTAGTTGTTAAGTGTAGGGTTTGTTTGTTGGTTTTGGTTGGGTAAGATGGTCAAATAGAATAGATAGAGTGAGGAAATATCCAAGTAATTGGGCTATGGAGTCTATAAAAGTCATGGGAAGTTCAACAATGGATTAGGGAGCATCACAGGGAAAATCTAGCATGGTCAATGGATTTTCAAGGTTTATGGGAAATGAGGTGAACATCGAGTTTGTGAATAAAGTAGGGCAAAGGGCAATCAAGAATCCTTTCTCAAATACTTAAAACAAGAAGGGACTTCAACACTATTTATCATAAATAAGTAATCAATAGATAGGGCACACCAATAACTCTTTTATTCCATTTAAGCAAATAAGCATTTCAGACAAACATTCCAATGAAATATAGAAGGCGAGAAACTCATTTAACTTCTAGTGATTTCACCTTCAAGGTTAGAAAACATTTAAGATAAACATATAAATTTAAAAAAAGAAGAGGGAACTCCTAAACATCATTGATCATAGCTATAAAGATCTTCAAAACAACTTTTCAAGCATGGAAAAAGGGTATGATCGAAACATAGCCTCTTTGGCAAACCTAACCAAGTGGTACTTTGAAGAATGACCTCAAGAACAATGTTTAAGTGACATCAAACAAACAGGACTAACCATAAAACATCTATGATATCTACTGTATTAAATCATTCATGAGATAAACAAGCTTGGGTGGGTCTAGAGAGCAATTAATGGTTCTCTAAAATGACCTAGCAGAGGAAAACGTAAAGGGAGTGAAGAACAAACAGAGGTAAGGTGCCTTTGAAGAACATTTCTTAGTCTAAATCCTTTGTCCTACTGCAACATAGAAATATGAAAACACAATGATACATGAGAAAACAATAACTGAATAGAAACACTCCACCATTAACCAAGCTCAGGGATCCTGCAAGCAAGCCTCCTCCATCAACAAGAAAAACAAGCCATTCACAAGCTCCACAACACCAATTTCTCTTCAATCTCCAAAAGACTATGTATTGCTCCAAAGAGTTATCAAATGCCAAAATTTTCAATGAAGCCCTCATGCTCTATTTATTTAGAAAAGGAGGGAAAAAACCCTAGATAGGGTTGGAAAATTTCAAAATCACTCATAAATGTCATAAATGCCCAAGAGACCATGCAAGGCCCAAGGCACAAAATATCCCATGAAATAAATGCCAAAATATCTCTTAACACCTAATTTTAGAGTAATTTGCCTCAAAAAACATTAAAATATATTTTTTCAATAAATGAGTGTGTTTTGTTGACTTTTGGTCAAAAACACACAGTGAGGTCTATAAGCATAGTGCCCTCACAGGCAAAAAATAGGTCCACTTGCAGCCAAGTTTTGGTGTCCATCCTGATGTTTGATTTTGCTCTGTGATGGTCCATTGGAAAGCCTTCTAAGTCAACTTTCCAAATATACCTTTGGTTTTTTGATTGAGCTCCTGTAACCTATTCAAAAATCCAAATTCCACAAAATACTATGAGCGCAACACCAAGCCTGAAAATGAGGCAGAAAGGTAGAAAATGAGGTGTTTTTTGACTTTTTGAGGGGTCAAAAATGCTCCAAATGCTATGAAATTTGGTGAGCATAGTATAATAGGCATGAGAAACCCAAAAATGTAAAGTTATCCCTCTAAGGATGTCTGTGGAAAAAGCATAGCGCCAGGGGTGCTGCGCTTATAGGCCTCCAAATTTACAAAAAACCAAAATTTGTCAAAATTTCTTCAAAATTAGTGGATGTATCCTTCATGGGGTTTGGGAGACCTATAGAGAAGCTTGTGCCAAGATTCCAGGTTAGCTTTTCCTTTTGCCTCTTTTAGTGCTTGGATCTTGGTTTGGGCCTTTTTGAGTTTTTCTCTTGCAACTTGATTCCTTCGGGCATAATGTTTGGTCATCTTTCTTTGTAGATCAAGGTCCTTATTTTCCCTTTCCAACCTGGCCTCCAAGTGTATGTTGGCTCTTTCCAACCAAGGCTCCTGATCATGTGCTATCTCCATGGCCAACATCTCATCTAGAGGGAGTTGTTCTGCTAAGGTTGATTCTTGTTCTCTTTTCTTTGCCAATTCCTTTTTCAACCCCATGGTTCTAGGTCTCTTCCTAGAATGTCCTTCTTCATCATCACTCTCCTCATAGGTGCCCATGAACTCCTCTAGCTTTCCATGTGCCCTTTGGGCTTCTTTCCTGGCCTTGATGGCTCTAGCCTCATAAATTGCAATTTGTGCTCCTATTTGCCTGTTTTCCATCTCAAGGGCATCATTCACACTCTTGGCCCTATCCAAATGTGCTTGGAGGCCTTCAATTTGGGAATTTTTGTTTTGGATGAGCAAGTTTGAGATCCTTGCTTCATTCTCCTCATCATTGTCTACTTGAATGATTTCAAACTCCCTCTCAACATCATGATCTTCTTCTTCTTCCTTTACCTTTTGTTTACCTTTGTCTAGTGGCTGAGCTGAGGTGGATGGCATGGTCCCTTTCCTTTTAGAGGCAACAAACACAAGCCTTGGCCCTCTTTGATATGTGAATGAAAGAGGTGTGATGGCGGTTTTGTTGGTGTCTTTATCATGGCTGTGATCCTTGCTGCTGTCATCAAACTCTTCATTTTCATTATTAGTATCATCAGTCATCATATTTTCCTCTTCATAATTGTCCTATTTGTTCTCAACATGATCACCACTCTCATCCTCTTCATTGATTTTTGCATTGTCATTTTTCTATTCATTAATGTTGTTTGCCTCTTCACTATGGTGGTATTTATTTTCATTATCACCCTCTCCACTTTTTCCATTGTCTTCATGTCTTTCATGATTGTTGTCATGACTGTTTTCCTCTTTGTTGTCTTGTCCATCGCTGAGGCTTGCTCCTTGGGTGTCACTACTACCTTTAGCCTCTGCAATTTCCTCACTATTTTCATCTTTATCTTGGTTTCCCTCTTCATCACTACTCAATTCATTTTCACTGTCATCCCTTTAATTTTCTTCATTGTCATTACCCTGCTCTATCTCCATGTTCACTGCCTCTTGTTGTCTTGACTCACCATTTCCCTCATCCTCATTTTGGCTTGACTCATTGTCACTCTCACCCTCTTCATTTTGTTCATCATCATCACCCTACTCTTTTTCCATGTCCTCTACCTCTTGTGGGCTCAACTCATCATCTCCTTCATCTTCATTTTGGTTTGACTCATTATCATCCTCTCCCTCATTTTCATTTTGTTCTTCATTTCCACTTCCTTATTCATCTGATGCATCAAGAGAAAGGGAAGAAGGGAGGTTTCCTTGAGGAGGTGATATATGTGTAGAGGATGAGGTATGGTCAGTAGGATGTGATGGAGGAGTAGAGGGAGGAGGATGAGATGATGAGGGCAAGTTTGGTTGATGATGGGGCTGTGGGCTTGTGAAGACTTCATGGGCTATGAACACCTCCCAAGGTATGCCTTTTTGTTCCAGCTGATGTAGGACCACCATATTGATCAAGGAGTGGTGGAACAAAATATTCATTTTCTGGGAATAGGTTCTCCTCCGGACAACATAAGACATCTTGTCAATGCTCCTATACAAGTAGTAACACAAATGAAGCATTTTAACCCTTGTGAAATGCATGAGCAATATAACATGGTAGGAATAAAGTCTGGAGTACCTCCCCTCACAAGTGAAGTACTTCATGATAACCCTCATCAAGGGTGCAAACCTATGTTTCAGGTGTGAGAAGGGGAAAATAGCACTGCAGCCTTCTCTGTACTTAGTTTTGACAAATGGCTCATAACAGCTCATGTTTAATATTGCTTTCTTGAACCACTTTTCACCAATAGCAGGTATACCTGTAGCATTAGATATGGCATTTGCTGATAGTTCAAAGTATATACCTATAAGATTTACCCATTTTTTATGTAGGTTGAGGACAAACAACCTTGTAAGCTCTGGGTGATTTTGTACTTGTTTGACTTTCTCACAAAACTGGAAACATCCCACATTCTAAAAACATGTGAGAATCATGGGAGATGAAGTGATATCCACTGTGCTCTGGGGTTCAAACCTATTTACCTTCCCTCCATTGTGCTTTGGCCTCATAGGCATTTGGCCCCTTCACTGCTGACACTGTCTTCTGCTCCTCACATGGTGATTAGGGTTGTTTTGGAAAAACTTGGGTCTACTTGTGAAACTTAGGCAGGAGGAGTGAAATGACAATGATGAGGACAACTCTTGTAAATGAGTGAGATAGAGGTGAGGGTTTATGACTGAATTAATTTTAGCTTAATGAGGGCTTTAATCTTGAATTGATTTGTGATTACCCTAGTTAACACCTCCCTTAAAATGACATTTACTTGCTTGGAGGTAAAAAACAGAGGTTTATTTGCCATGAAGACCTAGGGTTTCTAATGACTAGGGTTTGATCATTTCTTTTAGCCACTATATCACCAAAAACATTTGAGGAGGAGGGAAAAAGGCCACCTACCGGTTTTTTACTCCTTTGCAGGTTCTTGAAGGAAAATTAGAGGGTGTTCCTTTGATTTTTTTGGCACTTTTCTACAATTGAGAGGGTCCTTGGCATGATCGCAGCACTGAACACACTGTCGTGTGCCTCTAAGCATAGCGCCGGGCGAGTCAGGTCCTGTGTGCCTAGCGCAAGGCAGAAAACTGTGCGAGTCAGGCCTGTGTGCGTAGCGCAGGTAGAAAACTGGGTGAGTTGGGCCTGTGTGCATAGCGCCTGGCCTGTCAAGTCGACCCCTAAGTGCAGCACTGAGCTCTTGGGTGTGTCGGGTCTGCCTGGGTGTAGCTCCCAAATGTACATGCAATGCCTCCTGTGAGTGCAACGCCTCCTGTGAGTGTAGCGCCCGAATGTACATGCGACGCCTCCGGGTCCTGTGAGTGCAGCGCCAGATTCTGAGCGTAGTGCCGGTAACTTGGCCCAGAAACTGGTTGAACACTCAGAATGTTTCTCCTTGAAGATTTTCACTCTCTTTGCAAATCACAAATGAGCTAAAATGATAAATTAGATGCCTTTATACCCTTGGAAAAATAAATTAAAATCAGAAACCCACTTTTGCTAAGGTTTTCAGTTTTTTGTCACTTTATCACTTTGACTGATATCTTTTTGACCTTTTATTGCAGGTGATTTGAAAACTTTTCAAAGTATCTCTTCTTCCTTTGGTGGTAGCTTGCTGGAGAAATGGAGAGGCCCTTTTTAACCTTGAGGGCCTTGGCACTATCAAACCTCTTTTTTCTTGTACTGAGAAACTGAAAACATGTTTTTATCCTTTTTTGACATTTCTAAGTGTGAGTGACATGAAAACATGTTTTCTTTCCTCCTTACTGATTTTGGCAGTGAGGCATAATAAATCTATCTTTGACAAGTGCTTTTTCTTCATAACCATGTATGCCATCTCCCTTTGGCCACTTCTGATTTGTTGCAGGTGCCATGACATACTAATCTTATCCCTTATGACATTCTTGGAGTTTGACAACTTTAGTCACATAACAGTAACCTCATGATTAGCTTGAGTTCACATCTTGAAACTCAACTCTAGGCTTTTATTCCTTTGACCTTTTAAGGGAAATTTACTACAATTGAAGACTTAACCTTCCTCATACTGATACTCTTTGCTTTCTTTCCCTTTGAGGCACTGAAACATTTGTTATTTTGGAAAACCCTAGGAGTCACCTTCAAGAGCCCTTTAAAACCTTTTTCTTGTTGTCATCATGGAGGCTCCTCATCTTCATTTCACCTACTTTGCCTATCTTCCCAAAACCTTAGGTTTTAGGGCTGTTAGAGAAAAATCATTAGTGTTGTCTTCTAAGTTCTCTATAGCACTTTCAAGTTCATTCATTTATGTCTAGTTCATCGCACCTTTTTCCCTTCTTCATTTATAACTTCTAAAAATATTCAATTCATGCTTGGTTGAGCTAGGGTGCCTCTATCCTTGTGATTTTCTGCATTGGCTCTTTGCTTGGCACATTGCTGGTTTAATCAGTCCTAGAAACCCTGATTATTCTTGAACATAGGCTACTTACTCTTCCATTATCTTGTGTGTATCTTTAATGAGAAGCAGGCCTCTTACCTTACCAATTTTCCTACTGATAACCATCTTGACACTCTTGCAGAAATGTCAAAATGAACAGTTGTCCTTTACAAAATTTGTACTTGACAAGGAGGTCTTCTTTGAAGGTTTTCTTGATCTGTCTTGGAACAACATATGATGACCTTATTTTCGATTTTATTCACCTTTTTGGAACATTAAAAATAGTGATATAGAACACCAAAACAATCCTACAACTTATGAAACCTAGTGACCTAGTGGGAGGCTCCTTAGACTTGTCCTTTGATTGAAAGCTTGGCTTAGGGTCCTCAAATATGAAAAACAGATTTTTTGACAATTTGATGTATTGAAGATCCAAAATCCAATATAATTTATTTATCTAAAGAGCCTACAGAGATAGTTTTGAGACCATCAATGGTAGAGGCATCTGGGAAACACAAGAAGGAGTAAGTTGGTTGGTGATCCTAGGTGGCAAGTGGAGGGGTGAGGCAAAGGAAAAACAGAGTACTGAAGTCATAGGTGGAAAAACATGATGAAGATGAATAGCATGAGCCCATGATGTGTCTTCTGTAAGTGATAGGCTGACCATGACATGAATGAGTAGTGAAATGGTGAAAAAATTATCTTAAGGATAATGAAGGCAGTGAGATTTCTAAAACTCACAATATTTATTAATTTTGTTTTTAGAAATCTAGGATAAGCATTTAGTCATATAAAAAAAGCAAAATTACTGATGACTAACAATGGCTCCACTTGGGAAGGGCAGCTCCTTTTCAGGAGGTGTCCAAAATTTCAGATCTCTGGGTTTATGAAGATCAATGCCTCATCCATTGGGCAGATTTTTCTTCTTTTCATTTGTTGATACTTCTTTTCGAAGTTATGATCTCAAGAATCTGAAAAACATGATTACTTCGAACTCATCTCTACCTACCCAACCTACTTGGCCTAGAATTTTTTCTTCTTTGGGTGCAATTGAACTGGAAAATCCTTGACATTATTTTATTTTGTAAGAAAAAGCAAGCTATCTACTTCTACCCTTATGACTTCCAAGAGTTTCAGATTATGCTAGTGAACTCTTTTTATTCTCTACCTAGACTAACTGACTATCAAGATTAAGCTGTATGACAGACTTCATTCTCTAAATTATTGACATGAAATTGAAAATATGATTTGAACTAGGATTAAGCAATCTGATTCACCATGGGCTGTGGCATTGGAACAAGCTACACACAGACATTATTTTTGTACAAACAAAGCTAGAAATCATGAGGGTTGTGATTGATCATTTGTTAATCCTCCCCATCTTTCTCTTTGGTTTAGATTTGAGCATGGGGAACCAGTATCTTTTCTTCCTAATCTATTCCTATTGACAAGTCAAGTTTAGATGCTTTGACAAGTTCTCTTTCACTAAACTATCAGCAATAAATTGAAAACATGTTCAACCATGATTAGGCTAGATGACTGAAAAAATATTCTTTTGGAACAAGTAGTGGTATTTAGGGTTGAATACTTTCAACAATACTCTTTTTTTGGGTATGGGGTTGTACCTATTTTTCAAATCTGCCCTCTTTTTCATCTTTTCTTTGTTTTTTGTGTTTTCAAGATTAGTATTCTAAAAATAAAAAACTAGAAAGATTCTCATAGTGTTGAGCTTATTTGCATGCCTATCTATCCTAATCTAACCTATACATGATATACATTCAGCTGGTGAACTCTCTTTTCCAATACAACCAATCAAGCAGATGATTCCATGAGGTATCTTGGTTCAACTCTTTGAGGGTTTTGAAAAAATCAAAAGGCCACTCCCACCTCACTTGTATTTGAACAGTAGTGCCTAAACTTTTCTTTAAACCTTGCATCAAACTGCTCTTGACATATTTTAATCCCTCTTCAACTGTCTCTAAGAAAATAGCAAAGGGATCTCGGAACAATACCTGGCTTAGAGGATTTGGGAGATAAGCTTGATCCAGGACTGCTTCTTCCTCCACTTTGCTGAGCTTGGGACTCTTTTGGGAAAGAAACTCCTCCTCTTCCTCATGATCATATGAACTAGTAGACTCATCATATTTTGCAATGTTATCCTATAGCAAACCTAATGTGTTCTAATAGAGTGGGCTGAGTTTTGCATGAATATCATCATGTTGATGAGCAGGAGTAGTCTTTGGGAATAAATCTTCTTGAGGAGGTAGTGCAACAACTCTCATGTGATTATCAACTTCTATGCCTTCATTTGCAATTTGTAATTCAATGGAACTTGGTGGCTACAAATCTGGAGTTAAGGAGGATTTCATGTTCCAAATGATTTACTCAACCATTTCAGGAGAAGACTTCTCATTGACAACTTTCTCAAGGAGATCATCATCCTCCTCAACCTCAACATCAAAACTGAAAGATTCTAAACTTTCAAGGCTTTCCTCATCAGTGTCATAGGTGACCTGTATTTGGCTGATTACTTCTTTCGAGCTGATGATAATGAACTTTATCCCACAAATCAACTGCTGATTTCTCTGTAAGACCAGCTTCTGTTTGGAGAACATCATCATCATCAGACTGATCAAAATTTGGAGAATCATCAACATAAATAATCTCACCAATCAAACATATTGGATTACCAATTTTTTCTTCTTTGAATTGATCTACAAGTTCACTTTCTAACTTATGGTAGATAGGATTGGCAGGAGAATGAACATAAATGTTTTGTTCACATGAAGGCTTAGAGGTTGGCTGAATGTTTAGCATCTGATTTATTTCCTCTTCAGTCAAAAGAGGAGGCATTTTTCTCTTTCTTTGGATAGAAGTACAACAGTTCTCTTTCTCTTGTGAAGGTTGATTTTGAGGCTGAATTTTTTCTTGAGCCTCACCTAGAAGAGATGGTGAATCATCAATTGTGCTTTCAGAGATATTCTGAAGATCTTCCTTTACTTCCTGATTCATTTCATCCTCAACCAACTCTTCTTGGATGTCATAATATTTATATTGAGTATGAAATGCATGGAGTTCTTCTAATAGATATTCAGGATGCCAATTCCCTAAATCTTCATCAATGTTTACAAGGTATTGTATGAAATCTTCATATTGATCACAAAAATTTTCAGCTAATGATAAAGATGGACAATATTCTTTATAATGCTCATAAAACACCTTGTGGAGGTCCTTTAAGGAAAACAAACTACTTGGTTTCAGACTTTCATACCATTCCCTTGCATTTCCTTCTAATGTCCCCATGAAAATTTTCATGAGGCAGTATTCATGCCATTCAACTTTTAACCTCCATACATGTACATGAAATTTGATGAGATGTAACAAAGGATCTTCAAATTTTTCATCTTGAAACATACGTAGGTTTTTTATCCAATTTATATGAGGCATTTTGTGTGGGAATCCAGGGATATGATCTCTACTCATTGGGGCATATCTTCATTGTATTCTTGGATCCATGTTTGTAAATCGGAAAGGGGTCACTATATCTTTTCAACCAGTCTAGAGTTCTCTACCAGTGGAGTCTTTTGGTATTTTGAGAGTTGTGGAGTCACTAGGTGGAAGATTTCAACTTTGCTGTCCACCATCAACATGATTGGGATTAATTAATGCATTTCCAGGCGAGTCTATAAGAACTAGTGGGGTTAGTAGGCCTACTGGAGGCTAGTGGAGTCGCCAGGTGGATGTTTTTAGTTGTTTTCGGGATATGTGTGTATGGTCCACCACTAATAACTGACAAAAAACCAATCTAGGGATGTTTTTGGGGTTTTATGAGTTCCTTTATGTATCCCTAAGGTTTCTATGAGTGTCCTATAGCTGATTCATCATCTTGCTAGCATGGTGAAATAACTAGGTTCTACTCTTTGGCTAATAGTTTGAGTTCTCTATGATTTGATAAGGGTTTCTGAAGTTCTAAGAAGTGCTTAGATTGTCACTAATTTCAGAAAGCCTCTCACCTTGATTTCCAATTATGTTAGGCTATAAGTTGGTGATAAATCAATATAGGATGTGTACAAGGGTTTCTAAAGTCCTAAGGAATACTTATATGGTTATTGACTCAGAAGGTCCCACCATGATCGCCATTATGTTAGGTTTTTGTGATTTGATAGATTGGCGAGATCAAATGCACAGGGTAACATTAGACCAGTCTTTGGAGTCCTAGAACCTAGCCTTCGTGGACTCAGAGAGGGCTCTCTTGTTGAAGATTGCAACAAGAAAAAGTGAAGGAGGCATCCTGAAACATCTTTCTTGATCTTAGTTGGAAAATAATCACCTAAACTAGGTGGGGCCCACACAGGTGATTTTTGGCGCAAAGTCTATTTTTAGACATGTCAATCATATTCTATGAGTTGTAGGATGCTATTTGTGGATGGTTGGTCAAGTTGGAAAAATAGATGGGCTTCTATTTTTAGACATATTGGGCGGAATCTATTTTTAGATTGCCAGTCTAAAAATAGATATGTCGAATATTATTAGCTCTTAATAATATTTGGACTTCAAACATTATCTTATTCTCTTGGAGCACTTCAGTTAAGTGTACAGATGTGGCACAGGAGCTGTCAGAAGGAATTATGCTATTCCTGAGGGTTTAGTGGAGCTATTGCATGGAGGACTTCAGTTAGAACTCATGTGATAGAGTTTGGTGGAGTTGTATTTAGTTTAACTCAGTTAGACTCAGTTGAGCTAGTTGTATCTAGTCTAACTGATTGATACACTAGTGAGAGTGGTGTGATTAATTAAAAATTAATTCACTAATTATTAACTCATTAATCAACTGAAGAATACATCAGTTAACTACAGTGCGTGGATAGTTCAGTGGAGACCAGTGGAGAGGTAGGCGAAAGAGCAAGTGTGACTATCAGTTGTGACTATAGTGTTGCATTGTTTGCACCATAAATTTAGTAGAGATGCCTTTAAGGATTGCGTGAGAAATTCTGGAGAAATTCGAGTTCATCCAGAGCCATTCTTCAGCAGGGATTGTGTAGTAGAGGCAGGCTAAAGGCTGGCAAAGATCGGTGCATGGATTTACAAGATCGGGCCTGATTAGTGTGTAGCGATTGGATTGTACTGAGAGCTTGATGTACTAATATTTGTATGAGGATTGTTACATGATCTCTATGACATATATTATATACAGATAGTTGGGGTTTTTAGCTTCAGGATTTTCCGTTAAAACAACTGTGTTAATGTGTGTGAATTTTTATGGTTTCAATGTGTGCATGCAATTGATTTAATTTCCGCATGTGATGATCAATGGTGGAATAGATTATGTATTGTGCATGAATTTAAAATAGTGTGTGATCAGGAGAATCTTGGACATATGCATGTGTAGTGGATATAATTTCTACATGGTATCAGAGTTGTGTTTTAGATTTTCTACATGGAATGAGAGCAGGAATTTTTGGGTGCGCGAGTTTGTAGAGAATATCTGAAATTTTTGGTGTAATATTTTTAGAAAAAAATATCATATTTGGATTCCTTGTGAAAAAAAACCCAAATTGAAAAAAAAATCGGTCGAATCGGAGCTCGGATGAGGGAGATATCATCGATTTAAAATCAACTCTTTTTGTTAGAAAATTTTGCGACGGCGGGACAATTGCAATGTGCGCGAGCCAAGAATCTACATGCACTGAGGTACAAGATGCATGCAGAGATTTGAGGAGAAAAGAAAAGGTTAGTGACTTGGTGGTTGATAGGGAACCTCTCAACATGCAGCGTGAGAAGCAGTCTCAGAAGGTTATGGAGCAGCCACAACTGGAGATGCAAAAGAATCTTTATAGATTTGAAGTAGATGGGATTTCTACAGAGCTTCCTACTATTGGGAAGTGCAAGAAAGACATGCAATTGAAGCTTGAGAGGGAGCCAGATTTGCATGCAGGTAAGGGTGAACCTCGGGATGTGGAGCGGCCACAAGATGAGGATCATGGAGTGGGAGCAACCACTAATGCAAAGAAATTTCGTGCCAGATGGGCAGAGGGAGTGCATGCGGCTATACCACCAGGTGAGAGGTGGGGCGACATGCATGGGTAATGTGGAGCGATAAAAAGGGTCTTTTTAACTCCTAATTACCTTCACATTAATTATCAACCCAGGGACGACTTTTTATTTCAAGAGTGTACTCATTCTGAGGCGGCTATTTACTCAAGAGTAATGTTTTGCAGTATAGTGCTTAAAATGCAAAAGTAAATGAAAGCTGGAAACAAAATCTAATTGGAACAGCAAGAAACGGAAATGTTATAAACTAAATCATTCACTCAAACAACCATCAATCGAGGATACAGTAGCAATAACTCATTCCTCTGGATATTGATGCAATTGAAATCAAACCGGAACAAGACAATCAATCTGGGAACGAGGAAGCAATAACCAATGTTCTCTACAGTCGACAGTCCTGCTTTAAAGCAATTAAAAAGAAATCGAAATTGAACTAAAGCTGCTATTGAAAGTAAACTAGGAAAACTCCTTAAAAGAAAACTCTTGCAATTAATCAACCAAACTAAACAGCGAAGTAAATGGACAACAAACTTATAATTAAAGGAATTAAACAACGAATCATATTTAATAAATCTGAACAACAAACTCTAATTAGTGGAATCGAATAACCAACAATCTGAAATGAACAGCGAAGCTTTACATTTGAAATGAACAACATAACAATATAAGTTGAAAAGGATAATAATCTCTGTTATGATGGAAAAGAACAACCACGCGATTCAATCTCAACTTGTGCAATAAAATAATTCCATAAAATATTCTAACAGCACACTATAAAAACATGAAACTGTAAAATAATGCAATTCAAAAGAATAGGAAATAAATCAAACCATCACACAGCAGCAATTGTAAAGATATGATACACAACAGCAGCATACTCCACCAGAGGCTGGGCCCTTAGCCGCCAGCGGATGCTGCTGGGCTACTTCAGAATGAAAAGAATGAATGACAACCAGATTTATATTAAAATATCAAAGCAGAGTTATAGTGGATTACAACAAGAAATCTCTCAATCTCTCAGCCATTATCCATTCTCTCTGCCATCCTCAATTCTGATTCTCTAACTCATCCTCAATTCCATCATTCGAATCCATCCCAAATCATCCTCAAATCATCCTCATCTCTGATCTCTATTCTCATTTAAATAGAGAGAGATCAGAGAGAAGTTACAATAAAGATAAGTATAACATGATTTCTATTACAAAATTGGTTTGCTTCTAACCATTTGATCAACAAGAACAAGGCGAATTTGGCTTTGCAGCTGAGATTTGGAGGACGGCCGCAACAACAAATCTCAGAAAATCGTGCTCAAAGAACCCTGCGTTTCTCTCAGTAAAAGCCGAATTTGGGCAAACCGTTCTTTGATAAAGTTAATTGGGTCCGTTTTGGACAAAACCCATGTTCCGGATTTTCCAGATTCTGCTTCATTTGCTCGAAATCTCAACCGCAAAACCGTCACTTCTTATTCCAGCGAATTTCTGAGTTGGCACTTTTAATGATCAAATCTTCAATCCGGAAATTATCTTGGAGGCTAAAAATGGTGAATAATGTTACAACTGATTTATTAAAACTATCATTGATAAAATCATGCATAATCATCAATTTATTAGAAATAAGGGAGAATAAATAATATTCATTCATAGAAGCATAAATCATCATAAAATGGATTTATATAATAAATTATAATAAATGACATGATGAAGAATAGTAGAAATGGGTGGAATAAGTGTTCAAAAGTGATAATAATAATGGCATATTAACGGCCCAACAGGTAATACCAAGAGGATATTTCTGGGCAGGATTCATGGAGATGGTGTGGATCTCATGAATTGAACCTGGCTACGAGGAGCCCACAAAGCAGCAGTAGCATGATCAGTTGAATTGATGTAGGCAGATCAAAGTGACAGTGTCAGATACTGGAGCGCGGTTCAGAGTTGACAGCAAGTGCAAAGTGCATGGGTGCAGAGTTCAACAGCGCAGTGGTTCCTGAAGACATGTGCAGTAGCTAAGTAGAATTTGAAGACTTTGATGATAGATGCATCAAATTGATTGAGTTTTTTGGAGCTTATTCAGTTTCGGAAGAGTTGCAGAGCAGATGCATGGAGTTGCATGGCGCTTGAAAAGGTTGTAGGGAGAATGCATGGAGTTGCATGTCGCATGCAAAGAAAATCCTTTCTTGTTGAGAGGGGGTGTTGAATATTGCAACAAGAAACAGTGAAGCAAGCATCCTGAAACATCATTCCTGATCCTAGTTGGAAAATAATCACCTAAACTAGGTGGGGCCCACATAGATGATTTTTGGCGCAAAGTCTATTTTTAGACTATGTCTATTTTTAGACATGTCGATCATATTCTATGAGTTGCAGGATGCTATTTGTGGATGATTGGTCAAGTTGGAAAAATATATGGACTTCTATTTTTAGACATATTGGGCGGAATCTATTTTTAGATTGCCAGTCTAAAAATAGATATGTCGAATATTATTAGCTCTTAATAATATTTGGACTCTAAACATTATCTTATTCTCTTGAAGCACTTCAGTTAAGTGCACAGATGTGGCATAGGAGCTGACAGAAGGAATTACGCTATTCCTGAGGGTTTAGTGGAGCTATTTCATGGAGGACTTCAGTTAGAACTCATGTGATAGAGTTTGGTGGAGTTGTAGAAGTAGTTGGTGGAGTTGTATTTAGTTTAACTCAGTTAGACTCAGTTGAGCTAGTTGTATCTAGTCTAACTGATTGATACAATAGTGAGAGTGGTGTGAATTAATTAATAATTAATTCACTAATTATTAACTCATTAATCAACTGAAGAATACATCAGTTAACTACAGTGCATGGACAGTTTAGTGGAGACCAGTGGAGAGGTAGGTGAAAGAGCAAGTGTGACTATCAGTTGTGACTATAGTGTTGCATTTTTTGCACCAAAAATTTAGTAGAGATGCCTTTAAGGATTACGTGAGCAAGGGTGGAGAAATTCGAGTTCATCCAGAGCCATTCTTCAGCAGGGATTGCGCAGTAGAGGCAAGCTAAAGGCTGGCAAAGATCGGTGCATGGATTTGCAAGATCGGGCCTGATTAGTGTGTAGTGATTGGATTGTATTGAGATCTTGATGTACTAAGCTTTGTATGAGGATTATTACATGATATCTATGAAATATATTATATACAGATAGTTGGGGTTTTTAGCTTCAGGCTTTCCCGTTAAAACAACTGTGTTAATGTGTGTGAATTTTTATGGTTTCAATGTGTGCATGCAATTGATTTAATTTCTGCATGTGATGATCAATGGTGGAATAGATTATGTATTGTGCATGAAGTTAAAATAGTGTGTGATCAGGAGAATATTGGACATATGCATGCGTAGTGCATATAATTTCTACATCTCTCTATTGTATGCAAGGGATGTGAACTTGTTTGCTTTTAGGGTTTGATTTTAGGCTGGTTGTTAAGTGTAGGGTTTGTTTGTTGGTTTTGGTTGGGTAATATGGTCAAGTAGAATAGATAGAGTGAGGAAATATCCAAGTCATTAGGCTATGGAGTCTATAAAAGTCATGAGAAGTTCAACAATGGATCAGGGAGCATCACAGGGAAAATCTGGCATGGCCAACGGATTTTCAAGGTTTATGGGAAATGAGGTGAACATCAAGTTTGTTAATAAATTAGGGCAAAGGGCAATCAAGAATCCTTTCTCAAATACTTAAAACAATAAGGGACTTCAACACTATTTATCATAAAGAAGTAATCAATAGACCGGGCACACCAATAACTCTTTGATTCCACTTAAGCAAATAAGCATTTCAAACAAACATTCCAATGAAATATAGAAGGAAAAAAACTCATTTAACTTCTAGTGATTTCAACTTCAAGGGTAGAAAAAATTTGAGATAAACATATAAATTTAATCAAAGAAGAGGGAACTCCTAAACATCATTGATCATAGCTATAAATATCTTCAAAACAACTTTTCAAGCATGGACAAAGGGTATGATCGAAGCATAGCCTCTTTGGTAAACCTAACCAAGTGGTACTTTGAAGAATGACCTCAAGAACAATGTTTAAGTGACATCAAGCAAGCAGGGCTAACCATAAAACATCTATGATATTTACTGTATTAAACCATTCATGAGATAAACAAGCTTGGGTGGGTCTAGAGAGCAATTAAGTGTTCTCTAAAATGACCTAGCAGAGGAAAACATAAAGGTAGTGAAGAACAAACAGAGGTAAGGTGACTTTGAAGAACATTTCTTAGTCTAAATCCTTTGTCCTACTGCAACATAGAAAGATGAAAACACAATGATACATGAGAAAAAAATAACTGAATAGAAGCACTTCACCATTAACCAAGCTCAGGGATCCTGCAAGCAAGCCTCCTCCATCAACAAGAAAAACAAGCCATTCACAAGCTCCACAACACCAATTTCTCTTCCACCTCCAAAAGACTATGTATTGCTCCAAAGAGTTATCAAATGCCAAAATTTAAAATGAAGCCCTCATGCTCTATTTATTTAGAAAAAGAGGGAAAAAAACCCTAGATAGGGTTGGAAAATGTCAAAATCACTCATAAATGTCATAAATGCCCAAGAGACCATGCAAGGCCTAAGGCACAAAATATCCCATGAAATAAATGCCAAAATAACTCTTAGCACCTAATTTTAGAGTGATTTGCCTCAAAAAACATTAAAATATAATTTTGCAATAAATGAGTGTGTTTTGTTGAATTTTGGTTAAAAACACACAGTGAGGTCTCTAAGCACAATGCCCTCACAGGAAGAAAATAGGTCCACTTGTAGCCAAGTTTTGGTGACCTTCCTGATGTCGGATTTTGCTCTGTGATGGCCCATTGGAAAGCCTGCCGAGTTGACTTTCCAAATATACCTTTTTTTTTTTTTTTTTTTTTTTGATTGAGCTCCTATAACCTGTTCAAAAATCCAAATTCCACAAAATGCTATGAGCGCAGTGCCAAGCCTGAAAATGAGGCAAAAAGGTAGAAACTGAGGTGTTTTTTGACCTTTTGTGGGGTAAAAAATGCTCCAAATGCTCTAAAATTTGCTGAGCATAGTATAATAGGCATGAGAAATTCAAAAATGTAAAGTTCCCCCTCTAAGGATGTTTGCGGAAAAAGTGTAGCGCCAGGGGTGCTACGCTTATAGGCCTCCCAATTCACAAAAAACCAAAATTTGTCAAAATTTCTTCAAAATTGGTGGATGTATCCTTCATGGGGTTTGGGAGACCTGTAGAGAAGCTTGTGCCAAGATTCCAAGGTTAGCTTGGCCTTTTGCCTCTTTTAGTTCTTGGATATCGGTTTGGGCCTTTTTGAGTTTTTCCCTTGCAACTTGGTTCCTCTGAGCATAATGTTTGGTCATCTTTCTTTATAGATAAAGGTCCTTATTTGCCCTTTCCAACTTGGCCTCCAAGTGTAAGTTGGCTCTTTCCAACCAAGGCTCCTAATCATGTGCTATCTCCATGGCCAACAACTCATCTAGAGGGAGTTGTTCTACTAAGGTTGATTCTTGTTCTCTTAGCTTTGCCAATGCCTTTTTCAACCCCATGGTTCTAGGTCTCTTCCTAAACTGTCCTTCTTCATCCTCACTCTCCTCATAGGTGCCCATGAAATCCTCTAGCTTTACCTATTCCCTTTGGGCTTCTTTCCCAGCCTTGATGGCTCTAGCCTCATAAATTGAAATTTGTGCTCCTAGCTTCCTGTTTTCCATCTCAAGGGCATCATTCACACTCTCGGCCCTATCCAAATATGCTTGGAGGTCTTCAATTTGGGCATTTCTATTTTGGATGAGAAAGTTTGAGATCCTTGCTTCATTCTCCTCATCATTGACCACCTGAATGATTTCAAACTCCCTCTCAACCTCATGATCTTCTTCTTCTTCCTTTACCTTTTGTTTACCTTTTTCTAGTGGCTGAGCTGAGGTGGATGGCATGGTCCCTTGCCTTTTAGAGGTATCAAACACAAGCCTTGGCCCTCTCTGATATGTGAATGAAAGAGGTGTGACTCACCATTTGGCCCTTGTTGGCTTGACTCACCATTTCCCTCATCCTCATTTTGGCTTGACTCATTGTCACTCTCACCCTCTTCATTTTGTTCATCATCATCACCCTCCTCTGTTTCCATGTCTTCTACCTCTTGTGGGTTCAACTCATCATCTCCTTCATCTTCATTTTGGTTTGACTCATTATCATCCTCTCCCTCATTTTCGTTTTTTTCTTCATTGCCACTTCCTTCTTCATTTGATGCATCAAGAGAAAGGGAGGAAGGGAGGTTTCCTTGAGGAGTTGATATATGTGTAGAGGATGAGGTATGGTCAGTAGGAGGTGATGGAGGAGTAAAGGGAGGAGGTTGAGATGATGAGGGAAAGTTTGGTTGATGATGGGGCTGTGGGCTTGTGAAGAATTCATGGGCTATGAACACCTCCCAAGGTATGCCTTTTTGTTCCAGCTGATGTAGGACCACCATATTGATAAAGGAGTGGTGGAAAAAACTATGCATTTGCTGGGAATAGGTTCTCCTTTGGACAACATAAGACATCTTGTCAATGCTCCTATACAAGGAGTAACACAAATGAAGCATTTTAACCCTTGTGAAATGCATGAGAAATATAACATGGTAGGAATATAGTTTGGAGTACCTCCCCTCACAGGTGAAGTACTTCATGATAACCCTCATCAAGGGTTCAAACCTCTGTTTCAGGTGTAAGAAATGGAAAATAGCCCTGCAGCCTTCTCTGTACCTAGTTTTGACAAATGGCTCATAATAGCTCATGTTTAATCTTTCTTTCTTGAACCACTTTTCACCAATAGCAGGTATACCTGTAGCATTAGAGATGGCATCTGCTGATAGTTAAAAGTATATACCTGCAAGATTTACCTGTTTGTTATGTAGGTAGAGGACAAACAACCTTGTAAGCTCTGGGTGATTTTGTACGTGTTTGACTTTCTCACAAAACTAGAAACATCCCACATTCTAAAAACATGTGAGAATCATGGGAGATGAAGTGATATCCACTCTGCTCTGGGGTTCAAACCTATTTACCTTCCCTCCCTTGTGCTTTGGCCTCATAGGCATTTGGCCTCCTTCATAGCTGACACTGTCTTCTGCTCCTCACATGGTGATTAGGGATGTTTTGGAAAAACTTGGGTTTGCTTGTGAAACTTAGGCAGGAGGAGTGAAATTAAAATGATGAGGACAACTCTTGTAAATGAGTGAGATGGAGGAGCGGGTTTATGAACAAATTTCTTTGAGCTTGATGAGGGCTTTAATTTTGAACTGATTTGTGATTACCCTAGTTAACACCTCCCTTCAAATGACATTTACTTGCTTGGAGGTAAAAAACAGAGTTTATTTGCCATGAAGACCTAGGGTTTCAAATGACTAGGGTTTGATAATTTATTTTAGCCACTAAATCACCAAAAACACTTGAGGAGGAGGGAAAAAGGCCACCTACCAGTTTTTTACTTCTTTGAAGGCTCTTGAAGGCAAATTGGAGGGTGTTCCCTTGAGTTTTTTGGCACTTTTCTACAATTGAGAGGGTCCTTGGCATGAGTGCAATGCTGAACACACTGTCGTGTGCCTCTGAGCGCAACGCCAACCGAGTCGGGTCCTGTGTGCATAGCACCAAGCAGAAAACTAGGCGAGTTGGGCTTGTGTACGTAACACTGTGCAAAAAACTGGGCGAGTCAGGCCTGTGTCCGTAGCGCCTGGCCTGTTAGGTCGGCCCCTGAGGGAAGCGCCGAGCTATTGGGTGTTTCGGGTCTGCCTGGGCACAGCACCCGGATCTACGTGTAGTGCCTCTTGCTATATGTGCAACATATTGCAAAAAGTACACTGTGGGAAGCCCTATTCGCACAACGCTGGGTCATGTGAGCCCAGCGCCGGGTCCTTAGCACAACGCCAGTAACTTGGCCCAGAAACTGGCTCAACACTCATAAATTTTCTCCTTGAAGATTTTCACTCTCTTTGCAATTCACAAATGAGCTAAAATGATAAATTAGATGCCTTTATACCCTTGGAAAAATAAATTAAAATCAGAAACCCACTTTTGCTAAGGTTTTCAGTTTTTGTCACTTTATCACTTTGACTGATATCTTTCTGACCTTTTATTGCAGGTGATTTGAAAATTTTTCAAAGTAGCTCTTCTTCCTTTGGTGGTAGCTTGTTGGAGAAATGGAGAGGCACTTTTTAACCTTGAGGGTCTTGGCACTGTCAAACCTCTTTTTTCTTGTACTGAGAAACTGAAAACATGTTTTTATCCTTTTTTGACATTTCTAAGTGTGAGTGACATGAAAACATGTTTTCTTTCCTCCTTACTGATTTTGGCAGTGAGGCATAATAAATCTATCTTTGACAAGTGCTTTTTCTTCATAACCATGTATGCCATCTCCCTTTGGCCACTTCTGATTTGTTGAAGGTGTCATGACATACTAATCTTATCCCTTCTGACATTCTTGGAGTTTGACAACTTTAGTCACATAACAGTAACCTCATGATTAGCTTGAGTTCACATCTTGAAACTCAACTCTAGGCTTTTATTCCTTTGACCTTTTAAGGGAAATTTACTACACTTGAAGACTTAACCTTCCTCATACTGATACTCTTTGCTTTCTTTCCCTTTGAGGCACTGAAACATTTGTTATTTTGGAAAACCCTAGGAGTCACCTTCAAGATCCCTTTAAAACCTTTTGCCTGTTGTCATCATGGAGGCTCCTCATCTTCATTTCACCTACTTTGCCTATCTTCCCAAAACCTTAGGTTTTAGGGCTGTTAGAGAAAAATCATTAGTGTTGTCTTCTAAGTTCTCTATAGCACTTTCAAGTTCATTCATTTATGTCTAGTTCATCGCACCTTTTTCCCTTCTTCATTTATAACTTCTAAAAATCTTCAATTCATGCTTGGTTGAGCTAGGGTGCCTCTATCCTTGTGATTTTCTGCATTGGCTCTTTGCTTGGCACATTGCTGGTTTAATCAGTCCTAGAAACCCTGATTCTTCTTGAACATAGGCTGCTTACTCTTCCATTATCTTGTGTGTATCTTTAATGAGAAGCATGCCTCTTACCTTACCAATTTTCCTACTGATAACCATCTTGACACTCTTGCAGAAATGTCAAAATGAACAACTCTCCTTTACAGAATTTGTACTTGACAAGGAGGTCTTCTTTGAAGGTTTTCCTGATCTGTCTTAAGATGCTTACCTTCTTTTCTATTTGATTCACCTTGATGGCACATGAAAAAAAATGATTTAGAACACCAAAACAATCCTACAACTTATGAAACCTAGTGACCTAGTGGGAGGATCCTTAGACTTGTCCTTTGAATGAAAGCTTGGCTTAGGGTCCTCAAATATGAAAAACATAGTTTTTGACAATTTGATCTATTGAAGATCCAAAATCCAAGATACTTGATTTATCTAAAGAGCCTACAGAGATAGTTTTGAGACCATCAATGCTAGAGGCATCTGGGAAACACAAGAAGGAGTAAGTTGGTTGGTGATCCTAGGTGGCAAGTGGAGGGGTGAGGAAAAGGAAAAATAGAGTACTGAAGTCATAGGTGGCAAAAAATGATGAAGATGAGTGGCATGAGCCCATGATGGGTCTTCTGTGAGTGATATGATAGGTTGACCATGACATGATAGAGTAGTGAAATGGTGAAAATTTTATCTTAAGGATAATGAAGGCAGTGAGATTTCTAAAACTCATAATATTTATGAATTTTGTTTTTAGAAATCTAGGATAAGCATTTAGTCATCTACAAAAAGAAAAAATACTGATGAATAATAGCAGGTACAAGAGCAACTTGATAGAGGATTGATAAGAGAAATTTTGAGTCCATGTGTTGTACCATCCATATTGATTTCAAAGAATATAGGTGAATGAAGGAGTGCATGGATTCTAGGGCCATTTATAGGATAACCATCAAGTACTGATTTCCCTTGCCAAGGATAGAGGATATTGTGGACTGTTTTAGTGGGGTTGCATGTTTCACCAATATCAAACTGAAGAGTAGTTATCATCAAGTTCGGATAAAGGAAGGTGATGAGTGGAATAATACTTCAAGGCGAAGGATGTATTGTTTGAATGGTTGGTTATGCCATTTGAGTTGATTAATGCCCCTAGCAGATTAATGAGGCTCATGGTGAGGTCTTGAAACCATTATTGGAAAAAATGTTGTAGTATACTTAGATGACATTTTAATTTTCAACAAATACAATGAGGAGCACTTGGAGCATGTAAGGGAAGTGTTGCAGTGGTTGAAGGAAGAGAAGTTGTTGATCAACTTTAAGAAATTTAAATTCATTTAAGTGAGTTAGTGTACTTGGGATTTGTGATTTCCAAGGAAGGTTTAAAGATGGATTCTGAAAAGGTGAAGGCTATTTTAGATGGGCCAACACCTCAGTGTACTTTTGAGGTGAGGATATTTCATGGATTAGAAAGCTTCTACTGGAAATTCATCAGCAATTTTAGCCATATTTTGCACCTATTATTGAGTGCATGAAAAAGGGGAATTTTAAATGGATAATAGTAGCCATGAAAGCATTTGTAGATTTGAAAAGGAAGGTGACAGAGAAACTTGTTTTGGGGCTTCCAAACTTTGATAAATTTTTCCAAGTTGATTGTAATGCAAGTGGGATAGAAATTACAACAATTTTAAGTCAAGAAGGCAGACCAATAACATTCTTCAGTGACAAGTTGAATGATGCCAGGAAGAAGTAGTATGTATATGATTAGGAATTTTATTTTATTGTGCAGGCCTTGAAGAAGTGGAGACATTATTTGTTTCCCAAGGAATTTGTGTTGTTTACTTATCAAAAGGAATTGAAATATATCAACAGTCAAGGTAAGTTGAATCAAATACATTCTAAATGGGTTGAATTGTTACAAATTCATCCATTTATTTTGAAGCATAGGTATATAAATTAAAACAAAGTTACAGATGCCTTGAGTAGGAGAGTCTTGTTACTCAACTCATTTTCAATAGAAGTGGTGGGTTTGGAATGCATGAAGGAACTATATGCATAAGATGCCAATTTTGGAGAAGCATTGACAACTTGTAAAGCACCTTAGAGTGTGGATAGGACCATGTTCTTGGACTACCATATCTAGGAAGGGTTTTTATTTAAGAATCAACAATTGTACATTCCTCAGGGTTTGATGAGTTTGAATCTTATTAAGGAGCTACACAGTGGATCCCTAGATGGAAATTTTGGCATGGACAAGGCTACAACGTTAGTAAAAGAGAGGTATTTGTTTCCTAGCATCAACAACGATGTTGAAAATTTTGTTGAGTGTTGTAGAGTTTGTCAACTAGCCAAAGGTAGAAGTCAAAATACAGGCTTATATACTCCATCGTCGGTACTAGAAAGGTCTTGGGAAGATGTGAGCATGGAATTTGTCTTAGGAATTCCAAGGACATAGAGGAAGCATGATTCAGTGATGGTTGTTGAAGATATTTTTTCGAAGATGGCACATTTCACAACATGCAAGATGACAAGTGATGCTACTAAAGTGGTTTTTTTATTCTTCAAATAAGTAGTGAGACTTCATGGGTTTCCAAGAACCATTACTTCAAATAGGGATACAATATCAATGGGTCACTTTCATAGGATTCTATGGACGAATATGGGATCTATTTTTTTATGTAGTTCATCCTATCATCCACAAAAAATGGACAGACTAAGGTAGTTAACAAGAATCTTGGGAACTTGTTGAGAATTTTGAGTGGTGAAAATCCCAACCAATGGGATTTGGTCTTGGCGTATGCAGAGTTTGCATACAATGACTTGGTGAACATATCCATTGGTAAGAGTCCATATCATATTTTTTATTTGTAGTCACTAAAGGGTATTGTGGACCTAATATAGTTTCTAGATTTGGGAGAAAGGAAGAGTGTTGATGCAAGTGATTTTGCAGACAACATGGAGCTAATACACGAACAACTAAAAAAAATATTGCAGCAGAGTAATGACATGTATAAGGAGAAGGGTGATTTGAAAATAAGAGAAAAGTTTTTCCGCGAAGAAGAGCTAGTAATGGCACATTAGCGGAAAGATAGATTTCCCAGGGGTACCTACAACAAGTTAAAATATAAGAAAATAAGCCCATTCATAATTCTTCAAAAAAAAATATGAAATTTCTTACAAGCTGGAGTTTCCAAGAGACTTGGATATCTCTATGATATTAATGTAGCCGATCTATATGAGTTTTGTGAAGGAGAAATTAGTGAAGAGATAGGTATGCCCGCTGAGTGGAAGAAACAATTACTGGTGAAACTTGTCAAAGAAATGGAAGAAATTTTGCCACCATGGTTGGGAAGAAGAATCGATGCAGCGATTATCTAGAGTATTTGGTCAAATGGAAGAGCAAGGGATTTGAATATGCACCATGGGTGACCAAGAAAGAGCTAGCATTCCTACAAGGGACTTTAATCTTTGAATGAAATGCCACATGAGATGGTAGCTCATATTTTCTTACCAAGGGTTTCTAATGCAGGAGCATCCTTGGCCTCGGGCAATCCTTATCAGCCAAAAACATGTTTTTTTTTAGTTTGTAATAGGTGTTGTTACTCCCATGTGTTTTTAAGTTGCTAATACACCCAACTAGTAGTTTTTTCTACTCTTGTAGCTACATTTTCTCAAAGAGGCATTTGCTCTCGAGTTTTTGATACTACTAGGATCACATGTTGATACTCCTACTATGTGGATTTACTGGCACATCCAAAATCAATAGTTGTTTAGATGCGTTGCTACAGGACAAACGCCGCTAGACACACTACCGAAATGAGACATAAGTTACAAATTTGGTTTGTCTGCATCTTAAGAAGAGGTAAATCGGTTCAAATTTGGAAGATGAAGATGTCGGTAGCATGGAAGTGATTTGTTTAAGTGGAATACAAAGAGGTTAGTAGCATGAGGATAAATAGCATGAAAGCATAAGGAAAGGGATCTTTTGTTTCTGCATTCAGTATTTTTCTTCTACCTCTCGGCTCTTGGACGTTTGGTTGACGTTCGATTGTTGGTGTTGGTTGGCTACTACACGATTTTTAGAGAGTGTGAATGACTGATGTATAAGATAGGAAGGTGTTTAGTTGTTGTGCATAGTGTTTCTATGTAATAACATAGGAAATTCAAGTGCTTCGAGGGAATTATTCTATAATATGATTTCTGGTTTGTAAAAACACATTTTAAATGAATAAAAATATTTTTGAATCTCTTCTTGTGTTATCATTGTTGGAGCTCCCATGTTTGGCCAGATTGGAAAGACCAAAGATGAGACAACATCAGAACCACTTTAGGGCCCTAGGATCTAGCCCTCCTGGACCCAGAGAGGGATCTCTCCAATAAGACAAAGAATGATATATCTTTGAAGCTCAAAATGAGATGTTAGGCTAGGTATGAAGCACAAAGGGGGTTTAAAATGGTTGGGTCATAAGATCACAGACTGAGAAGGAAATTGGAAAAAAGGAGCAGAGCAGTAGGAAGTTTCGGTAAAATAGGATGGGTCAAGGCTGTGCCATCCATTGGGCTATGGAGTCATGAAAGGGGATTACTTGCAACAACTAGCCAAGGCTTTCATAGGGCATGTCATCTATACTAAAGGATCTTCGGGATAGATGGTGTAATGGAACAATAAGGAAAGAAAAGTGAAAAACAAAGGGCAGCCTGAGTTCAGACCAGAGGTCATCTAACTCCAGATCTGCTTTGGCATACCCACAAAGGAGAAACAATAAGAGTTAAACATAGAACCGGGCCTGAGATCAGAGAAGGGATTTTAACCTTCAATGCTTTGGCACCGGCTCATGGGATCTTGAAAAGGTCAATCTGTCGAACAAGGACCCTAGTGGACAGGGCTTACACTAAATCCCCGGTATCCAAAATCCTCTATCTTGAACCCAAACCAGAACAACCAAGTAGCAAACTCTGAGTTCACACATCAGCTAGCAGTGAATAACAACTGCTACACTAGTTAAACCACGAGAGTCTTCCCTCAGATTTCACTATCAGCAGAAAACATTGAAGGTAGGGAGAGAAGAAACATAGGGTACCATGCGAGGGCAAATCCTATGCCAGATTTCTGATGCGTACCAGAAGAAATGAACAGCATGAAAAAATGTAATAAAACAATGTAAAGAGAAAACATCACCCGTAGTAATAGACCCGGATCCTATGAAAATTTCTTGATTAATTGATGCAAAACCATTCACATACACTGAGCTCAATAGCTGATTACAGACTCAACTTTCTCCTCCCAGCCTACTACATTACAGACTACTCTGCTACTCTTTCCCAAAACTGTTTCTAACAGTCAAAATGAATCCCTACAACTACAACAACGATGACGCAATCCAACCCTTTACAATGTGTTCTTTGGGATTCTTTATATGAAAAATAGATAGCAAGAGTAGGTGATACATATTAAATCGATTTATTAAGATAGAGTGGATGAGGCATTTCATGCCACTCCGCTTAATAACTCTGCGCTGTACTTGGTGGTCTTGTCTGGAGTCTTTGTCAGGTCAGATTTGACCTCTGATGTTTCTTTGAAGTTCTTTTCTGGCTATAAAGCTCTTTGTTTTGTCTTCTGAAGAAAGGAAGGTGACTGAAGGTCTTCCGGGCTTCCATAAATCCATTATTGTTGCCCTGACAGTCTTTGGAAATTTTCTATCAGTGAGATGGCCTTTGGGAGCTCGGGGAGGCATGGAGACTTCTGTCAGAGGGTGTACTATTCTGAGAAAATGTCCTGCTGATGCTGAGAGCAGATATGGCTCGTTTCTTGTGTTCTTTAAATCTTCGGGTTGTTTTTTTAATCCTTTGATGACGGGATCAGGAGTCGAATATTCAATTAACTGGCTTTAATCCGCCTAATCTGTCTCTACTGTTTCACTGAGCCATTTCTGTAATGTCCTCTCTGTGTTCTGATTCACAGTGACTATGATAGAGTTAATTCACCACCCTATATACCCTGCACAGTAAAATAAACCAATTATAATACCCAGGAGTGGCGGAAGAGATGTTGTGAGGCCTGGAAGAATAGTGGCGCAACTATGAAGATAGTGGCTGTAGGGAAAACAGGTGAAACAATGCGGTAAAAGGAGGTTTGGCGGAGGAATTCATGTGGACCGTCCGATCAGATCTGAGGCGACGATCGACGGGGGAGATCTAATAGGAGGGGAGCGATGGGGGAACCTAAATCCGATGGGCGATGGAGCGATTAGCCTTGGACCGTCGGATCTATGAGAGATTGATGGCTGCGATTGAATCAGAGGAACCCAATTGGGGAACACACAGCGGAATGAGGGCAGATCCTGATTGTTGGTTCTTGTGGATTCAACGGCCAGGATCGCATCGGAGAATCGCAATCGGGAGGGACGGAGGATGGCACAGTTTAAGACTTGCGATTGCGATTAGAGTGAGGACGCGAGGGCCGTCAGATTAAAGGTGAATCGATGGTGGGCGTGCAATTGGAGGGATGACGAAAGGGAGATGCGGGAGTGATGGGACTTGCGACGACCGTCGGATCTATTTCAATCGACGGCGGAAAACAACTCAAAGCCGACAGAATAAAACACTGTCGCATCGGAACTTCGGGCTTTATAATGGAAAGTATGTCCCGCTCTGATTCTCCGATGCGATTGGCGCTTTGGACTAGCACTTGGTCTTAGCGCTCGGGCTCATGGTGGGGAAGTGGTTAAGGGACTAGCTGAAAGGGGCTAAACCTATCATAGGGTAAAATATGGGTTTTTAGCCAAAAAGAGGGTTTTAAGGCTAAAAGAGGGAATCGGTAGATAGAATAAGGGGATATCAAACCAAACAAAGGATATTTGAAAGGTTTAAGGGGAATTAGAAGGGGGGAAAGGTGATGAAAACAAAGGTTTAATCGGGTTGGGATAAAAGGAAAATGGAGGCCTTTGGGCATTTTCTTCACAACAGAGAGGCTTTTAAACCGGGAACAACAGTGAGGATTTATCAAAGGGAAAAGGCATAGAAGGCTTCAAGGATGATGTTTTTTCGGAGGAGATGCATTCCTTGAAGGCTCAAAAACATTTTAGCCCCTTGTTTTCTTGTCAAAAAATTCATAGGGGCTAACACTCATGAGCAGACTCAAATTGCTCTTTTTTATGCTTTATGATTTAATCTTGAATCAATTAATTTAGTAGCCAAACCCAAATGCCCTGAGTTTTGCATTTTGTAACAAAAATATATATTTTGTAGGTGTTGTGAAAGTTATAGAACCTATGAAAATTATTTAATTGAATTATTCGATTGTATTCTCCTAGTTGTTAGCATTTTAATTGTTTACAACAATTAATGAAAATTCACAATTGTAATCTTCACCAAAAATGCATTGTGGAAAATAAAATCAGGAACTGATAAATAGATGTGCACACAATAAAAATGACATCTTTATTTTTGGCCTTAAAAGTACCCAGAAAAAACCCGAAGGGAAAACCAATGCAAAAAATGAGGGTTCACTTTATTATTATGCAACAATTTGGAGAGTACAATAATCTGGATGCCTCACTAGAAATCCTCTGTAAAATACGCTGGAAAAATAACTGAGAGACATTTTTCTCCCTCTACAAATTTACCTGGCCTCCACTGGCCTACTCACATTACCCTCTGGAAGTGCACATTGTTGGCCTGGAAATAATTTGCACGACCTACTAGCTAGCTCCTAGTGAGTTACCTTACCTTCCTCTGCCTTTGGAAAAAATTGTTTTGCCTCCTAGATTCTCTTTTCAGCCTCTAGTAATTGAAACAACCTCTCTTCGACAAATATCACTAGGGTTTCTGACTGCTCACACTAGATGCACAACCTCTCTACTGGTAAATTTTTTCCTCCCTTATCTTGCTAATACGACACTGGAGAAGAACTGAAAATCCTCATGATGTATCTTCATCAAATTCTCTGTTGCTCCATCTCTCTTTGATTCTCAAACTCTGGCTCAAAATTCTGCCTTGTTGAATCACTACAACTGTGTAGCGTGATCAATCTTAGCTCTTACTCCCCCTCTTGCGTCTCTCTACATCCCATCGATTTGCTCTTATAATCTCTCGTTAGAGCTTCAACAACCACGATTAGATCCTTATCAACAAATAACATCATATTAGACTTGATCAAAGTATTTTTACAAAGTCTCTAGAGCATAAGTCGATCTCCTTAATTAATTCACTTTTATTAAGTTAGACTTCGGAATTATTTAAATTATGGCTAATTAATATAATTAAGGTGTTTTTCAAGCTTATCTCGTGAATTTTTGTTTAGGTTTTGGATATCTCGTTTTCCTTAGCATCTTATACACAAATAGAGACTAGAACACATGTTTGATGCTCCCAAATCAATAAAAAACTAATACTTCCTCTTAGAGAGGAAGGTGTTCTCTCACCAATATCTCTCCTATATAGTTGGCCCATGCTACTGGTGTCTGACATCTATAGCATATTGTCACTTTCCACCAATCTATTGCACATACTCTGATTCACTTGTTGACCCTATAGTTGAACCAATACATCTGCACTATTGTTGACATTGCACTGTGCCTCTTTGCACTACTGCCAACACTGCATGTGTTGTGTCTAATCTTATGTTGCTACTGCTACTGCTTCAATTACTGGAATTTAGAACTAATATTTTGTCCCTGCAACTATCCCTTGAGTATCTGACTACAATTAGCTCTTATCTATCTACTAAGTATCTAACTATGCCCCTCTAGTATCCAGCTGCAACTAGTATCATGCTTCTCTCCTACAACTGCTAGCTCATCATAGAAATTTTGAAATCTAGTGAGGTAGGAAGTAATGCCTTCACCTTATTGTATCTTTGTGGTCCTAAAATTCACCTTGAGAATAATTTATGGTTCTTTGATGGATCCTGGTATATATTCACAACCGCCTCCCACATGTCCTTTTTCGTATTATTTTTTGCAATATGTGGGATGGTATGATCCCAAACCTTTTTTAGGACCATCCTCTTAGCTTTGGCCATATTCTTTTGTATTCTATATACTAGATATGATATATCAGTTTAGATACAGCTGCTATCACTAAATCCTTCATACCATGCTCATCCAATAGAATAACATCTTGGCCTTCTAGATGCCAAATTTAGAAGCTCTGTCAAATCTATCCTGATCTCTGAGACCTGTTGTGGCCATCTCTATGAAAACCCAAATCAAATGTAGCCTTGATCTAGAAATATCTTTCTCTTTCCTTCTTGGCCTTCCTTCTGCTACTCACACTCCCTTAGGAATGCACAGATCTACCTCCATATGTCCTTCTCCAACTAATAAACTGCTTCAGTTACTCACTGAGACTACTCACTCAAACTTCTGAATTTCATTCTCTGGTGACTTGCACATGACCTGGTGCAAATGGAAATTTCATATTTCCTCTTGGAAAATGGACACCCTCCGAGAAATTTTGGAAATTACTCATGTGCTTTTCTTTTCCTACCCTAGCATAGATGTATAGCTACAACACTCACTGCAAAAATTATGCACCTATATCTACTCACTGGAACTGATTTTGGAAACCACACTGCCTTCAAACTCTACTTTTAATCCTATTCAAACTTTTCCTCTGAATTGGATCTAGAAATAGAACCATATGCCTCTGTAATTCGTACCCTTAGCTTGGCTTGTTTAGACCTGAAATCTATGCTTCAATTCTCCCTCTAAAATTGCACGATATACTGATCAATTCTCCCTCTAAAATTGCACGATATACTGATCAATTCTCCCTCTAAAATTGCACAATATACTAATCCTTCACCTTTGAGACTCTGATCTAATATTCAATGTTATAATACCATGTGAAAATTCTTTTTTTGCAATTACTATATATTATTCTACTAACTGTTATCAATTTAGTTGTTTATGACAATTAATGAATAATTCACAATTACAATCTTCACCAAAAACACACCGTGAAAAAGAAAATCAGGAACTGAAAATAGATTCACACACAATAAAAATGACAAAATATTTTTGAACATAAAAGTCCCTTGAAGAACCCTGAAGGGAAAACTGGTGCAACGTATGAGGGTTTATTTTATTAGTATGTAGAAATTTGGAGAGTAAAATAATCTAGATGCCTCACTGAAAATCCTCCAGAAAATACACTGGAAAAATAACTTGGAGATTTTTGTATCCCTATACGAATCCACCTGCCTTCATTGGCCTACTCACACTACCCTCTAGAAATGGGCATTATCGGCCTGGAAATAATTCACTCTTCTTGTTAGCGGGCTCTTGGTGAGTTTTCCTGCCTCCATCTACCTTTAGAAAAAAATTCTCTACCTCCATGATGATCATTCTGGCCTCGAGCAACTAAAATGACCTCTCTCCAACAACTCACATTGGGGTTTCTAGTTGCTCGCATTGGCTGCACAACCTCTCTGTAGATAAATTATAGCCTCCCTTCTCTTGAAAATCTAACATTGGAGAAAAAATGGAAATTATCCGGATGCCTCTTCCTCAAATTCTGTGTTGCTCCCTTTCTCTCTAATGCTTGATCTCTGGCTCAAAATTCTCCCTATTTGAATCATGGAAACTAGGTAGCTTGATCTTCCTTAGCTATTGCTTTCCCTCTTGTGTATCTCTCTATCCCATTAACTTTCTCTTATAATCTCTCGCTGGAGCTTCAATGGCCACGATTATATCCTTATGAATAGCTAAGATCATCTTAGATTTGATCCAAGTCATTTTCATGAAGTCTATAGAGTGTGATTCGATCTCCTTAATTAATTCACTTTAATTAACCACTTTTCCTAAGTTAGACTTAAGAAGTATTTAAATGATAGTTAATTAATTTAATTAAGGCATTTCACAAGCTTATCTCCTAAAATATTTTCTAGGTTTTGGATATTTCGTGTTCCTTAGCCTCTTAGACACAAATTGAGACTAGAACACATGTTTGATGCTACGAAATAAATAAAAAACTAATAGAACCTGGATTGCATCAAGGAGTCAACTACCCCTAAAATATGTAAGTTTCCATTTGTGGTAGGCTACAATATGATTGAGGCTCTAACTGCAAAGATGCAAAAAACTTCTCACTATAGGCTACAATATGATTGAGGTTCCAACCTCGAGAATGAGTGGGCTCCAAAATCCTCTAGGATCCAACTTGATTGAGGCTCCAACCTCAGGAATGAGTAGGCTCCAACTTAATCTAGGCTCTAACCTGAGTATTATTCAACCTCCTTCTTCTCCTATAGTATCCCATGTTTCTCTTGTAACAACCCTCGTTTCTCCGATAACTTATTTGCTTCCTCCTATAGCTCCTCATTTTCTTCTTGTCCAATGAAAGTTTGTGTCTTGAGTCTCTTAAAGGTGACTTCCCTAGTGATGGGCCTTCCCATAAGAAACATAGGTTGCTTGGTTTTGATATTGGGAGAATTAATTTCTTCAATCTTCCCCTCACTAGTTCCCACTTCTTCCATTTTGCTTGTTGACTCCTTTATGGTGATGGGGACCTTTGTAGGAGGTTGAGACTTCCCTTGCCTTATCTTGATGCTTTTCCTTGTTTTGAAGTATAGGGGACCTTTCATTGGCTACCTCCTTTTGGGATTGACATGTGTGTCCATTGTAGCCAATGTAGCATCCACTTCTTGCTCATTATTCCCTCAAGTGAGACTTATTTTTTGTCCTTGATTTTATGTCTCTTGGGGCTTAGAGGTATCCCAGGGTTCTCTTTTTCTTATATTGTTTTCTCTCTTTCTTCTCTCTTAATTTTTGCTTCTTTTTCCTCTATTTATGCTACCTATTATTCCTCTGTCTTTCCTCCCCTACATCCAATGCTAGATTTTTGTGTTTCTCCATGTGTGATGGCTTGGGTTTCAATGAATATTTCCATGTCCATGTCTACAAAATCAGTCCATAGCACAAGTTTCCTTAAGTGACCTAAAGCATCCATCACAATTAGCTTATTGAGCCCATGATGGGCAATGTTTTGATGCTTCCCTTACCTCACCTTCTGGCTCATTTCATGTTGGAAATATTGTCATTGATGGCAAAGAAGGCAACACTCAGGCAAAGGAGGCAGCGCTGAAGCAGAGGAAGGCAAAAGAAGCACAGTGAAAGCAATAGAGGCAGCAAGAAGAATGTCAAAATGTAACAGTCATAGAAGCACAGTGAAGAACCGTTATCGGAAGGTAGAGACAGAGGCAGAGGGACAGAAGCAGTAGAGGTAGAGACAGAGGCAGAGACAGAGGCAGAGAGCCGTTATATAATTCCGAGAATCGCACACTCCAACCGGCGTTATACATATAATATAACACAAACATTATTCCAGGAATCGCTTCACTCCAGCGGCAAAGAATATATATAAAAATATACAGAACGTATTCCGGGAATTGCACTCTCCAAACGGCATTATACATATAACTTATACAAACATTATTCTGGGAATCGCTTCACTCCAGCGGCAAAATATATATATATATAAACATATATATCAGTTATATACAAGCGGAGCGCTTTATATCTATATAACCAAAGGTTCTATCAAAACGAAATGGCTTATAAGGTGGGACCCCTCACCCAATCGCAATCGGAGAAAAGGTTCAATCGGTGAAGTTTTGTAATATGCTCCGATCAAGTGGCGGACCCGATGGGAATTATACGATGGAGTTAATTGGTTCAATCGCGTCCGGGATCTTAATCGCAATCGGAACTTTCCGATTGATCGCAAGTCTTTTGTAATATGCTCCGATCAAGTGGTGGACCTGATGGCATTATACGATGGAGTTAATCGGTTCAATCACGTCCAGGATCTTAATCGCAATCGGAACTTTCCGATTGATCGCAAGTCTTTTGTAATATGCTCCGATCAAGTGGCGGACCCGATGGCGATTATACGATGGAATTAATCGGTTCAATCGCGTCCGGAATCTTAATCGCAATCGGAACTCTTCGATTGATCGCACGACTTTTGTAATATGTTGCGATTGAAGTGGCGAACCCGATCCTATTATATGCAGGAGTTAATATGTGCAAATCGCATCCGTGTTCTGATCGCAATCGAAACTTTTCTATTATGTGCCCCGATTGCATTTGTTCAAAGTTCGGACCCGATTGCGCTATGAGCCATGTTTTATGTGGTCATCGCGTCCGTTTGATCAATCGCAATCGCAAGTTTTCGTTTGACACCACCGATCCGCCGACAGAGATGTGGGGCTCGACCCTTTCATGTATTAGTGGTTGTGATTCGACTGATTGGATTGTAATATAAGACCAAAGGCTTAAGGTGGAGGGCGATTGTTTATATATAAAAGGATTGTTGTTAGATATATAAAACACGGTTTCAGTTGTATTAAAATATGCCACATGGGCTGTGAACCCACGAGCCTCGGCTTAATGGGAGGGCGATTATCAATATACAATGACTGTGATATATGTCCGTTCCGCTTGCGGAATGTTCCACATCAACAAGACACTCGTGGCATGAAAAGCGTTGGAATATGGCCCAGAATTACAGTCAGCATATTCATTTATATATATAAAGCGCTGATATAAAAATGAAAAATGCAGTTACACAAATATAGAAGTTACACAGCAGCCATAAACAGAAAGGCATACAGAGAACATAAAAGACAAAGACACAGTCAGAGAAAAGACAAATGCGCAGCAAGCCAAGAGACAAAATGAGTGAGCTGGTGTTCTCATTTAAATTTGAATGTAAATGTTTTATTTAAATTTATATTGTTGTGATGCATTGGCAAGTCTCCGGAAGAGAGTGAATATCCCACTGTAATATTAAAAAAAAAAGAGGCACCTACAGTTACATTTTTCTGAGTGAGCTGAAAAGAGACGAGAAGGCAGAAGGCAAAGAGACATGGCTGTCCATTTCGAATTCCCAGTGGAATACAAACAACCATGAAGCTATTTTTGTATAAAACAGGGTAATATCCAAGGGGAGAGGTGTTGACGAAAAAGGAGTGAGAGAAGAAGAGAGTATGCAGCAGAATTAAAGAGAGTTGAAGAGAATAAGCAAGCTGCAAGAAGAATGAGAATAAGGAGGAGTTGAGCAAAGAAGAAGAAGGGGCTGAGCAGAGATGACACAGGTCTGATATAAGAGTTGATGAACAGCAGAGAAGAAGGTACAGAACAGAGCTGATATCCAAGGTAAATCAGCAAGTGTTTTTCTTTTGAAAAAGTAAGGAAGTTGGAGCTTCCCTATCAAGTTGTAGCTTGATAGATGTCAGTTGTAGCTGACTGAGGTAGGAGCCTCCTGTAGGTTGGTGCCTGCAGAAAATAGATGGGAGTTGGTGCTTCCACATCAAATTGTAGCTTGATAAAATGTCAGTTGTAGCTGACTGAGGTAGGAGCCTCCTGTAGGTTGGTGCCTGCAGAAAATAGATGGGAGTTGGAGCTTCCTTGCAAGTTGTAGCTTGCAGAATTGAGGTTGGAGCCTCCTGTAGGTTGGTGCCTGCAGAAAATCGGTGGTGAGAGGGAGTTGGAGCTTGCCTTTGCATCACAAAAATAATAAGATGTGGTTTTCTCCCTTTATGGGTTTCCATGTATATCTGGTGTCTATGTGCATGATGTCTATGTGTTGATATGATATATCTATTCTGCTAATACTTGTTGCTAACATATTAAGACTGCTGGTGCATTATCTAATCTTCTTATTAATTGCTGCTCATAAATAAAGATTGCTCACACGTTATGTTGATCATGAAATGAAGGTGTTAATAAAGTAAATAAATTTTGGGAAGAAAAAGTTTTAAAAGTCCATGAATGTGTTAAACTGATTCACCCCCCCCCCCTCTCAGTTTAACTAAGAGTTCAACAATTGGTATCAGAGCCAGGTTCCTTTGTACAAGTCTAACAACTGAAAGGAGATCCTAGGTTCCCAAGATGGCTAGTAAAGAAGGATTCTCAACCAATAAAGCCCCTTTCTTCACCGGTGAAAATTATGCCTTTTGGAAAATAAGAATGAAAGCTTATATAATGTCCTTAGGATTAGAAGCTTGGGATGCTGTGGAAATTGGATATGACACAAAGTCAACTGATACAGAGAAAGAAGCTAAAGAAATCTTTGTAGCTAATGCAAAAGCAATGAATGCAATCTTAAATAATTTATGTAGTTGAGTTTGTAGGAAATAATGCACGATAAGGCCTCCGCCAAAGATATGTGGGACACTCTAAGAATATCCATGAGGGAAATAAAAGGTTAAGGCGCAGGCTTCAAGTATATAGAGCCTAGTTTGAAAATTTAAAAATGAATGATGAAGAAGATGTTGGCAGCTTCTTCCTAAAATTTGCAGAAATTGTTAACAGTATGAAAGCTCTTGGAGAAACAATACCAGAAGGTATAATTGTACAAAATATTCTAAGATCTCTTCCATCCAAATTCAATCCCAAAGTGTCTGCAATAGAAGAAAAAGTTGATTGGGAGACCTTGACCATGAACCAGCTACTAGGAAATCTTACAGCATATGAGATGAGGCTCCCACAGAAGAAGCCAAGCACAAGGGAGGAAGCATTCAAAACAGAAAAGAAGAAAGAAGAAAAGGAAGACATATGCTCCTGCTCTGATTTCTGATGAAGAAGAGTCTAAATTTGTCAAGAAATTGGATAGAGGATCAGGTAGATACAAAGGTACACTTTCTTTTAAATGCTTTAACTGTGGAAGAGTTAGACATTACGCTGCTAGATGTCCTCACAAGAAAGTAAGAAATCAAGCTCAAGAATCGGAGAAAGGGCCTTGAGAATTGAGCGAAGGAAAGAAATTCGGCGAAGTTCATCATGCTCGGCGAAGAGAGGGCATCGGGAGCCTAGGATGAGGATGAAGTCTTGGGAGAAGAGGGAACCTGCGAATTTTGGTAATGGCCATAGAAGATCTTGAAGGACTCTTGATAGAAGAGAAGAAGAAGAAGGGGAAGTCGATCTTGAGGAGCTAAAGAATTGCTCTAGAGGAGATTGATAGACTCAAACTAAAATACGAGAGAAAACAAAAAGAGATTCTCCTCAAATGTGTGAAAGAAGAACAAAATTTGAAGTCCTCATGCTGATGCAGAAGGTAAAGCTTGAAGAAGCCAAAAAAATAGAGAAGATATGTTACTTTAGCAAATCAAAGATAAAACTCGAGAGCAATTGGAAGAAGAAATTCTGTGTCTGAGAAAGAAATTAGAAAATGCTCAACAGAAAGTTTCTATATACCCTTCTCAAATGACAAGTTCTGGTAGGTTGAATGAAATCTTAGATGTTCAAAGATCTCCTCTAATAAAAACTGGGATAGGATATGAAGGAGAATCAAGTAAAGGCGAAGAAAAGGAAAACAAAAATATAATTTTTGTGAAAGGAAAGAAGGTTGATGAAGCAGCTCAAATAATTCCTACAAAGGAAGAAACATGTAATGAGAAAGAAAGAGACTAGAAGAAACTTATAATAACAAAGATTGTAACAAATACTAAGACAACAGAGAAAGGATCATATACACCTGAGTATATCAAATTTGGAAGCCATCAAAGGAGATTCTTGCCTCCTATGAAGAATGCCACCTATTATGTCTGCCACAAGCTGGGACACATTGTTGCATACTGTCATGCAAGGAGGAATGATTCAAACCAGCAAAAGATGCAAGCATGGAAGATATAACCTTACATCAGGTATGCAAGTAATCTCTATGGTTATTGTTTTTATTGTAAGTATTTTGGCCATAGAATTAGTGAATGTAGAAAGTATGGAAAAAGACTGATGTTCAATACCTCAAGGAGATTTACAAGTCAAAGTAATTTTGTTCATGCTCACAATTCTGCAAAAAGTATAATCAAATGTTGTATATGCAATCAAGTTGGACATATATCCTCCAAGTGTTCTCAAAAGGGATATAATTCATCATCTCACAAAAGATACCAAACAAAAGGGGGCCTCCAGTGGATAAAGAAGGTGAATAAATGTGACTTGGCTTTAACTGCTCAAGATCTGAAGATTCAATGGTATTTGGACAGTGGCTGCTCTAAACACGACAGGAGACAAAAACAAGTTTTTAACTCTTGATGAAAAGAAATCGGGCAATGTCACTTTTGTAAATGACAAATCAGGAAAGATCAAGGGAAAAGGATTAGTCAGCATAGACAATGGCGGAGGAAAGGCCCAAGATGTATTATATGTAGATGGGCTGAAAGAAAATTTACTGAGTGTCAGTTAGATGTGTGATAAAGGCTATGGAGTTCTTTTTAGAGCACAAGATTGTGTAGTCGAGATCAAGCACAACGGAAAAAACTCTGCTCAAAGGTGTTCGAACAAGGTAATACTGACACATAGTGAAGGAGGATAGGCTTTGCCATCTTAGCGAACTCAAGGAGTCATGGTTATGGCATAAGATATTGGGACATCTCATCTTTGACCATATCATTAGACTAAGCAAGAAGAAAGTTGTCAGAGATATGCTAGAAATAAAAAGGCCCTCAAACACAATATGCAAATCTTGTCAGTTGGGGAACCAAACTCGCACATCCTTTAAATCTAAAGAAGAGTTATCAACAAGAAGACCACTACAACTTGTGCACATGGATCTGTGTGGACCTGCAAGAACTAAAGCACCAAGTGGAAAGTCCTACTTTATGCTGATAATAGATAATTTCTCCAGAATGACATGGGTTTCTTTTCTCAGAAATAAATCGGAAGCTCACAGACAAATTCAAAACATTTAAAACGATGGCAGAGAAAATCGGACGAGGTCTGACTAAAATGCATCTCATATCGAACAGAAGGGGTGAATTCAGCTTTGATTGTGACTTTGCGGAACCTATGCAATGAACATGGCATAAAACAACAATTTACTATTGCATGGACACCTCAGCAGAATGGAGTAGCTGAAAAACAAAACAGATATGTTCAACAAATTGCCAAAGCCATGATGCAAGAGAATAATATTGCTCAAACCTTCTGGGTAGAAGCAGTGCACACAGCAGTACATATCCTTAATAAATCTCACTTAAGGCCAAGCGGTGACAAGACTCCCTACGAATTGTGGCATGGAAAACCAACTTCAATCAAACATTTTAGAATCTTTGGTAGCAAGTGTTACATAAAGAATAATGATGAAAATCTTGGAAAATTTGATGCAAGAGCAGATGAAGGAATATTTCTAGGATATGCATCCAAAAGCAAAGGAGTACGGAGTGCTATTAAGATCTCGGAAGATAGTTGAAAGTATTGATGTGAGGGTTGATGAAGAACTTCCAAACAATACTAGAGATACGGACTGTAACATGGGTGCATTGAACAACGATAGAAAAAGAGGAACCCCGAGAATATTGATGATGAAACCGACGAAGACAATAAGTGGAAGCTGAGCTCAAGAAGCCCCCTCGAATGCCACTCGGAAGAATCATCTACGAAGATCAGATCATGGGAGACAAGAAAACGAAGTCCGGACAAGAAGACGAGAAGCTAACAGAACAAACAAAAGAAGTATACATGGCCATGTTATCACAAATAGAGCCAAAGAAATTTGAAGAAGCCAGCAAGGACAAGTATTGGATAAAAGCAATGAATGAAGAATTGGACCAAATTGAGAAGAACAATACCCGGGAACTAGTTCCTAGACCTATTGAGAAAAATATCATTGGTTCAAAATGGGTATTCAAAAACAAAATGAATGAGCAAGGACAAGTAATCAGGAATAAAGCCAGGCTGGTCTGCAAAGGATACTCACAAATTGAAGGACTTGAATATGATGAAACATTTGCCCCTGTAGCCAGAATGGAGGCTATCAGAATGTTCCTGGCATTTGCATGCTACCAAGACTTCAAGGTATATCAAATGGATGTAAAGTCTGCTTTTCTTAATGGAGATCTAGAAGAAGAAGTGTACATGGAACAACCGGAAGGCTTCTCATTGAAAAACAAAGAAGACTATGTGTGCAGACTGAAGAAGGCCCTATATGGACTGAAACAGGCTCCTCGTGCTTGGTACTCAAGACTGGATAAATATTTTCAAAAACAGGGTTTTAAAAGAGGTGGAGTAGACAACAATCTATACATAAAAGCCCATGAAAATGAACTCCTAATTGTTGTTGTATATGTTGATGACATTATGTTTGGAAGCAACAGAGATGAGCTAGCAAAAGGATTTGCAGAAGAGATGAAATCAGAGTTTGAAATGTCCATGATTGGAGAGCTCATTTTCTATTTAGGACTTCAAATTCAGCAAAGGAGCATAGGTACATTCATCTCACAAGAAAAATACCTAAAAGAAATGCTGAAAAAATTCAAAATGGAAGATTGCAAACCTGTGTCAACTCCCATGACCACAGGTTGCAAGCTGTGTGCTGATGATGGGTCTGCTGATATAGATCAAAAACTCTACAGATCCATGATTGGAAGTCTATTGTACCTGACTGCATCAAGACCGGACATCATGCTAGCAGTAGGACTAGTGGCTAGATATCAAGCAGCACCTAAACAAAATCACCTTCTTGCAGTCAAAAGAATATTCAGATATCTACAAGGAACAACACAATATGGACTTTGGTATCCTAAAGGAAAAAGCTTCACCTTGACAGCATACACAGATGCAGATTGGGCCAGCTGTGTGGATGACAGAAAGAGTACAAGTGGAGGTGCATTCTATCTAGGAGAAAGTCTGGTAGCATGGTTAAGCAAGAAACAAACATCTATCTCTCTGTCTACAGCTGAAGCAGAATATATAGCAGCAGCAGCATGTTGTACACAAGTCATGTGGATGAAGCAGACTCTTCAAGACATGAAGGTAAGCATTAATGAACCTATCTCAATAAAATGTGATAATACAAGTGCTATAAGTATATCTAAAAATCTTGTGCTTCATTCAAAAACTAAACATATACCAATCAAGTATCATTTTCTCCGAGAACAAGTGGCTCAGAAGATCGTTAAACTGGACTATGTACCAACAAAAGAACAGAGAGCAGATATATTTACTAAACCACTTGCCAGAGAACCATTTGAATACTTGAGAGACAAACTAGGGGTAGTATCTGTAGATACTATTCTCTAATATGAAGAGAAAGTACAGTCTCAGGGGGAGAACAAAACGAAGATATCATTCCAGGGGGAGAATAGCCAGCAAGATAAGCATAAAACAAGTCCACAGGATCAACATTATCAATATTATCAGCATTCAGAAGCAACAAGAACCTTTCAATCGTAAAATGCATCATCTCTGTTTGCAATCTAGCACATATTACAGGGACTACAAATGAATCACAACTTTAAAACATATATCGGCTCATACATCACTCTGGAGCAGCATAGTACAATTTCACCAGAAGAGGACCTAAACGTAACTCAGAGAAAGGAAATGCAACGACAGAGCCCATACGGAGAGATGAGACGTCGTCCTTTGCCATTGATGTCAAAGGGGGAGGAAGAACAAACAACAGGAGGAAGAGCAGGCAAACAGGAAGAGCAAGCAACAAGAGAAAGAGAAGGCAAACAAAGAAAGTGGATTGCCATCAATGCCAAAGGGGGAGATTGTTGGAAATATTGTCATTGATGGCAAAGGGGGCAGCACTCAGGCAGAGGAGGCAGCGCTGAAGCAGAGGAAGGCAAAAGAAGCACAGTGAAAGCAATAGAGGCAGCAAGAAGAATGTCAAAATGTAACAGTCATAGAAGCACAGTGAAGAACCATTATCGGAAGGTAGAGACGAGCGAGCGACGGAAGCGACGGTAGAGACGAGAGGCGGAGACGAGGGCGGAAGGCCGTTGTATAATTCCGGGGGCTCGCACACTCCAGCTTGACGTTGTATATATAATATAACACAAACATTATTAGAATACTTGCTCTCCAAACGAATTATACATATAACTTATGCAAACATTATTAAAGAATCACTTCCCTTAAGTGACAAAATATATATATATATATAAACATATATATCAGCTATATACAAGTGGAGTGCTTTATATCTATATAACCAAAGGTTCTATCAAAACGAAATGGCTTATAAGGTGGGACCCCTCACCCAATCACAATCGGAGAAAAGATTCAATCGGCGAAGTTTTGTAATATGCTTCGATCAAGTGGCACACCCGATGGGAATTATACGATGGAGTTAATCGGTTCAATCACGTCTGGGATCTTAATCGCAATCGGAACTTTCCAATTGATCGCAAGTCTTTTGTAATATACTCCGATCAAGTGGTGGACCCGATGGCATTATACGATGGAGTTAATCGGTTCAATCGCGTCCGAGATCTTAGTCGCAATCGGAACTTTCCGATTGATCGCAAGTCTTTTGTAATATGCTCCGATCAAGTGGCGGACCCAATGGCGATTACATGATGGAATTAATCGGTTCAATCGCATCCGGAATCTTAATCACAATCGGAACTCTCCGATTGATCGCACGACTTTTGTAATATGTTGCGATTGAAGTGGCGGACCCGATCCTGTTATATGCGGGAGTTAATATGTGCAAATCGCATCCGTGTTCTGATCGCAATCGGAAATTTTCTATTATGCGCCCCGATTGCATTTGTTCAAAGTTCGGACCCGATTGCGCTATGAGACATGTTTTATGTGGTCATCGCGTCCATTTGATCAATCGCAATCGCAAGTTTTCGTTTGACACCACCGATTCGCCGACGGAGATGTGGGGCTCGACCCTTTCATATATTAGTGGTTGTGATTCGACTCATTGGATTGTAAAATAAGACCAAAGGCTTAAGGTGGAGGGCGATTGTTTATATATAAAAGGATTGTTGTTAGATATATAAAACACGGTTGCAGTTGTATTAAAATATGCCACATGGGCTGTGAACCCACGGGCCTCGGCTTAATGGGAGGGCGATTATCAATATACAATGACTGTGATATATGTCCGTTCCGCTTGCGGAATGTTCCACATCAACAAGACACTCGTGGCATGAAAAGCGTTGGAATATGGCCCAGAATTACAGTCAGCATATTCATTTATATATATAAAGCGCTGATATAAAAATGAAAAATGCAGTTACACAAATACAGAAGTTACGCGGCAGCCATAAACAGAAAGGCATACAGAGAACAAAAAATACAAAGACACAGTCAGATAAAAGACAAATGCGCAGCAAGCCAAGAGAAAAAATGAGTGAGCTGGTGTTCTCATTTAAATTTGAATGTAAATGTTTTATTTAAATTTATATTGTTGTGATGCATTGGCAAGTCTCCGGAAGAGAGCGAATATCCCACTGTAATATTAAAAAAAAGAGAGGCACCTACAGTTACATTTTTCTGAGTGAGCTGAAAAGAGACGAGAAGGCAGAAGGCAAAGAGACATGGCTGTCCATTTCGAATTCCCAGTGGAATACAAACAGCCATGAAGCTATTTTTGTATAAAACAGGGTAATATCCAAGGGGTGAATGTCGACGAAAAAAAAAAAGGAGTGAGAGAAGAAGAGAGTATGCAGCAGAATTAAAGAGAGTTGAAGAGAATAAGCAAGCTACAAGAAGAATGTGAATGAGGAGGAGCTGAGCAAAGAAGAAGAAGGGGCTGAGCAGAGATGATACAGGTCTGATATAGATTTGATGAACAGCAGAGAAGAAGGTACAGAATAGAGCTGATATCCAAGGTAAATCAGCAAGTGTTTTTCTTTTGAAAGAGTAAGGAAGTTGGAGCTTCCCTATCAAGTTGTAGCTTGATAGATGTCAGTTGTAGCTGACTGAGGTAGGAGCCTCCTGTAGGTTGGTGCCTGCAGAAAATAAATGGGAGTTGGAGCTTCCTTGCAAGTTGTAGCTTGTAGAATTGAGGTAGGAGCCTCCTGTAGTTTGGTGCCTGCAGAAAATGGATGGGAGTTGGAGCTTCCTTGCAAGTTGTAGCTTGCAGAATTGAGGTTGGAGCCTCCTGTATGTTGGTGCCTGCAGAAAATCAGTGGTGAGAGGGAGTTGGAGCTTTCCTTTGCATCAAAACAATAATAAGATGTGGTTTTCTCCCTTTATGGGTTTCCACGTATATCTGGTGTCTATGTGCATGATGTCTATGTGTTGATGTGATATATCTATTCTGCTAATACCTGCTGCTAACATATTAAGACTGCTGGTGCATTATCTAATCTTCTTATTAATTGCTGCTCATAAATAAAGATTGCTCACACATTATGTTGATCATGAAATGAAGGTGTTAATAAAGTAAATAAATTTTGGGAAGAAAAAGTTTTAAAAGTCCATGAATGTGTTAAACTGATTCAACCCCCCCCTCTTAGTTTAACTAAGAGTTCAACATTTCAATGATAGATTGTAGGAGGAAATGAGGAACACTTTTTCTCTGTGGAATTGGTAAATATTGTTTGAATATTAGCTCATGTAGCAGCCTAAAACGATAGGTATATAAAATTCTAAACCTCCTTTCACAAGATATGTATTTGAGAATGTGGTAGGCCATTTCATCCCATGGGTAAGGTAGGTTTTCTCTTCATACTTCATTCTTATCCTCCACAGGATTTTCTCTCTGAATGAAAATTTTTTTCCTTGTTGTAACACTTACTGCTTTGTCCTCATTGCTACATCGAGTTCTTAAGGGTAAGGTGGTCACTCTTCTTATGGTTTCAGGACTTAAAGAGACAACCAATCCTCTAACAACAGTAGTGGCACTATCTTCTCCTTGAGAATGTAGTGCCATGGAAAATTCTTGAGTTATGTCATCATCATACCCTTTCAACTATTGAAAGAAGCCCATCCATTAATGTCTTAGAAAAATGTCTTCTACAGGAGGATTTTGGTGAATTCTCTTTGTGTCTGTGGGCTCTCTTTTGTTGAATCCTCCCCCCATTTCTTCTACTACTCCATCTCGATGTTACTTAGGTGTAAATTTCAATGTTTCCTCAAAGAAATCTCGGTTGTAGAAAAAATATTAAACTTCCTTTTTATCAGAGAGGGAGAAGGATGGTAAAATTTATATCAAAACAAACTCTTTTTCTATCCCTATCTTGCCTTTACACACAAAAATTTCCAAAGGGAACTACTTCTCAATTTTCTATTACAAGGCACTAACTTTAGGCAAAATTTCCCATGCAAATGTATGGAAATTAGAGAGAGAGAAAGCCACTTACTCCTTTTCAAAATATATTTTTCATGTGCATGAGGGTTTGACGACAACTTCTGGTCATTTTGGCTCCCTTTCTCCCTTCAATTATCTCCTATAGCTTCTTTTGAGGTCTCTTGTATCTCCTCCTGTAGCTGCTCCTGTAGCACCTTCAAACACAGCTCGAAGCAGCTCAGTGGCACCCTAGGCAATCTGATAGCACTATCTCATCCTTCTCTAACTATTTTTTTTCTATAAATGAGCGATAATGAAAATGGATTCGAGCCTTGTACTTAATATTCCATTTTGTGGTAAAGGCTCAGAGTGCTTTGGTGACATGGATCTTACAAGAACTTCCATTTTTTAACTATTGTCCCCACTCCTTGTAATCATCACCCTGCTCCTCATGATCATCACCTCACTCCTCATAATCACCACCTCACTTGAGTTTAATTTTCCATGTTGCATGTGTGACTTAATGAACTTTAGTTTACTCATCGAGGGCGGCCAATTTTACTGGCCACCTCCAGCCCATAAGAATTCATTTCTCAACCATTAACACATTTTAACATTATATGCATAGGGAAGAGCTGAGGGTTTTCATACCTGAGCCTACCTATTGATCGAATTGTTGGATATGCTTGCATGCTAGAGCTAAACCTCATAACATAGTGATATTGAGGGTGTTGATTTTATTTTGTTGTTTCTGTATAGGTCTTCATAAGTTAATGATATTTAGATTGATAACTTTGTTGTGTGTGCAGGTTCTTTCCCAGTGTCCAATCTACTACTGGTGGAGTGTATGGACTACTTCCTAAGTATGATGTGCCTCTTCTCCATTTCAAAAATGGCTCTATGATGCCCAAGGTGGATGGAAATTCTACTTTGTGGGTGAAAAAATTAATTGATAAGGAATTATGTTGTGACTGTATAGACTGCTACATGAGGAGTCTCTCTCATGTAGTATTTTCTTAATCCTTCTTTTAAGACCTCATTTTGCATGTCAAATTGAGGGCAAGTCACGAAAGGTACGAGAACATGATTATGATCATGAGGAAGTGGTGTAGGTGGTGGAAAAATGGAAAACAAAGGTTTTCTGTGTTTTTTTATATGTATGATAAAGTGGAAATTTGAGATAACTTTGGTTAATGGAGTGGATGGGTGATGAAATTGATATTGATGGACCTCTATCAAATTTTCCTAAATAATTCATGACCCTTTGGTCTCTTTTTCCAATAAGATATTCCTCTTGTAACATTTCGGGATCCTCCTGTAGCATTACAAGCTCCTCCTATAGCATTACAACGAGGAGGCAAAAATTAATTCTATTTCTGGTTGGATGATGGAGAGAGGTAGGTATGTGAGCGAAGAGTGTGAAAATGCAATGTTTTTCTAGAAAAATGGAGGAATACACTTGTAGAATCTATCTTGTAGCCATGGTTTTGTCTACTGCCTAGAGTCCTGCAAAAAAAAAAGATGTTATGAAAAGTAGTGTAAGAACTCATTTCTTATGTTTTTTATTTTCTATTTTTTTTTCCAGACATTTAGGCTGCCTATGCAGAGATTTTCAACTTGCATGCCTACCCTAGGCGCCTTGGAGGAGGTTTTCACTTGGGGATCTTTTCATCTTTTTTTTTTCTTTTTTCTCATGGGCTACCTCAGAGAGGTTTTCAACCCTATAATTGGCCTCATATGCCTCATGGAGGTTTTCATCTAGGCCCTCTTATTGTTGTTGTTATTATTATTATTATTTTAGAAATTTGGTGGAATGAGGGCTATGGGCCTCCCAATAACATTTAATTCTCTATTGACCAAATTGACAAACTCTTGGACAAAGGTCTCTTGTACAAATTCAACCTATAACAATTGACAAGTAAGGGAATCCCTTCCTCATCAATTTTCTGATTTGAAAAAACCCATCCTCATGACGCTTCTCTACTAGACACGTACTGAACCATATTTTGATTAAATTTCTCTTGAAATCCTTGAATTTGGAATCATACAATAGGGCCCAATCACCTTCTTGAAAATTATTCTCTCTGATGTGATTGTCATGCCAAATATTCCTTTCCAGCTGGATTACCTGAGTGTGCAGGAGAGCTTGCATCATAATTTCATCTAGAATATTGAGTTGGAGAAACATCTCCAGTTGTGTTGTAGTGAGAACCAAGTCTAACTAAGTTGCCATTCTGAAGGTGTTATATTCAAATTCAATAGAGATCAGGGCCTTCTTCCCATATACCACCTCAAATGGAGTGAGTCTAGTAGTGGTTTTATAAGTAGTGTTGTAGGCCCAAGTGGCTTCCAAAAGTCTCCCTGCCCAATTTTTTCTTTTGTTGCTGACAACCTTGGTAAGAATGCTCTCTAGTGCTCTGTTTGTTACCTCCACCTGTCCACTTTCTTGAGGGTGATAGGAGTGGATTTCATGTGCTTGATGTGGTGCTACTTCATAATATCTTGATTCATACTTGATGTAAACTATGCTCCTTGATCAATGAATAATTACCTTGGAAAACCAAATTTGTAGAAGATGTTATCCCTCAGGAATTCAACCACCTTTTGCTCAGTTTTTGCCTTTACTACATTTGTTTCAGCCCATTTTTTCAAGTAATCAATTCATACAATGATATACCTTTTTTTTTTTTTTTTTTGATGGGGGATCAATAGGTACAATGAAATACATTCCCCACTTTCCAAATGGCTCTAGAGTCACTTAAGGTTGTAAGGGAATTTCATCCTTGGGTGTTGGCTTACCCATCCTCTATCACCGATCACACCTAGTGGTGTACCTCCTTGCATCCTAATGTAAATTGGGGCAATAATAACTTGATTGTAGAGATTTGAAGGTTGTCCTCTTAGTAGAAAAGTGGCTTCCACAGGGTCCATAATGGCATGCTGAGAGGATGTCAAAGACCTCTTCTTCCCTCAAATATCTCCTCGGCATCTAGTCTAGCCCCAATTTGGAAATATTTCCCCAATCCAAGTGAAAGGGGTACTTTTCCTGACAATCTTTCTTTTCTCCTTGGAGGATAGGTTAGGTGGGAACCTCCCAGCAACCAAGTAGTTAGATAGATCATAAAACCAAGGAGAAAGCACCAAGATGGAAAAGAGATGTTCATCTGGAATCTGATCATCTATCATTTATTCCTTTCCTATAGGAAGGGTTAGTATTGACAAGAAATCTACAACCACACTCTCTTTCCATGGTTTATCAACAATAGTTAAATCAAATTGATGCAATAATAACAACCATGTAATTATACTAGCATTGACATCAGGCTTATTCATTGAATACTTAATGGTTACATGATCAATGCGACCCAAAGTTTGATAGCCAGTGATATAATGCCCAAAATTGTTTAAATAATGCACCACAACCAAGAGTTCCTTTTCAGTGAAAATATAATTTAACTAAGTTTTAGAAAGGTTCTTACCGATGAAATTGATAACATAAGGAAATTTGTCTTCCACTTGTCCTAAGGCAGCCCCTACAATTTTGTTTGATACATCTGTGAGTATATGGAAAGGAAATTCCCAGTTGGGACCCCTAAGGATGGGTGCAGTGGTAAAATTTTCTTTCAGTACTTCGAAGGCTTCTTAAAAGTTGTTTCTGCGACAAAAATTTGAATCTTTAGCCAGCAGTCCAAACAAGGGTGAAGCCAATTTACTAAAATATTTAATGAACCTTCTATAATACCCAACTAATGTAAGGAAAATCCCGAAATCTCTTTAATTTTTATGGATATGGACCATTTTGATGATGGAAATTTTGTTTGGGTCATCCTGTATCCCTTACTTGGATATAGAATGGCCAAGGAAAGTCCTTGTATTCATAAAAAAATCACATTTATCAGTGCTCAATGAGAGATTCATTTAAATAAATTTCTTCAATAATTTGCACATATTAGAAAGAACTTCATGGAAGTCCCATACATAAGGAGTGGAATCATCCATGTATATCTCAACGGAGTCATGAACAAGTTCAAAAAATATACTTATAACTACCCTATGAAAAGTAGTAGAGGCATTGCATATACAGAATGAAAGGACTATATAGGAAAAGGTACCCCAAGGACATGTAAATGTGGTCTTATCTTGGTCTTGAGGGCTGATCTGAATTTGGTTGTATCCACTAAATCCATTCAATAAGGAGAAGATTTTCTTTCCTGCAAGGCCATCTAGGACTTGGTCAATGAAGGGAAAAGGAAAGCGTTCCTTCTTTGTAGCCTTGTTAAGTTCTCGGTAATCGACATAGATTCTCCACTTTCCATTCTTCTTGGGAACTAAAACAAGACGAGACACTCACCTACTGTCTTAAATGGGCTATATGAAGCTTGCATCCAGTAGTTTTTGTAATTCCTCTTTCACAATGTCCTTAAGATTTAGGTTCATCCTTGTCTGGGGTTGGCGCACAGGCTTGCATCCAATTTTGATGTAAATATGATGAGTTAAAACTAAGGGATGCACACCTTTCATTTCCTTATAATCCCAATCAAAATCATATAGGTGTTTCCTCAACATATTACATAATTTTTCTTCCTGTTGAGCATAAAAATAGGGGTTGATCTTTAGGGTTTTATATGGGATAATATCCACAATATTTGCATGTTCTAGGCGAGATTCAATAGAACAAAAATCAATCCAAGTAATACTCTTGGATTCTTTCAACAATTCATCAACTGGTATGGTTGTGGAAGGTTGATTCTGTAAGATATGGTCAATAATGTCATCTAAAGCAAGTCCCCCCTCCCCCCCCCGCCTATTACAATGTCCAATGTGAAGATTTGGTAGGGGGTTGTATGATACAATTCATCATCTTCCTCATCTTCTAACCATAAGGGATTCATGTTCTGTAGAGGGCTGAGCAGGAGGATACAACACAAGTTGTTTTGATAAATGTCCATTTTTAATAGTCATGTTCCTAGCCCTACAAATAATGTAGGCATCAACAATGGCCAACCAAAGTCTTCCTAAGATGAGAGGATACCCATTAAACTTGGTTTTTGGGCCAGAGGACCATGAAAGCATTATGGTACTCCCAGGAGTCAATGGAGACCATGAAATCCTCAATAATTCCCTTTTGAGCTACTTTGTATTTGTCTGCAAGATGCAACATTGTGGCGGTATTTCTCAAAACCTCTTGGAGATTTAGCTTCAACATGGTTTCCCTAGTCATCACATTGCTTGCAACCCCAAGATCAATAAAGGTATTAGGGACCATAATTCCATTGATGTGCACATCCACTACTGGGCTACCAAGATCTTGGTACTTTGGGGAGATCACCCTCCCAAGCATCAAATCATATATTTGTCCAATAACATTGATGGTGGGGGTGTCTCTTCTTCTCCCAAGAATTTTGAAATTTTTTTCCTTAATAAGCTTGTTGTAAATGGGAACATCTTTAATGGCCTAGATAAGGGGTACCTTGACACACAAATACTTCAATTCTCCTAGAAGTTCTACCTCTTCTGGGGTGTGTTGGTTAGGGTGCACTAACCTTTCAAGATAGGGGGCTGCATTGAATTGAGGGACACTTTCTTCCTTCTCTTCCCCCAACTTTTCGGGTGGAGAAGGTGGGTGATTATCTAGGAGCACCTTCCTAGACCGAAGGTTTATCTCTTGTATTTCCACAACATAAGCAGGATATGATGTATCTCCATTGTAGACACGTTGTGCCTGCTTATTGTTCGGGTTCGGATTGGGTTGAGCAGGCATTTGAGGTTGATTAGGTGGGGTATGATGAGTTAGTTGTGGTTGATATTGGGGTGGAGGCATTAAATAATGAGGTTGGCTTGGTTGAGGCCTCCACCCTAGTGAGGGGTTGCTCCATTAGAAATATTGGGGTGGATATGGCTATAAAGGAGGGTTGATAGGCTAAGGAGGACATGGAGGAGTAAAAATCCAAGGAGGAGGTGTGGACCATGATGGATGAGTTGAATGGTACCAAGGCTATAATGGTGCATTCTGATTTGGATTGTAGTGAGGATAATGTGCACCTTGCATGCCTTGTTGATATGGTTGAGGTCTTGGGGTCTCCTTTGGTTATTGAAACACAACTGATCTGGCCCACTCCCTACTCCTCACTAGTATACAACATTTAGATTTGGCACAGAGGGACATTTGTCTATTGCATGATTGTTTTCACAGACTAGGCATACTTCTATGAAATTCAATGGGAATTTATTCCTAGGATAGCCTGATGATGGAAGGCAGTGCAGGATCCTTTAAAACATATAGGATCTACATACACCCTTTATTAGTAACATAATTGTTGAATCAAGACTAAGTAATGCATTCTCAATCAAGGAATTTGAAATTAATAATAAAATATCACCTTATAAGAATTTAATTAATTAAATAAGCATAATATCCCCATATAGAGTGTAGACAAGTATTAATTTAGAATGGAATGGATGGTTAAAATATATTAAAAGTCGATTATTCACAATAGTAAACTCATCAATTTCATGACCCAACAACTATATTGACTAGAAGTTTCAAAATTATATGAGTGAGGGAAACTACCAGCCATGCAATGGGAACCCTCCTTCCAGGGCCAAAAGACTAATGATAGGGTAAAATGCACCACTTATAGTCTAAGGTGATCTCTCCAATATGATTTCCCAATTATAATTCAAATTGTTTGGGATGAGATTCCCATCCATAATGTTTGTCCGACTACAATATCATGTTTAATGAAAATTAGATTTTGGACAATTGAGCAAGAAAAGGGAAATCCAAGTAAGAAGCCCAATGAGATACAAGTTAGAACAACTTCATGGAAATACATTAAGTAAACGACACAAAGAATATTACAATAGATTTTTAAATGGACATGAACCTTAAATAAAGAATGATAGAAAAATTTAATTAAGATGCATGAATATAGAAGTATACTAGCTATCAATTTAAAAACCATTTGCAACTAATAACCAACATGAAAGCATATATAAATCAACAAACAATTCCTAGAAATATAGAAGCTTTCAATTAATGAAATAGTTCATTAACCTTCAACACATGAGAAAAAATCACATACCATTAAACAACAACAAATAATAGTATTAAAATGTTAAATAACATGTGAAAAAATGCTTTCCATAAACCAAAAGAGCTTCTGAGTATTAATGCTGAAATATTGCATGCACAATCACACAATATCTACATGAGACACAATAGTGGGAATGCCAAATTGTAACTTGATCTTCAAAGTAGTTTACAAGCTTTCCTTTCCAAGAGTAAAAAATATAAAGGTGCCTATTACTAGCCTATCGGGTATATTTATACAAAGTGAGGTGACTTTTCACCTTCCATGACTTTTCAACTACCATCATGTCTAATTTCTATTTTACTTTATTTCTAATTCTATTTTATTTTCACATAATTACATTGAAAGTCAATAATAAAATAAGCATATTTTGTGACTAACTCCAATGATGGATAATGTTGAGGCTTGAAATTAAAAATTTTGGGTGAAGTGAAGATGCCAAGCCATATATTCAGTACTTATGGACAACATTTTTCTTGAGATTAACCCCTCATTGGTGATCTCACAGTCGAAGTTACTATGCAATATTATCTTTAGATCAGACCAGAATCAATGGAACAATGTAGTGAACATTGTCTGTAACTTTGTTGGTTCTACCAAGTGCCATTCTAGTGCCTCTTGGGTAGGCTTCATGTCCTTCTAAGTGATGGACAACTTGTGTGCATCTATGATCTATTGTATTTCCTTCTCGATCCCATGTTCTAGCCTTACTTCTCCATGTGCTCGAATGGGAATTATTTTGTAGGATTTGATCAGAACTTCCATCATGCTATGATGTTGTTGGTAAATGTTCAAAGCTCGTATTACATCCCTCTCTAATTTCACCTAGGATTGGATGGCTAGTATGATCTCTACTTTATCTCTTTCTTTTCTCGACTCATATCTTCTCGGAAATTTTCCTAGTGAATGTAAGTGTTCTATGTTCAACTTGTGAATTATGTCTATGATTTTCAGGGATTCCTCTATTTGTGTACTTTTTATTTGATTGTACTTTGAATTGTCAGAAGCATGGAAGTCTCCTTTTGAAGTGTGGCGATTTATTCATATAATTGCTTCATCACATCTTCCAATGACTTGTTTGCATTAAATGTTTCTAATTAGTAGTCTTCATTATTGGTGTGCGGGGTTGATAGAGATTGGTTTTCCATGCGAAGCATCTCGTTTTCCTGTCATTCCTATTTTAGGTTTCTATCCAGTTCCATGACCTTTTCCATCAAGTGTTCATTGTTTCTCTCAGTAGTAGAAGAGAAAGCAATTCCTATTGAATTTATGGCTAGTGGATTGTCCAATGTATTAAAAACTATGTTTCATTTAATGGTGACCAAGGTTTCTTTTTCCAAATCTTGTGCTAAATATCTACAACTTTCCTAGACAATATTACTAGAGCTATGATCAAATATGAAGCTTTCCAAGTCTAGGAATGTATTTTCTTTTCCAAATGTGATACCCATATCCCCTATTGGTAAATGGAATCATGTGAGTGGGGTTGATGGTTCCACATCCATGCTAATTAGAAATATATAATGGCCTACATCTTGCACTTATTTCTCTCACGACTCCTTTTGTCTTAGTTCTTCTTGAGCATGTTTCTCTGTAGTCTCTCTTGCCAACCTTTCTTCTTCTTTCTTCCTCCTCTTCTCTTATTACTTATTTATTTCTTATTTCTCATTTTTAGCATTTGATTTTTTACTCTTTAGCCTTTGTGGGCCAACTGGGAGAAGGCGCATGATATAATTTTATTGCAGGCCCGCTATCCCTTAATTTCACTGGCATAGGTGCAGGCTTGCATACATAATGCCTAAGTCAAGGTTGTAGACATGCATACCTACTGAAGTGTAATATATTTCTGCAACGTTTTCATTAGTAGCTGGTGTAATAAGGTATCCGTTGGCTAATAAAAGGGACGGGAATCTAATAAATTTTTTTGGTTGTTTTATCGAAGACAGACCCTGCCTCCCCTTCTTTTTTCTTGTTGTTTGAGCCTTTTCTACAATGGTTTGTTTGCTTTTGGTTCCTTTGCATGCTATGTAGACCTGATGAGAGAGTCAGTGCACATTTTCCCATGGCTGCAACTAGCTTATCCCATTTTAGAACAAATCGACTTCTACAGATGTGATTCCCACATTCTCCTGCTGCACATAACCCTATTGCACATATTGCAGACTTTTATTACCACGCAACAATTCGTGGATCCCGTCGAATTTTATGGATCAATTGGTATTAGATCTTGAGATCCAAGGGAAAATTGGATCTTGAGATGACCCAATTTTTTTTTGTTTTTATTTATTTTCTATGAGATGAGCCAATTCTCAATGACGGTGGATACAAAGGTTTCCTAGCCCTAGCAGCACACAAACCTCCACCACACAGGAGAGGAGGTGCACATATCTATTTTCCACAGATCTCTCCCTCTTGATCATCTCAAAGATCATGTAAGCTCGCCTTCCACAGATCTTTCGCTCCAAGATGCCTCCTCGAAGAGATCCCTTGGCAGTGGAATCTAACCCCAATGCTTCAAATCCCATGCAAGACCTTGTCTCTGCTCTTAATGAATTAAACAAAGTGCAACAACCAAATACTCTAGATCCCTTGTGTTTGGATACTCGAATCCAACTCCCTAATTTTTCTGGGAAAAGAAATGGAGAAACGGTGGATTCATGGATCCGTAACCTTTCCACCTATTTCAAAACTTGCCCGAGCCTCTCCGAAGAGAAAAATATTCAAATGGATTCCTTACAATTAGAAGGCCTTTCCCAAACATGGTGGGATACAGAGCAAGAAAACACCACATTCTTGGTTCATCTTGGAGAATGTCCAGGGTCATCGACCTCTCCCCCAATACAAAGTCGAGCTCAACTTTGTGAAGCATTGAGAAACCGTTTTTACCCACCCGGATACGTACAACCTTTATGGATCTGATGGCACTAGTTCCACCAACTCCCTACACAAGGAGTGCAAGCCTACATCAACTACTTCTCCAAGCTACACCTATTGCTCCACATTCTAGATCTGGAAGAAGTATTAATACTCAAGTTTATGGCTGGCTTATTGGTTCAAATCCGTAAAGAGGTAGAATTGTTTGAAAATCATAAATTAGAGAGACTTTTTCAAAGAGCTCTGGCCATTGAAAGGAAGCTCGCTTCTAGGGGTAATCCTCCTCAGTCCCGCCCCACCCCATCCCCCACCCCTTCGCCTCACTTCATACATACTCGTTTACCGAATCCCAATACCAACACACCCTGGTGTTCCTTACACAAGACTACTTCCCACAGTACTTTCGATTTTCGAGTTCTCAAATCTATGAAAACCAATAAAACCTTACTCAAGGAGTATACTACTTCCAAATCGGTCAATGACAATGAGGACACATTTCCCTTGAAAACCCCACCGCCCTAAATCCCTATTTGATCTTAATGACCACTGAAGAGACAAACTCATCAAACCTCTTCACACATAACTGCCAAATAAAAAACTTATTAGATTTATTGATCATGGAAAACGGAAGCCAGAAAAATTTGGTATCTCAAGAATTAGTTAACCGCCTTCATCTGATCACTACTCCACACCCAAAACCCTATCATCTTGGATGGGTTGAAAAGGATGGTCCTTGCCTATTGGTTTCCCAATGTTGCTTGATCACCTTTTCCATAGGCCCATTTCAAGACACTCTCCTTTGTGACGTCTTGCCATTGGATTGTTCTAACTTACTTCTAGGCATCCCCTACCAAGCCCAAAGAGATGCCATTTATATGGCTAAAGCCTGCAAGTATAAACTTACCAAATATGGGCGTACCTATATCCTCACAGAAGCGCAACCCAAACCCACTTCCACCATAGATCAAATATCTCATGTCCATTTGAATCAATGTGTCTCTCTCTGTTTGGTGCGCCCCATACCACCAAAAAATACTACACATCCTATTCTTGAACCAATGACTCCTCTCCTTCACAAATTCATTTATTTTTTCCAACCTCCTATGGGCCTTCCGCCGTCTCGCCATATCGACCATTCTATTCAACTCATTCCAGGCTCGACTCTACCTAATGCACCAAATTACAGGTTGGCCCCCATAGAATCGGAAGAAATGGAGAGGCAATTGACAAACTTCATTCACTCTGGCCACATTCAACCATCCTCTTCTCCCTGTGCTTTTGCTGCCTGTCATCCCAAAACGAGAAAACTTAGAAATGCGTATTGTCACTGATTACCGAGCCCTTAACAAAGACACAATAAAGAAATGTTACCCCCTACCCTGGATTGAGGAGTTACTTGAAACCCTCTAAGGAGCTAAGTGGTCCACTAAATTGGATTTGAAATTAGGATATCATCAAGTTTGAATGAACCCTGATGATGTGTGGAAGACAAATTTCAAGACCAAATTCGGTCTTTATGAATGGAGGGTCATGCCATTCGGCCTGAATAATGCACCAACCACGTTCATGCGACTGATCAATGATATTTTCAAAGGAAATTTAGGTCGCATTGTTGTCATTTACTTAGATTACATTCTCATCTTTAGTAAGACATGGGACTCCCACATGCAACATGTTCGTCAAGTCCTCCAAATCCTTAGAGAATACAAGTCACAAGTCAAGGAGAAGAAGTCCTATTTTGGCCAGCGTTAATTTCCTTACCTTGGCTTCGTGGTCAAATCATAAGGTATTAAACTAGATCCGTCTAACATCCAAGCCTTGCAGCAATGGCCACAACCTTCTTCAGCCAATGAGCTCAAAATTTTCCTAGGTGGTATTAATTTTTATCATAAGTTTATTCTTCATTTTTCTTAGATTTCTAGTTCTTTGCATTAGCTCTCTCATAGTCATTCTACATTTATTTGGACTAATGAGGCTACCATCCACTTTTTTCAATTCAAGGAGGCACTATTCTCATCTCCAGTGTTGCGTCTGCTCGACCTCTCTCAACCATTTGAGGTTGAGTCAGATGCCTCACAGTATGCTATTGGTGCCATACTTAAATAGGGAGGACATCCCATTTATTATCACTCAGAAGCTCTTTCCCAGGCCAAGAAGAACTATAGTACTTATGACAAAGAAATTTACAGCCCGGTCCAAGCTCTCAAGCAATGGTGCCACTATTTTTTGGGCAAAGATACTATTCTCCAAACATACCATCAATCATTGATCTTCATCAACTCACAGTTTAAGCTTCAGGAAAAATGACATCTTAAATGGGCCTCCTACATTTAGAAATTTCATTTGGTCATCAAATATAAGAAGGGAACTTCAAACAAAATGGCATATTTACTCACCAGGCCACCCATGCCAATCCTCCTGATTCTAGAAGTGCGTTGTGCTAATTATGATTCATGAAAAGCACAATATGATATTGATCTAGACTTTCATGAAGTTTGGGTTGCCTTACATAGTGCCATAGTTATCAATCAGACTCCCTTCTTGGATTACACCATCCGGGATGGTTGGCTCTACAAACTCAATTTACTTTGTGTCCCACACTCAGACAATTGCCTCTTGCTCATTCAAGAAGCTCATGCATCAACCTATGGTGGTCATGTTACATGTTATTTTTTCACCATGACACTTGACTGTTCATATGGGTCTATCAACACTTATATCATGTTCCCTTAGAAGTCAAAAACCTTAAAATTTCTGAATCAAGTCTTGGAATTGGAGAAAAGCTCTTTAAAACCCTTAAAAGTCTACTTGTGCGGTTTTTCTAGCCTTTCCCCGCACATGCGCTGCTGTTTGGTCAATAAACTGCGAAAACCCACACACTTTTTTCTACTATTACCTGTGCACCCCCGCAAAAGGAAAATTAAAAGAAAAAGTAAATTCTAGAAGCCTAGCTGGTCGAATATTCTCTCAACTGGAAGCTTCTAGAGTCGCGATGAGTTCAAGCTTTATCCCTCCACTTATGGAGCTTATCCCTTGGTCCATGGAGCTCAAATCCCTTCACATGAGGAATCCATTCCCCTCTTCATGGAACTAAAACTACCTCCATTTACCTATAAATTGAGCTCAAGTTTCAAGTTGAAGGGTATACATAGATGTTAATTGCTGAAGAAATTCCTAAGAGTGCAGATTTTCTACCCTAGTAAGTTATTGTTGGCAAATTATCACACCCTTGTGTCCATAACTCCATGTTCATATTCAGAGAGGAAGGCTTATCAAACTGAAGGAGGAATGATTATTCAGGACCCCGGGAGGAATATGTACGACATCAAGGCATCAGGTTGTAATATTACTCTTTTATTCACGATAATACATATGGATCTCTTTTTCTCATTGAGTTGTTCTTATGCTTATTGAAATAACATCAATACTTAGACTCCTTTATCACTAAGTTGGGTTAGATTTTCTTGATTATTATATGTTGCAGATGCTTTGATTCTTTTTTCTTGTCTTTGATTGTAGGTTATACTTATTGAAGAACCCACTTTGGAGCGACGGGACAAAAGACTACATCGAACGTTTGGATTTCAAGGTAGGGACATGTCCTCTCTATTTTCTTATAATAATTCTGAAATGAAATTAATCTAGAGAAAAAGGTTTTCAGATGGATGCTTGTTTCTAGCTACTCATTGATTACTGACACTGTTACCGATGAAATATGTAACTGCATTGGTACCTACTTTTTGACGTAGCAAGAAAAACACTCGATTTTGAAAAGTGGTGATACAAAATCAAATTTTTTTTTAGCATGTTTTTGGCACTTTAATTTTTATTTATTTATTTTTTTTTTTTTCCTGTGATGCTTTTTATGTCGATTTTGAATAGTGGTGGTGTATCATCGCCAAATTTTTTTTAGAGGATTGATTTTAACACTATACATTTTATAATGTCCTCTTCTTCCGTGAGATGTTTATTTTTAAGTGCATTTATGTACTTGTGTTTTAAAAAGAAAAAAATAATTTTTTTTTAAATAAAAATTTGTAATGATATCTTCACTTTTTCACATAGATAAAAAATGAAAAAAGGGTCAATATTATAAAGTTTATATTTTCTACAAGTTTATGTATTGCTAATTAATTTTTCAATGCACATCAAATAATTGTCACTAAAAAACCCATATTTTGAACGATATGACAAAAAAATACAAATTTTCAATACAAATAGAATGTAAAAAATACACTTTTAGAGACTTTTTGTTAAAAAAAACATGTTAAATAAACTAATTTTTTGGAAAATATTAACAAAAAAAACTTAAGAAAATAGCATTTTTATTGAATTTTATGTCAAAAAATAATAGTAATCACATGTTTTTTGCAAAAAATAAGGATTCTTCTCATAAAATATCAAAGTATAAACATTACAAATAAAACTGATTAATAGATCTCAAAAATGAGCTTTTTTGGTCATTGTCATCTTCTAATGGATCTTACATGTCTACAAATCTTCCAAAGTGTCCATTTCCAATCATTCCATATAATGGTGGTTGAGGTTCCTTTGCTTTTTTTGCCGCACGTGATTCATTAAAATCCCCTTTCCTCAAACCAACTTCTTGCTTCGCATCTGGAAGGAATTCAAGAGCGTTAATTGTTTGTTGAATAAATTTGCATTGCACTGGGTCTTTCTCAATGGAAACGCAATTTCTTTCTTTTGGTAGGCAACATGCTAGTGTTGTACCTAATTATCTAGTACAAAAGAAATAAGTAAGAAAATTAGTATAAAGACATAAAAAGTAAAAAAAAAAAAAATTTAAATTTAAATTTGTATAATAAAACTTACCTGAACCTGAAAATAGATCAAAAACCCAATCTCCTTATTTTGACGGCGTCGCCCGACCTGCCTCTGGGCCCCGGCTGGGCGGAGGGCAGTTCCGAGAATCACCGTCCGCCCAACTGGGGGCTGGAGGCAAGCTAGGCAATGCTCGATGATGCCACTCGGCCGACCTTCGCCTAGCCGGGGGCGATTCTCGGAATCGCCCTCCGCCGAAACGGGGGTGATTCTCAGAATCACCCTCTACCCAGCTGGGAGCGATTCTTGAAATTGCCCTCCATCCAGCTGGGGGTGATTCTCAGAATCGCCTTCAACCCAGCCAGGGGTGATTCTCGAAATTGCCCTCCGCCCAGCGGGGGGTGATTCTCGAAATTGCCCTCCACCCAGCTGGGGGTAATTCTCGAAATCGCACTCCACCCAACAGGGGTCGATTCTCGGAATCGCCCTCCGCCCAGCCGGGGGTGATTCTCGGAATCACCCTCCGCCCAGTCGGGGGTGATTTTCGGAATTTCCCTCCGCTCAGCCGGGGGGATTCTCGGAATTTCCCTCTGCCCAGCCGTTGGTGATTCTCGGAATCGCCCTTTGCCCAACCGGGGGTGATTCTCAGAATCGCCCTTCGCCCAGCTAGGGGTTGGAGGCAGGCCGGGCGGCACCGTCGAGGGCTGCCCAGCCTGCCTCCTGCTCGCGGCTGGGTGGAGGGAGATTCTTGGAATCGCCCTCTGCCCAGCCGGGAGCGATTCTCGAAATCTCCCTCTGCCCAGCCGGGGGTGATTCTCGGAATCACCCTCTGCCTAGCCGGGGGCTAGAGGCAGGCTGGGCGGTGCCGTCGAGGGCTGCCCAGCCTGCCTTCGGCCCCCGGCTGGGTAGAGGTAGGATGGGCAGCCGTCGATGGCGCTAGCCTGTTGGCCTTCGCCCTCGGCTAGGCAGAGGGAGATTCTCGGAATCACCCTCCGCCTAGCCAGGGGAAAGAGGCTAGTCAGGTGGCACTGTTGAGGGCTGCCGAGCCTGCCTCCAGCCCCCAGCTGGGCAGAGGGAGATTCCAAGAATATCCCTTCACCCAGCCATAGGTCGGAGGCAGGCTGGGTAGCCCTCGATGGTGCCGCCCGGCCTGCCTCTGTCCCTCAGCTAGGTGGAGGGCGATTCCGAGAATCACCCTCGGATGGGTGGAGAGTGATTCTGAGAATCACCCCCGGCTGGGAGGGCGATTTCGAGAATCACCCCTGGCTGGGTAGAGGGTGATTCTGAGAATCGCCCTCTGCCCAGCCGGGGGTGATTCTCGGAAATCACCCTCCACCCAGCGGGGGGCTGGAGGTGGGTTGGGAAACCCTTGACGGTGCTGCCTGGCCGGCCTCTGGCCCTTGGCCGGGTATAGGGTGATTCCGAGAATCTCCCTTCGCCCAGTCGGGGGCTGGAGGCCAACTTGGTGGTGCCATCGAGGGCTGCCTAGCCTACCTTCGCCCAGCTAGGGGCCGGAGGTAGGATGGGAAACCCTTGACGACACCGCTCAGCCTACCTATGACCCCCGGCTGGGCAGAGGGCGATTCCGAGAATCACCCCTAGCTCGGTAGAGGGAAATTTCGAGAATCTACCCTTGTTGGGTGGAGGGAAATTTCGAGAATCACCCACGGTTGGGCGAAGGGAAATTTTGAGAATCACCCCCGGCTGGGCGGGGGGAGATTCTGGGAATCACCCCCGGCTGGGCTGAGGGCGATTGCGAGAATCACCCCCAGTTGGGCGGAGGGCGATTATGAGAATCACCCCCGATTGGGCGGAGGGCGATTTTGAGAATCACCCCCAGCTGGGCGCAGGGCGATTCCAAGAATCACCCTATGCCCAGCCGGGGGTGATTCTCATAATCTCCCTCCGCCCAGCCATGGGTGATTCTCGGAATCGCCCTCAGCCCATCTGGGGGTGATTCTCCAAATCACCCTCCGCCCAACCGGGAGTGATTCTCGGAATCACCCTCCGCCTAGCTGGGGGTGATTCTCGGAATCACCCTCTGCCCAATAGGGGTAGATTCTCGGAATTTCCCTCCGCCGAGTCAGGGGTGATTCTCGGAATCGCCCTCCACCAAACCAGGGGTGATTCTCAGAATTTCCCTCTGCCTAGCCGGGGGTGATTCTCGGAATCATCCTCCGCCCAACCGGGGGTGATTCTCGGAATCGACCTCCGCCCAGCTGGGGGTGATTCTCTGAATCACCCTCTGCCTAACCAGGGGTGATTCTAGGAATGGCCCTTTGCCCAGCCAGGGGTGACTCTCGGAATCGCCCTTCGCCCAACCGTGGGCGATTATCACCCAGCCGGGGGTGATTCTCGGAATCGCCCTCCACCCAACTGGGGGTGATTCTCGGAATCACCCTCTGCCCACCCCGGGGTGATTCTTGGAATCGCCCTTCGGTAGGCTGGGCAGCACCGTCGAGGGTTGCCTAGCTTGCCTCCATCCCGTGGCCGGGTGGAGAGTGATTTTCAGAATCACCCTCCGCCTAGCCAGGGGCGGGAGGTAGGCTGGGCAACCCTCGACGGTGCTTCCTAGCCGGCCTCCAGCCCCCAGTCGGGTAGAGGGTGATTCCGAGAATCTCCCTTCGCCCAGTCGGGTGGCGCCATCAAGGGTTGCCCAACCCGCCTCTACCTAGCCGGGGGTCAGAGGCAAGCCGGGCAGCCCTCGACGACATCTCCCGGCTTGTCTCCGGCCCCCGGCTGGGCGGAGGGCAATTCCGAGAATCACCCCCTGCTGGGCGAAGGGCGATTCCGAGAATCAGATCTGGTTGGGGAGAGGGCGATTCTGAGAATCACCCCCGGCTAGGCAGAGGGCGATTCCGAGAATCACCCCTGGCTAGTCAGAGGGCGATTTCGAGAATCACCCTCTGCCCAGCCTGGCCGGGTAGCACCGTCGAGAGCTACCTAGCCTGCCTCCGGCCCCCGGCAGGTGGCAAATTAATTTTTTTATTTTTTTTTATTTTTCAAACACAAACTATTTAAATTTTTTTTTTTTTTAAACAAAAACTATTATAATAAAAGAAATGGGTTGTTTCATTGAAAAAAAAAACCCTATTCAATTAAAATTTTAAAATATAAAAAAACAATAAAAACAAATTAAAAAATATGTTTTAAAAAATAAACAAACAAATATAATTTTTTTTTTAAACAATTATTATTTAAAATATAAAAAAACAATAAAAAATAAAGTTTAAAATATGTTTTAAAATATAAACAAACATATATAAGAAGATTTTGATTTTTGATTTTATTTTATTAAAACTAAAACAATTATAATTTAAAATATAGAAAAACAATAAAAAAAAATTAAAAAATATGTTTTTATATATAAACAAACAAATATATTAATAATAAATTTTTCATTTACTTGTTCATTTGTAAAAATTGTTTAAGTCATATAATTTCTCTATAATTTCATGGTTCAAGTATCTTGAAAACTTAAGATTTAAAAACTTGAGATTTACAACTTGTCATTAAGGTTTTTATGCGATGCAAAATTTTATCTTTAATGTTATTGTTGAAAATAATTACAATTTTAGGGTTGCTTAGAGTCAAGATATTTTATGTTTAACAACATGGATAAATTTTTTTGAAAATGATAAGCCCTTCAAACATGATTTTGTTTATATTTAACTTCATCTATCAAAAAATTTCGAATTTTAAGATTTTTCAATGTCCTAATATGTTGTCTTTAATTCCATTGTTACAATGTGTCAAAAGTGTGACACAATGTTTTTTTTTGTTATTCGAGCATCAACTTGTTTTGTTTTGAAGGTGTTTTTTCAATCATTTTTTCAAGAAATAATTTCATTTTTAGCATAATTTTATAAAAAAGTGAAATTTGACCTTGAGAAAAAAACAAATGCGTTATGGAATACACACTTTTTTTTTTGGGGCGTTTTTTCACGTTTTTTGAGTCTTTTTGGGCTGGAGTTCCCGTTTTATCGATAACATTGTTTACTAGGGATATATCTCTTGTCAGCAAGAGGGATTAATCTGCATAACAAAATGGCGACTCCGCTGGGGATCTAGAGCTTAGTTTTTCTTTCTTTATTTTCAGTTTGAATTTTAGAGTTTTCTGATTTTGACTTATCTGAGAACGGGTTGGGTAGATAAATTTTAAGAATCCCTAAAAAAGAAAGTTGATTATTCATTTTTTCCAATTTTTTCCTTGCCTACGCGGTTTTCAGTAGAAAACAGTGTGACAACTTGCGTAGGTTCTAGTTTAAAACAATGCGCATGTGCTCTGTCTTCCACTATAAACTGCGCACCCCTGGAAACTTTTTGAATAAAAATAAATTTCTCTTTTTTAGAGCCAGATCACTTGATTCGTTGTGTTTGCCCCAATCTATCTTAGCTGTCAATCTTGTGTGTGAATTTATTTTCAACAACTTTTGCGTTTGTGTGATTTATCATCTTATTTGCATTTTATAAGTGAAAGTTTGCCCTACTTTATTGCTGCTTCATACAAGATACCTTCATTTACCTCAGCATATTGGTACGATGATATTATCTTTCTGAGCCATTAAGATCATTGCAAACCTTACTTTTATGAAAATAATTTCATTTTTCATTTGCAAATCTAGAAGAGCTTTTAGCTTACTGAAGCCTGATATCACACCAAAGCATTTTTGGATGTTTTGATTTCTGCTGATATAAGTAGAAATTTTTCTTATTCTGATCACAAACTAGGATAAAACGTCCTCAACATTCTAGATAGACTTCAAAATTAGGTTTTTCTTTGATTTTGAAATTTATGTTTTTAGAATTTTTAGAATTGTTTTCTTTTGGAAATCGTTTGTTTATTAAATTGTAGTTTTTTGTCTGATTGTTCAAGGAATTTCATTTCAAAAGAGTAATTGATCATTTTTGCAAATTGAGATCTTTACGAAAACATCTTCTTTTCAAAGATTTTGTTTATGAATGGAAGAATTGATGCTTTGAAAATTTTTAAATATCTCAATATTTCCCTTAAATAATATTCATTGAAAAATAAGGGTTGCACTTCTCATTTAGATGCATTTAGCATATTTTTGAGTCGGGTCACAAACATCATTGAAGTTTCAACTCCATACCTTTTGTCTTAAGCAACAACCAAACTAAAAACAATGCATTAATAAAATCAATCTAGATATTTTGCATTTTCTAGGGCTCATTCCACCAACATAGCTTAGGCTAGTGTTTTGGAACAGGTTGTAATTAACATTCCAAAATAGTTTCAACAAACAAGTAGACTCTTGCGGTAGGAAAATCCATTTGTAGCATTTGTGCTCAGGGAAGCTCTTCTTAAAAGAATTAAGCACGAGATCATGTTGGAACCAGTGAGGTATTGTACCTATCTCATTGGGAAAGATAGAAGATGTGCACGTAATAAAAATAATAAACCTCATATTAACCATTGTCGAGGACCCTGAGGTCACTTGTTGGAAAACCTTAGATTTAACATATGGAGGAGCCTTCAAGAGGATTGATCTTGATAATATGCCCTCTGATACCATGTTAGACCAGGAGGTAACTCCGCAAAACTCAATGTGTATTAGATGGAGATTGTGTGTGTACTTATACATGGAGGTGAGGCTATTGGGAAGTGAATCCCTATAGCCTCACCTCCATGTATAAGTACACACACAATATCCATCTAATACACATTGAGTTTTGCAGAGTTGCCTCCTGTTCTGACATGGTATCAGAGCCAGTCCCATTTTTGGCATTCCCACCTTCGGTGTAACTCCCTCATGTTCTGCATTTTTGTAGACTGTCATTGTGCATTCAATTTTCTATTTTACTGCTCCTGACATTCTTTACTGCTCTTGGCATTCTGGCACTCCTAGAATAATTCTGCAATTTTTTTTCTGCACATTCTGCCTACTTTTGTTTCTGCACACCACTGTGCAATTTCTGCTCAAATTCTGAGCACTGTTAAATTTACTGTACAAATTTTTTATTGTTCACACTCATTCCCATTTTCTCATCCCTCCGCTCTCCCTCACACTCCTCGGCCCTCCCTCACACTCATGCTCACAGCCCCATCCCCTTCACAGCCACTCTCGCCCATAGCACCTATCCCCCTCACCCGCTCTCGTCCACCCTCCATCTCTCCTCACCCGCTCTCCCCAGCCCTCCCCTCTCACGACGCTCACCCTCTCTCCCCACACGCTCACGTCCCTCACTCGCTCTCCCCAGACCTCCCCTCTCATGGCCCTCACCCATCTCTCCCCACCCGCTCACGTCCCTCACCCGCTCTTCCCAGCCCTCTCCTCTCATGGCCCTCACCCATATCTCCCCACCCGCTCACATCCCTCACCCGCTCTCCCCAGCCCTCCCCGCTCACGGCCCTCACCCATCCCCCCTACCCTCTCATGCATCCCCCCTTCCCTCTCACGGCCCTCCCCAACCCCCATCCTCTCTCACGGACTTTCCCACCTACTCACGGTAGCACACTCCTCCCAACCCACCATTCCTCTCAACCCACCGTTCCCTCCCCTCTGCGATTTTTTTAAATTTTTTCGGCCATAATATCATTCTGTTTTTTTTTACACAGTTTGCCCTTCCCTAGAAAATACTTTCCCCAGTAATTACCTTCCCAAGTAATGAACTTCCCCAGAAAATACCTTTCCCATAAATCACCTCCCTCAGATAATACCTCTGTTTTTTTCCCCAATTTTTTTACCCAAAAAAAAATAAAAAATTGTTGAATTGAAACCAGAATTGAGTTTTTACCCAGCAAAGTATTTTTTTTCCTTCAAAAGAATGCATTCTATCATATCTATTGTAGGAGTTTTTCTTTCAGGCAAGGAGAAATATCCTGAATTGTCTTAGACAATCAAGCATACTCTCATTTTTAATGAGCTGTGGAGAGGAATTTGTGAAGGAGAAGAAGACCTTCCACCAGCAAGGCCACTTCAGACAAGGAGATCTCCATTTGGGAAAACGAGAACTGCAAGGCCTATGCCTTTATTGCAGCATCCGTAAATGAAGAGGTGAGTTGCCATATTACACCATTTTCAAATGCCTATCAAACCTTGAGCAAGCTAAAATAACTCTATGACTCACATTCAGAACTTGAAATTGTTCAATTAATGATTAAGTTCTTTAGTCTGGAATTGAAAAATGGTGATCCTCTTGCTTTAGCTTCATAAGTAAGATCTATCATGCATGACATTAAGAACATTGCTGCAGATGTTGACATATCTCTCATAGCATATGTTAAGGCTTTGTATCCCACTTACTCACATTATCTTGAGTCATTGCAAGCAAGTGGAAACCTCGTGAAAATCACTTTTGAGTCCCCTGAGAAAAATTTTGCAGAAAGAGAGAAAGATTTTGGAAAGATGGCAACCCCTCTATATTTTGAAGAGGCTGTATGCTTTGCACATAGGGAGAAGAGTCATGCTCAATATTATTCTAGAGGAAGAGGTGGCCGAAGAGGAAGAGGAAGAAGAAATTTCAGAGGAAGGGGGGGCAGACAAACTCAAACTGAAAAATCCAATCTTCATTGCATACACTGCAATAAAGACTGGCATGATGCATCTACATGTAAGCTACCTTGGGATAAAATTGAGTAGCAAAGGAATCAAGAAAAAGGTAAAACTCATGACAGAGACAAAGGTAAAGCACCTGAATCCGCTCATTATGTTGTAGCACATTGTAACAATGGAGTAACTAAAGAATTGTTTGATGTTTCATTTACTTCTTGGAGAAATGATTGGTTGCTAGATTTAGGAGCAACATGTCACATGAAATTTAGAAAAGATTTTTTTGAATAATTTACTGACAAAGTTGATGGAGCAGTATACTTCGCAGACAAATCCAAACTCAAGCCATCAGGGCTTGGCACAATCAGGCTTAAGTTGCCTAGTCTTCCAAATCATCTTCTACATGAGGTTCTATACCTCCTTGAGTTGAGGAGAAACTTGCTATCCTTGGTACACATCCGCCAACAAGGAAACTCCATTCACATGTTTGATGGCAAGGTTGAGGTCAGAAAATCATCAGATCGCTCACTTGTCATGGAGGGAATAGAAGAAGGAAGACTCTTGAAGCTGCAATGTTCCTCTGCTCATGCACAAAACTTTGCATTCAGTTCACATCATGATGAAGGTACATTCCCATCAAGTATTTTATGGCATGATATATTTGGACACTTAAAATATGACAGCCTTCGATTGTTGAAGAAAAATGGTGTTAATTGACTACCTACAATTCCTAGGAAACTTAAGTAATGTGATGCTTGTATTCTAGGAAATCATAGCAAACAACCATTTCATGATTCACATTCCAGAGCACATAGAAAACTTGAGCTTATTCATTCAGATTTATGTGGCCCTATGCATGTTGCTTCTGCAAATAGAAATAAATATATGATGACATTTATTGATGATTACACCAGACTGTGTTGGGCTTACTTATTGAAGAAAAAGTCTGATGCTTTTCAAACATTCAAGAATTTTCATGCATGGATTCAAAATGATGCACACTCATATTGGCTCTTACTGATAATGGAAAATAATACACTTCAAACTAATTTGAAAATTATCTTCGTCAACATGGGATCAAACATCAAACAACTATGCCCTATAATCCCCAATAGAACAGTGTAGCTGAAAGAATGAACATGACAATTTTAAATATGGTTTGCTCCATCATGTTTTTTAAGAATGTAAAATTGATGTTTTGGGATGATGCAGTTCTATGTGTTGTATACATAAAGAATAGGTGTCCTTCAAATTCAATCATAAAAAAAACTCCTTATGAAATGTGGCATGGCCACATTCCTTCGGTAAAGCATTTCAGGGTCTTTGGTTCCACCTGTTATGATTTGATACCCAAGGTACAAAGGAATAAACTTGGTGCTAGAAGCTGAAAATGTATCTTCTTGGGGTATTACAATACCTCCAAAGGATATCGTCTCTATGATGAAGTCAATAAGAAGTTTGTAATAACAAGAGATGTCATATTCCTTGAATCTTCCAAGACTGACAATGTTTTTGAACAGCAACTTGATCGCCTGGATAGATTCACACATGCAAAGTATTTTCAAGAATTTTATAATCAGATTCCACATCTTGAAGGGGGGATTCCTATACTGAATCAATCTGTGGAATCATTTCCCGAAGCAATCTCTCCCCCACCTGAGGAACCAACCACGGATGACACCTTGAACAATGTGATTGATAGAATTGAGAGATTAAATCTTGATTCAATTCCAACTTAGTCAAATGAGCATCCTGGGCCATCTCAGAAAGGTCCCCCCCAAATGGCTGACAAAGACACTAGAAAACGTTCGTCCCAATGAGTTTGGAAAGACAGGAACAAGAAGTTCCACTAGACAAAATGAAGGTGATGTAAATAATTCTGATTCACCTGTTGATATGGATATTGCTTATAACTGTGAATTGAGTTTGTCTACAGATTATGAAACAACTTCCTTCAAAGAAGTCGCTTCTCATGGTGAATGGAATGAAGCGATGCAAAAGGAGTATGATGCCTTGATAAAGAATGGCACTTGGAAGCTGGTTGATCCTCCTTTGGGAACCAAACCAATTGGATGTAAGTGGGTCTACAATAACAAGTAAAAAGCAGATGGATCACTTGACAAGCACAAAGCCAGGCTTGCAGAAAAAGGTTTTGCACAGAAAGAAGGGGTTGATTATGAAGAAATTTTTGCTCCCACAACAAAATTGGCCACCATTTGAACTCTCTTTGCCCTAGCAGCTCAGAAGGGATGGAAAGTCCATTAGATGGATGTAAAAAACACCTTTTTGAATGAAGATCTAAAGGAGAAAGTTTTTATATCCCAGCCAGAAGGATTTTTTGTGAAGGGCCAAGAACACAAAGTATGCAAGCTTATAAAATCCTTGTATGGCCTCAAGCAAGCACCGCAAGCCTAGTATGAGAAATTAACTGAGCATCTTATAAAACTTGAATTTAAACATTTTGATCTTGATGATGCAACTTTGTTTGTTAAGAAAGTTGGAAAAATAGTTTCATATCTTGTGGTGTATGTATATGATCTTTTGATGACAGGGAACAATGAAAGTTATATTGCATCCATAAAGAAAGAATTGAAGAAAGGTTTTGAAATGGCCGATTTGGGTTATGTTCATTACTATCTGGGTATTGAAGTAACTCAACATCCTAAATTTATATTTATTTCTCAAAAGAAGTACATTGGATATCTTTTGAACAAGTTTGGCATGGATGAATGCAATCCCTTAACCACTCCAATGGAACAAAACTTGAATCTCACATCCATTGAAGGGAAGGAATTCGAGGATGCAATGAAGTATAGACAACTTGTTGGAAGTCTTATCTACCTAACTACCACTAGACCAAACATCTCATTTGTTGTTGGAATCCTCTCCAAGTTTATGCAAAAACCTTGTGAAGGAAATTGGCCTGTTGAAAAAAGAGTTCTAAAGTACTTGAAGGGGACCCAAGAATTTGGACTCAAATATACACAGGTAGGTGATTTCAGCTTTATCGGATACTGTGATTCAGACTTTGATGGGGACAAAGAAACTGGGGTGTCTACTTCAGGTTATACCATGATTCTTGGATCAAGAACTGTCTCATGGAGATCACGCAAATATTCAGTTCCAGCAGATTCCACAACTGAGGCAGAATATGTGGTAGCAGCTGAAGCAACAAAGGAAATTGTGTGGCTCAGGAAAATCCTAGAAGATTTGCAGATGAAACAAATTCATTCAACACCACTCATGATCAACAACACTTCTGCAATAAATTTGGCCAAGAACCCGAAGTTCCATGATTGAATAAAGCACATCAATACAAAATACCATCTAATTCGACATCATGTTCAGGTCAAAACGATCCATCTACATCATTGTTCCACAAATGAGCAGACCACAGACATCTTCACCAAAGCACTAGGAAGAGAAAAGTTTGAAAAGTTCAGAACGATGCTTGGACTCACCAACATCCCTTCAGATTAAAGGGGTGAATGTTGACACCTAATCCTAAGGGGTTGGGTGAGATTGTATATTATTGTAATTTAGTAAATAAGGAAGGCCAAGATTCATTGGGAAGTGAATCCCAATAGCCTCACCTACATGTATAAGTACACACACAATATCCATCTAATACACATTGAGTTTTGCGGAGTTACCTCCTAGTTTGACAATATCAGATCATAGACTGTTCCCCCAGGTACATTTGTGTCCATTGGTGACCTTAGTGACCATAATCTTTAGGATTTTTTCCAAGGTGACAGTGGAGGGAAGGTCCCACTATACCTGGAACAAATGTCGGCTAGACTCACTTGGACTTTCCGGAGGGTAATCTTCACTTTGAGATGGCATAAGTGGAGGAACTTGCACCAGGCTGCTTCATTAAGCATGTTGTCAGGGTAACTGTTCCAACTACCAATTTTTCCACATTAGAATTCTACGACGTTGGATTTCATCACCAACTAGTGTTTTTAGTGTGGAAACATACTGTTTGTGTGTGGATTCTCTCTTAGATTTTGTAGGTGTGTGTTCAATTTGATTGTTTCCTTAACGACTTTAGGTTTATTTTGTTGACATTTTTTATTTTATTTTCATGTGTTAAACATTTAACTGTGGCTGAATTACCGAGACACTCTCATAGAACGCAGGGGAAACACCCTGAGTACACACAAAGTCAGTTAGAAAAACTTAAATCTGAAAGAGGCCAACCATAAAAAACCAGATCAACTGAACAAGAGGAAACATCTATAATAATACATCCTGATTACGAAGTAGATCAACCTCAAATAGAAAAAAGTTACCAAAGACAACCAGAAATTTCTAAACTAGTTGAAGTTGCGTCTACAAGAATTATCAACTACTGAACCTGAAACTGAATCTGATTCATCTGAGTCTACTTCGGAGTTCATAACCCCAACCCCTGGTCGTCCTCATTCACATCGAGTGAAGCTTCACATCACTAAGAACCTTCCTCTTGGCCTCATTAGTATCGAAGAGATTACTAACGCAGAAGAAGAGGTTATACTTCGTTCACATCAAGAATCTTTAGATATAAGGGAAAGTGAATCGATTTATTATATCCCTTTCAAACAAGATCCTTGGTATTCTCAGCTAACCAAATTTCTACATAATTTTGGTCTTAATTACTCGCCACCCCGTATTCCTTTTTCACGCCTTACCTAGAGGTGGTTACAAATATCCATCAAACATGTCTAGTGAGTCATCCATGTTTTCTTCATCGCCATAATTTTTTTTGTATGGTGGTCCATCTGTTCCTTCAGGATACCAGTCACTTTCTAGTACTTTCTCAGGAGTATCTCCCTCTCTCGAAAAACTTGTACAATCACATGGTCCCAATGAATCTCATACCAAAACTTTGAAAACGGAACAAGTATACATGATGTCTGGAAACATTCCTAACCTTGACTCTCAAGGTATAAATTTACTGCCTGGGGGGCAACCTTAAGGAAGTAACTTACCACCTAGGGGGAAACCTCAAGGGTAGTACATACCTCAAGGAAAATATCAACCTCAAGGGAATTACATACCTCAAGGGCAGTACATACCTCAAGGAAAATATAAACCTCAAGGGTAGTACTCTATTCCAGGGCCAAAACCTCTTCAAGGGCAGTACCCTAGGCCAGGGCAACAACCTTTCCAAGGAAAAAAACCTCCTTTGGGGCTGAAATTTTATCAAGAACAACAATTATTTCAAGGAAGTCAATCTTTTAGTGGAAATTATAGAGAAAATTATCAAACTTACATTCCAAGTTATCTACCTGGTTATGGTCCATCTTATGCATCACAACCTTCAATAGGAGTAAACGCCGTGTGGAATTCATTGCTGAATCCATAAAATTTTCAACCTACCATGCAAGTACCTTATAATCAATCTGGTCAGCCAACTGGTTATACCCAAATCCAGCCCCCTGTCCAACCTAAGCTTCAAGTTATACCTCAGGTATCTGCACCTAGTAGTGTTCACCAACCTGGTCAGAGTACACCTAAAACTCTTGTCCAAACTGCTGCGTCAACATCTGTTCAATAACCTAGTACACCTATTCCTATAGTTTCTACAGTCCCTATTTCTATAGCCCCTCAAGTAACGACGACACCTGTATCACAACCAATCTCTCAAATGACTGTTAATCAACCTGGACTTGCAGTTCAGATTACTGTTCTAACATCTACGGGACAACCTAGCACAAGTACAATTGTAATGAGCCAACCTTATACATGTCAGTTTTTTTATCAACAATATCAAGGGCAGTATCAATATGGAACTGTAGGACAAAATTCAGTATACCAACATCAACCATACCCTAGTTACACATATCAAATACCAACTCAACCTCAGTATGGTATGTCTAACCTTGGTTATCCCATAGGTATTCCAATCCCAACTGCATAGGCTATTCCAAGTTACCCTAGATATCCTCCTCTTGGTACTAGTATTGTTCCTCAAGGTTTTCAGTTTGCTCAACAATACCCTAACTGTTGGTTACCATTCATTACAACTTTGGATTTTTCAGATTTGTCGTTCCTCACGAACGATCCAATTTATTATCTTCCGTTTTGGCCGCCAATGCCTAATAAGTTGCCCAGTGATATTCCCAAGTTTGACGTAAATCGGGAGACAACCCCTCAAACCATGTCATGACTTACCACCTTTGGTGTGCATCCAACTCTTTAATCGATGATTCCATTCAATTGAGATTGTTTCAAAGAACATTGATAGGTCTAGCTGCAAAGTGGTATATTGAAATACCACGTGGCTCATTCAACAATTTCAACGTGTTAGCAACAACTTTCTTAACACACTTTTAGTTTCCAGTCTTTTATGACAATGGCACGAAACTCTTAACTTCATTAAAACAATCTATGTCCACACACATTTCAGATCACATACATGAATGGAGACATAGATGAACTTTAGTGAAATTTTTCATTCCAGATTAAATCTTAGCAGAATGGTTTATCGAATCATTGCTTCCAAAGATCACTGAATATGTGGCTAAGGGAGGTGTTGTCATGGAATAACAGGTAATAGCACAAGCACAATACTTAGACATTGTATATACACAATCTAGTACTTTATATGAAAAAATTCCTGACTTGCCGCATCCAGGTCAAATAACTGCAACTCTTTCTAGTTCTCATGCTGCAGATGGTGTAATTGGTTCATTTAGTGCTAACAAGAGTAAGAAGAAGTCATCCAAAACTACTTCTCCCCTTATAAATTTACTAGATTCACCAAAAGGAGATTCTTCCCTTGAAACTTCTGCTGACATTCATGTTGTAGACTCATCCACAACTAAATATAAAATCGATAATAAGAAGAAAGGAAAGAATAAAAACAAATAGACTACATATCCCAAAGAGAAAACTGAAAAGAATGAACCAGCTGATGAAAAACGGAAACCTCGTTATCCTTGTCTTATCTGTGACGAGGATCACTATACCAAAGAGTGTCCACATCCGTTTGAGGTCTCCAAGTTTGTCAAAGGTTCACCCACACCCGATGTCTTGAAGGATCATTTTCCCAATCAAGATAGTAAAATGATAGTATCTTCTTCAAATTCATCGGCAGATATTTTAATGATGTCTCAAGTTATGGTTGCGACACGATCTCAAGACTATGGAACTAAAAATCCTGTAACTAGTAAAGAGATAGAAAATTCTAGTCAAACACCAGCTATACCTCCTTCAGTTTCTGAACCACTCCAAATCAAGGAAACTAATCCTGATCTACTGATTAAACCGCCTGCTAAAGGTGTACTTCGAAATTCATCTTTCAATCCACATGCGAGAGCTGCTCAGAATTACAACATTATTGAAGATTTGGCGATATCCCCTTCAGCAATGTCGGCCTTAGAAGTGCTACAATCATGTCCAACACAAAGGAAATTACTATTATCAGTTATCAGAGCTATTGATCCTCAGGATTCCAACATCATGGTATTTGATCTCGATAATTTTACGTCGAGACTCCCTCATCAAATGGCTTTTCAGATTCTAGTATTAGTTAAATCCAAATGAGTTTTTCGTACTGTAATTAATGAGGGGGAATCTACGTGTATAATTTCGTTAAACTGTTTGAAAACTCTTGGTTCTTCGACACTCAACCAATCACCGACAATCCTTAAAGCCTTTGATGGAAGAGGATTTCATCCATACGAAATACTCCAGGATGTACCTATAGAAGTAGAAGGAAAAAATGTTAATCTAGATGTGGAAGTTGTTGATGCCCCTCTTGATTACAACCTTCTTTTGGGTCGTAGTTGGTCTTATTCCATGACTTCTGTCGTTTCATCCATCTTTCGGCTAATCATGTTTCCTCATAAGGGAAAGATTGTGAAAATTTATCAGTTGTCATATTATTCATTAGACCCTACTTCTACAGACATTATCCAACATGTTGGAAAAATAACTATCCCATACGAAGATGTTGGTGTAGTATTAGTGAAGGATTCCGCTCTAATGGGAACTTTCTCCATACCTCCACCTAACGTACCACGCATAATTGGAAACATAAATATGATTTCATCAAGAAATACACCATTTGATGACACTTGGGTAGTGCCTTCAGAATCATAATTGGACTCTTTTGATGGCGAGATGCCTTTGAGTCCTTTTGAAACAACATATGTAGCAGTGCAGTCGTATTCTGACACACTTTCAACTACTCCTGATAAAATGAATGTGATCAATGAAGAATCCTCTTCTCTATCAAGATCAACCTTGAAACTATTTTCCAACCCCTTTCAACATGTATTTCATACTGATGAAATTATTCGAGAAATTTTGTCATCAGATGAATTACCCTGGGATGATCTACATCATAGATCTTCATTTTTACCTGATATTGATAAGTTTGAAAGTGATTTTTCATCTATTTTTACGACTTATTATGTCAAGGAACCACATAATTCCATATCGATTACACATTTGGATTCTGAGACTAATTTGGGAAATATTTCTATGGTGGTTCCTATTGACATATTAGTCAAACCTGGAATTATTGAAAACATTCATATAGGTGCTTCATGTATGATGGAAGATATTAACGCTTATAAAGCCCTATTTCAAGAATTCCGAGACATTTTTTCCTGGTATTACGAAGAGATGTCGGGAATCGATCCTAAGGTTGTCATTCATGAAATTAAGACATACTCGGATGCCAAGCCTATTAGACAAAGATTACGTCCAATACATCTGCGAAAAGCTGCAGCTATCAAAGATGAAGTTGAGAAGCTATTACGAGCAGGATTTATTTATCCAATTCCATTGACAGATTGGGTATCTAATATAGTTCTTGTTACGAAGAAATAAGGGACTATAAGAGTATGCGTCGATTATAGGGACATTAATAAAGCATGTCCAAAAGACAATTATCCTACACCTTATATCGACCAAATTATTGATGATTGTACCGGAAATTAAATTTTATCATTTATGGATGGATTTTCTGGCTATAATCAAATCAACATACTCCCTGTCGGTCAACCAAAATCAATGTTTATATGTCCTTGGGGGACATTTTCTTATTGCAAATTACCTTTCGAATTAAAAATGTTAGTGCAACTTTTCAAAGGGCCATGTCTTATGCTTTTCATGATTTCAAACATATTGTACAACCTTATTTGGATGATTTTCCAGCTCACTCTTTATGCATAAATGATCATCCTACACACTTACGAGCTATTTTCATGAGATGTAGGCATTACAAGATTCCTTTGAACCTGAAAAATGTGTTTTTTGTATGTAATCAGGACAATTACTTGGATTCATTGTTTTGAAAGATGGCATTCGTGTCGACCCCTCGAAGGTTGAGGCCATCATCAATTTACCTCCTCCTTCCACACTTCGCCAACTCCAAATTTTATAAGGGAAAGAAATTTTTTTATGTAGTTTTATCCCAAAATATGCTGAGTTAATAAAAGGCTTTACTCAGTTGTTGAAACAAAGTGTTCCTTTTATTTGGGATGAGATTGCTGATAAATATTTTGATGCACTAAAACATGCGCTGACCCATGCACTGTTATTGCATCTGCCCAATTACCACCAAGAATAATTTTTATACTTAGCTGCCTTTGATTCCACCATTGGAATGGTTTTGGTTCAAGAATATGAATCTCACAATGAACATGTGATCTATTATCTAAGTCAAGATCTCAATCCGACGGAAATCAAATATTCGCATGTGGAGAAATTGGCCTTGGCAGCAGTACAAGCTATCCAACGATTCTGTCACTACATACTGTTACGTAAAAAAACTATGATATCTAATTGAAACTCGATGATGTCTATCTTGAAAAAACAATTACTCAGGGGAAAATACTCCAAATGGATTGTCATCCTACAAGAGTTTGATTTTCAATTCGAGAAATCTAAATCAAATAAATCACTAGCGTTTGTTGAGCTTATGTGTGACTTTCCCAATACTGAGACAGAAATCATGGTAGAGAGTCCCATTGCAGATGAATATATATTTCTCATCAGTACGTTAGATCCATGGTATGGATATATCATTATATATCTTCAAACCCAAACCTTTCTCCTAGAAATTTCATGTTCAAATCAACAAAGAATCCGATATCAATCCCATCAATACAATATTGTTGGCGACACTCTTTATCGTCGTGGTGTGGATTCTGTTTTTTGACATTGTATAACTCACGAAGATGCTGAAAGGGTTTTGAATGATTGCCACTCTGGAGTGTGTGGCGGTCATATGTCTGGGTTTGCCACAGCCCAAAAGATATTGCGCACTGGTTATTTTTGGCCGTCGTTATTCAAAGATTGTATCCCTGCGGTCCAAAAATGCCACAAATGTCAAATTTTTAATTGAAATATGCATGTACCTCCAGCTCCTCTTCACCCTATCATTGTTGTCGGTCCTTTTGCGAAATGGGGCATTGATTTCATTACATGTAACCCTCACTCGGTCGGGGGCCATGGGTATATTATTCTCGCTATAGATTACTTTACCAAATGGGTTGAGGCGATGCCTACATTCACGGTAGATGGAAAAACTGCAACTAATTTCATAGTCAATCATGTGATTGCTCGTTTCGGTGTGTCTCAAGCTATTATCACAGACCATGGGAGTCATTTTTGAAATATTATGATGACCGAACTCTCTGATCAACTTGGCCTACACCATGATAATTCTAATATGTATTACCCATAGGCTAATCATCAAGTTGAAGTCATCAACAAGGTTTTAACCACCATGATTAAATGGATTATCAGAACTCAGAAATAAAATTGGCATACCATGCATTTTTCGGCAATGTGGGCATACCGAACCTCTGCAAAAACGGCTACAGGGTTCACTTCTTTTCAACTTGTCTATGGTTTAGAAGCTGTGTTACCCATTGAATGCGAAATACCGTCACTCAAATTAGCCATTGAATTGTTACCAGCTACCTCTGAAGAGGAAAAACACTTTTTGTACTTGGCACAATTAGATGAGACTCGACGCACCACTACATTGGCTACCGAAGCTCATAAGAAACATGTAAAAGATTAGTATGATCAAAGTGTTAACCCTCGTGTTTTCTCAGAAGGTGACGTAGTTTTAGTATACGATCAAGCTAATGATAAGCTAGGTGCTGGAAAATTCGAACCAATGTGGCATGGTCCCTATATTGTCAAGCATGTGCTTGCAAAAGGAGCATATGAATTAACTAATTATGACGGGGTATCTTTAGATAAGCCCAGAAATGGTCTTTATCTTAAGAGATATTATGCTTGACTTTCGTGTGAAGATATCTCTTGTACATTAGTTACGCTTTAGAATAGTGTGCCTTAGATTTGAAAAGTGTACCTAGATTAGTTTTTTTGTTACTATTATTGCTGCTTATCTTGATTACTCTTGATATTGCAGATGTCGACATCCCTTCAAACATACATTGGTTTTGCTAATGGTGCCTATCGTAGTACATGGAATATCTCTTCCGTGGCTTGGCATATCTATTCACCCACCGATGAGTTAGTTTCTATTCATGGGATATGCCTTGGTCGAACAACGAAAAATATTGTAGAATATTGCACAGTCATTGAGTTATTATATGATGCCATTTCATTTGGTATTCGATGTTTTATCATTAGTTTGGATTCATAACTCATTGTATTACATTTAAACAAAGTATATGGAATTAGAAATCCGGTATTATTGAGATTATTTTTGAAGGTTCGTCTCTTGGAACGACAATTTGATTATATTGAATATCAACATATTTCAAGAAATTTAAACACATTGGCGATGCATTAGCTAATCATTTTCTAAATATACATTTGCAACATTAACAGAGTAAACCAAAACAACGTGCAATCCATGTTGAACAAGATACTCAGATAACGAAAGTAGTAATTTTATTAGGAAAGATTAGTTTGTTTTCAAAAATTATTACATCGTCTGTGATCATAGGTTCAAACATCTTATGATATGATAGATACTAATACAAAAAAAAATGTCGATCTACAATGATCATCCACTATCTGTGATGATGATCATGGTAATAGACTATAGCATGCACCACCTTGCGCATAAATCTCCTAAATGGACCTGGAACACCTTTCATGTGTCTCTGAAGCCTGAGAGGAATATCATCTATTCCTATCTCAGGAATGTCTATGGTCAACCTCTCAAGGTTGTGCTCCATGTCTGCTATGATCTTTGTTGCCTGGTCTTATGGAGGTGCTACAGGTTGTGCTTCACGCATATCAAAGTAGTGAGGTGTTGTTGGTCATTGTGGGCCGACATCTACGTTTAAATATTTTTTTCATTATTAGACAATAAAAATAAAATAAAAATTAGATTAAAAAACATCAAAATAATTCACTTACCCGTCTCGTCCCACTGTGCCCCTGGAGGCAAAGATGTTTCAAGATCACCCTTGTAATCCATTCTTGTGTAAGGAAAGTCTTCGATGGTGAAGACTTGGTTCCTAAGCCACATGAAGTATGCCAGAGTAAACCGAACTACTAAACCACCTTCGCCACCATGGCGAGCCATTAGTGCCACCCATAGCACCTTCCGAGGTTCCTGAGGAGCCCCACTATCTACTGGAATCAATTGCGGAGCAAGAAGCAGAATTCACTCTAAAGAAAATGAAATGAGAATGGTGCCATATCCGAAGTTTTTTAACTTCACATTCTTTGCTCTGGTTAATTGGCCTTTTATGTTGGCCAATACTCCTTCACACCAGTTAAATATGGTTCCTCCAAAACACTCGACTTTTGTTTGCATTTGTGACTTATTAGCCACATGCAGAGCTGCACTCCCGCACAATCTGGTTACTGTAAATGCTATCACTTTAAGATCCTATCGCAATATATTTTTAATATCTATGCAACCATCCTTCAAATCTGCCTCATTGCTGCAATATTTCTCTTTGTAAATGGTAGTGGGTAGACCTCCCTTTCTAGCCCTAAACAAGGATATGCTTCTTCCTCTCCAAGACAATCCGGTAAGGAAATAAATGTACTCGAGCTCAATTTTGAGCCAATGGTCACCGATTATGAAGCATTGGTCTTGAAAATCCCACGTGTTTACAAGCCAAACCATTAGCTCCACTTGTGGTTTCATCCCTTGGATAGCCAAGAATTTGTATAAGCCACAATTATTCAATGCATGCATAGTTGTATTATCATCCATGGCTTCATTGTCTATAAGATCGTGTTCACTTTCTCGCCACTCCAACATGGTGGAACAGCCTACAAATCAACACATTTAACAATTAAAACCATTTGGAAGAGATTTTGAACAATTTTTAAAGAGAAATTTGGTTTTTAAAATGTTCATGGTGCCTCCGTAGGTTCTGTGTACAGTCAGTGCGGACGTCCGCATGTGCTCCACACAGAATCCACAGCAGCCCGATAAATTTTTCTTTTAAAAATTATCGGGGTCTGTAGTTACCGCTTACATTACTCGCGGACCCCCGAGGGTGCAATTTAAAACATAAAATCCTCCTAAAAAATGAAATTAAGACTCAAAATGAAAAATGAAACGGATAAAAATGAAGACAAAGATGATGTCGATTACCTGGTTCTGACGATTCAAGAAATGGACGGAAAGTTCTCTCGATATTTTCTTCGGAACTTTTTAGCCAAAAGCTCTCTTTACACTGCTCTGAACACAAAAGGTGAAAATGATTTGTTTTAACTCCTTTTTATAACTTTTAAATGAATAAAATATTATTATTTTATTTATTTTTCTCTTTAAAAGGTCATTTTTAAATATTTTTACCTTTTGGAAACAGGTATGTGTAATCCTTTGAGTTTTTGTGCAGGATACAAGTTTTTTTGGTGAAAAGAATTATTTTGACATTGAGTATAATTTTATCACTTTTTCGGGCTCTATAAAATTAAGAAAAAGAGAAATCGTGGAGTTCTCTTTTAAGCCCTTTTCAGACTCTCAAAATATGAAAAGATCACCGAGTACTTGACTATTCGAACTCTTTAAAGTAAATGAATAGTCGTCCCTTCAGTATAAGTTTACCCCTTTTCTGGACTGAAATGGACTAATTACGAAAAAGGTATACATTGACTAATCATGGTCAATAGAGTTCTCTCCTATATTATTTTATCATTTTTCGGGCCTGAGAGACTAAACCTATGAAATAGAACAACCATGGAGTTTACTTATGTTTTTCTTCTGACTGCCTAAAACTAAAAAACACCGAGTTTCTCCTATACTGGACTCGCTAAAATTTAACAGTAAAGGACCTATTGATTACAAACATGACCAAACCACTCCTTCTTAGGGTTCATTTTTAATACTAAGATGGACTCATCTGAAGGATGAGCTTACACAAACAAGAAAATGTTATCCTCCTCAAGCTTGTAAAAGATAAATAGGTATTTGCCATTAAAGGTGGGGAAAAAGAGAGAAAAATAATCCAATTTTCACCCTTGTTTAAAAAGCAGAATGCCACTCTTGAGCAGGACACTTTGTCACACTTTTTCCTGGGTTGGGGAATCCTTTGTCTAACAGTTAATCGAACCACATTGAAAGTCTTCAACCAGTTTCTGGGTATTAGCTTTAGGTTGAATTCTACCAAGCCATCTGCAGTGTCGTTATGTGTTCAACGGAGAGTTCAAATAAACCATTCATTGCAAACATTTGTCTCCATTCATGTTGACCATCCCTGAGTTAGTCCTTGCAAATATTTCTTCAAAACTTGATCTAATGGTTTCGTGTTGTGGGCTTTCCTACGATGGGTTAGTTTCTATCGACGTCAGCTCATCATCTAGAAAGTTGATCTAGAATCCTATCAGTACCTTGAGATCTGTATGCCGTAATGGCAGGTTTCTCGCCTTCGATGGTAGGTTGCATCATTGACCTTTGATCGAACAATGATATGAGTGTTCGATTGCAAATCATTCGTTCACACTTAATGGATTGTACTGGAGTACTTTGAGAGCCATTGTCATTATTGGTGGTTTCCTTCACACTTGTTAACGGTTCACATCATTGACCGGTAATCAAGTGGTTTCTACCATGATCGACTTTGACATAATCAATCACATGGATAGATTTTTACTAGTTCGGGAAGTGGAAATCAAGACCCTGGATCTAGTTTCTACCATCTAGGCTGTGAGGAGTTTTATTATTCATGATATGGTAGACTGCTCATGACAGATGCTTGCGCCCATGCTGTATCTACTTTTGATGTAATATTGAAACCATATCTATGCCAGAACATTTAGTTAGTTTTGATCTGAGAATGGGAATGCCTACCTCAGTGATGATATATATATACATGTTTGCATTGAATATTTTTACAGGTTTTTGACCGGTGTCTCCAATCCAATCCTCAGAATGATAAAACACTTCACTCTTCATAATAACCTCAAACTTCGCACTTTAGGGGGGAATTTGTTACACGTTATTTTGTCACCATGACATTTAATTGTCCATATGGGTCTATCACTGCCTATATCATGTTCCCTTAGAATTCAAAAACCTTAAAATTCCTGAATCAAGTCTTGGAATTGGAGAAAATCTCTTTAAAACCCTTTTTCTAGCCTTTCCCTGTGCATGTGCTACTGTTTGGTCAATAAACTGTGGCAACCCCCACACTTTTTTCTACTATTACTTGCACATCCCCGCGAAAGGAAATTTAAAAGAAAAATTAAATTTTAGAAGCCTAGCTGATCGAATATTCTCTCAACTGGAAGCTTCTAGAGTTGCAATCAGTTCAAGCTTTATCCCTCCACTTATGGAGCTTATCCCTTGGTCCATGGAGCTCAAATACCTTCACATGAGGAATCCATTCCCCTCTTCATGGAACTGAAACTACCTCCATTTCCCTATAAATTGAGCTCAAGTTTCAAGTTGAAGGGTAGACATACATGTTAATTGTTGAAGAAATTCCTAAGAGTGCATACTTTCTATGCTAGTAAGTTGTTGTTGGCATGAGAATGATCACACCCTTATGTCTTATTGTGCTATACAAGACCCCCCCATTTATTCTTATAAATGGGGATCCTTTAGAAATAAATATGAAATTTATTTCTAGTTTTAAAACAAAAACTTAGGAAATAAATGTTTTCTTTTATGTTTTCCACTTTATTTCTTAAAGTGCGTTGCAAAACTCATAGCTTATAACTTAGAACGACTCACAAATTCTCTAAGTCATGCGAAATGCGAAGTGCGCTAACCTTTTTCGAAGATATGATTTAAAAATCTTGGAAAAACTTCAATTATCGTTATAAATATCTTTATCGCATCGCACCTTATTTAACAATCAGCTCATAAGGTAATTATATATAAGTGTGATTGCACGTACCTGACAAGTCAACAAAACATCAAAGATAAATCTTTAAAATCCTTTTAGCGCATTAGCATGGTTTTTGAATGCATATTTCGCATATCGCATAACTTAACCGCAAAACAAATCTACTATTGCATGAAAGTTGAGATGTGCAGTTTGCACACATCGCATTTCGAAAAATTTAGCGGTAAACATTATAAACGAAAAAAGTATATATGGCGACATGCAAATTCATGGAATTTAATTTCTCAAGCATGCGAAATGACTTATGTCATATCAAAACAAAATTCGAGATCTAACGACTTTAAGTTGATTGATAAGAATTTCGTGTGATGGTGTAAGAGATCTACTTTGAAATTATTATTGATGATTGTTGTTATATCTGAAAATATTCATATCTATTCACGCATGTTTGATATAAACAACGGATTTGACTCTCTACTCTCTATAGTTTTAAATACTCTCCTTGTTTTCAAGAAATCATTCAACGAATCAAGGAAGACTTAAATGAGCAAGAAGGCAAAAGAGATTTCTCAAGCTCTACCTATTGAAGACCCATAGATGTCTCCCTTATTCTCAGACACTACCTGAAACAAGGAATGCAGAAGTTCCTCATGGGAAACAACGTATAAATTTTTTGAAGATTAGCAACCAAGAGTAGTAAACAAAATCTCTACAACAGGCACGACATCTACTTTAGACTTAACCTACTTTGATATTGCATGTTCATTCATCCACAAGGTAGCACCAAGACCGAAAATTCTCCCTTACACAGATATGGTTAAGTGGGTAATTGACCACTTAAGCATAGATGAAAGGAAATTCAAAGATTCAATGGGAGAAGACTTGGGATATTTCGGGGCAGAAGAACTAAAAGCAATGTATCATCTACCCTCCCCGTAGCAAAAATATGACAAAGATTTTTTGCAAAGCTTTAGAACAGAGCATCCTGATCTCATGAAATTCATCAAATAATGGAAGGAAGACCAAGGAAAGTTGAAGCAAGATAAACTCGGTACGTACCCAATTTCCCAAATTCCTTCCCCTTATTGTTATGCTGCCGGTATGTTGTGTAGATTATTTTCAAAACCTGATACCACTAGGTTTTCAATAGAATGGGTTCCATTGATTGACGCAATCGTCAATTCATCAATTATGAATTGGGAAAACATCATACCTGATAGTTGAGAGACACCTCCCTTTTATAGGTCTTCCTATGTCATGGATGCCATCTGTTTTAATTCTAGTTTTCCTACCATGGGATGAAAATGGACTGCCCAAGACCCTACCCCAATCCACATTTACCATAAAGACCTTTGGGATTTATATTTCCACCTGCATATTTATAAAATTTGTTATGGAGTCATATTGCCTATGCACCAAATGATATTCAATAAAAAGGTCCCTAGGGTTTCTGAAGAGGCTAGCGCAGATATTCTTTCTGTGGCTAGGTGGGTTGCAGAGGATAATTTCATTTATATTAGAGTATTTAGGAGTTATTATTCCTCCCACGTCTTACCTTATTATGTTATTTATAAGTTGCTTGCATGAGAGATAGCTTGCCAGCTTGTTAATGGTATCACTAACAACTGAAAGATGTGAAGAAGGTCATTTGGCCTAATTTTCCTGTACAGTGTGGCACTTTCGCACTATATGATATTGGCCACACCTACAAGGAGGTTTCTAAGATAAATCTATTGAAATTGGTAGAAATACCAAAGAGATTATACCATCCAAATTATGTAATTAAAAATTACACTTCAGAGCTCAAAGTGAAACCATTTGTAAAGGAAACAGATGGATTTGATGATCTCTTTCAGGGCAGAGAAACATTTTCAGATATAATCAAGTTTACATCCAACCATTTGAGTCAAGATTATTTAGAAGCTTTCCAAATATATAAAGATAAGAGATTGCATAGAGTTCCTCTCAATTTGTTAATTATTGAAGATGTCAACAGACCTACTCCAAGTAACAGCTTGGATAATGAAGCTAAATAAATATATGAAGATGAATCAGGTCAATCACAGCATCAATCTCACAATTCGGATCATTTTGAAAATGAATCTGAATCCAGAAATGATAATACATAAAATATAATTGATCAGGTAATCCAAAATATAGAGATGCATGAGAAAAAAGAAAGTAATGGAACAGAGTCAACGTCTCAAGATGTTAAACACAGTCATGACACACTAGACCAGTCTGAAAAATATTAAACAAAGAATTTTAGTAGTGAATGGGAGGATTTTTTTGAAGAAATAAAAACTCCCAAGGCTAATCCCAATACTGATCAAGTATCTAGTTTTTAGACACATGAACATTCCCAGAAGATAGTGGAAACTGTTAATCCACTACAACAAGTTCCAGAAACTCATGATCGAGAGATCATACCGACCTATCCTACAGAAAAGATAGTTTTACAAATTGAATAAATTCCTTCACTAGAAATATTATACAGTCCTAGCTATAAGGTTGTAGTTGAGAGGAATAAAAGAAGAAGAACTGATGAAACAATCTCAAAATTAATAGATAAATCATTTGACGTACTATGTAAGGATTCCTTAGATGACCCTATAGAAAATCTAACTAAATTATCACAGTATGCAGGGGCATATTATAATGCTACCGTTGAAAAATCTACTGAAGTTAGAGTGTTGCTAAAGCAAAAGGAAGCCTGAATACTAGAGCTATAGAGACTGTTAAATGAAGAAACATCCAACTCCAGCGAGCAAATCAGAGAAAAGATGGCCCAATTTTAAAAAGATTTCGAAAGCATCAAATTACAGCATCAGACAGAGATCAATGAGAAACAAGCACAACTGGAAACAACAATGATCAAAATACAGAGCCAACCACAATTGGAGAAGTTTATTAAAGAAGCACTGGATATAAATTCTAAGTTAAAGAATGAACAGGAAATATTTTGTCATCAAGCTTCTATGATTGAATCTTATTGTGACTTGAATAAAATACTGATCCAGCAGATAGCTATCCAGAAACTTGAATGTGAAATACTTGAAAAGAAGATCAATGAACACATTCAATGGAAATCATCAAACTCGGGAAAGGAAGCTGATCTACCTCAGGTAGATAAGTTTCATAAGGAGATTATATTCCAATACTGGGAAGCACAAATCAAGCAAGCAGAGAAAGCAGCAACGAAAACATCTAAGTTATCAAACGAAATTGTTGAATCTGTATGTGAAAGACTAGTAAAAGAAGAACTTCTCAAAGAGAACACATCTGAAGTGTTTTCAGAAGCAAAAAATATAGAAGCACAGTGGAAGCAGAAAGAAGATACACAAGATGAAGTAATTAAGAATGTAAATAAGTTTGATCAAGAAAATTATTGGAATTTTCTTATCAAACCTTATCATCAGTATCATACTCTTCAATCCTTAACACATTCAACAAAAATATCGCAGTCCATACTTTCGAATGCAATATTCAAGGGACAGGTCAGATCAAGAATTTTGCAGCCAGCTCGGCTCAAGCCAATGATAGATATTTGTCAACTTTGTGACCAACTCCAGAAGAAAGGGCGGAATTCATAAATCAAAATTGTTATTTTATTTTCCTAGATTGTAGTTCAAGTTAGTCCTACAAGGATGGTTGTTTGAAACCTTCTCTATATTTTTGTAATAATCTATTATTAGAACATAGTTAGTTTAGTATTTAAACCCCTCTCATGCATTTAGAGAAGGGTCCAGAAATTTGTCAAAAACATTTGCAAAGAATGCACTATTGTAAGTTTGTGAATGCTTTGATGAATTAATGGAACACATCTGTTATCTTTTGACAATTAGAGCTGTTTAACTGATGTTGCACTATTGTACTCTTTAAATTGCTTGAAAGTGAGAAGGAGTAGATCAATTACTGTCAGTTTACATGAGTAGGACTCCGTACATATGGTACTTTTATTCACTTGTATTAAGTATTGCTTTATAAATTGATTAGTCATATTTTATTGCATTATATATTTGAAACGTTATTATAGATGAATGTTACATGCACTTATGTTCTAATATTTGTCTATAGTTTCTTATTGAATGTATAATCACACATATATGAATGCGATATATTTTCAAAATTCTTCTAGTCAAACTATTTTGTTAGAAGAATTATTTTACATAATTTTCACCTCTTTCAATTGTTAAATGATCTATATTACTAACAGTTGAAGGATATCTTTTCAGATCACATAGAGGAAAAACATCCCGGGTATATAATAGAATAAATAGTTTAGATAGAAGCATATGATAGATTAAAATCATTTTCACTTGCATGCCATATAATCACAGACCCTCAAAATCATCTTTATTGGGAAACTGGTCCCATTATCCCTAGTCGGAGCCACTGCACCAAACGGAAAAGGAGATACTTTAAGGTCTGGACCGGGTGGTTTTCCCCCATGCTTTGGCAGTGGAATTCTGAGGCCTCAACATTTTGGTGCTAGAAGGAGGGCATAAACCCCAGTGAATGGAAAAATGATCTGATCAATCTAAAGGTCAATCAAAGAGTCTCTCTCCCTCTAGATCCCCATCAACTTCTAGAAAATTATCTAGATCTTATTCTTTAAAATCTAAAGTTGATCATCTTTCTCCTAAGTCTCCTAATGATACTCAACCCATACTATCTCCTGATTCCCATCATCCTTCCCCAGAAGTTTAGTATTTGATTGAAAATTTAGAGAGAGTATCTATTTCTGTTGAAAAACCTTAATCTTCTCAAATATCGGATATCAGTATTTCATCTTCTTTACAACCTTGAAGAATACTTACTCGATCAGAAAGTCAAAAGACAGGAATTCTCCCTTTTGAATTTCCAATCGATAGTACTAGAAAGAGACTAAAGAGGACCCAATCAGAGTCAATCACCAGCGAGATCTTATCCCATTCACTTCCATTACCTCCGCTCATTTCCACAACTTCCATTCCAACAGTTAGAATTACTTCGACTAGTTCTAGTACTCAAACTAATATCTCTTCAACTAGTCCTAGCACTCAGCCTGCCTCTTCTTCAACTCAAACTCCACTCAACCAACCTATCCAAAATCCAATGGCAGGCCAAGTACCTCCACCAAATGTAAACCCATGGAGCAATCCAGGGGTTGTAAACATGCCCACTCCTCTTCATGCTCTTCCTAAAAATCCTGAAATATGGCTACCTAAATTTAATCCTGATGATCGTCTTCCAGCCGAAGAACACATTCACAATTTTATGTTAGCTATAAATTTAAATGGAGTAGTTAAAGAGGATTTGCAGGATCCTGGTATTTCTCACTGCCTGCTCGCTCTATAACTAGTTGGAATATGTTTGAAGAGAAATTTCTAGCCAAGTTTGGGGATGACAGGACCATTGCTACGCTCATCAATGATTTTTCAAATCTAAAAGCTAAAATGAGTGAGAATATAAAATATTTAAACTCAAGATTTAATAAATTACTCAATAAAATTCCTGCCACAACAGTTCTTGGTGTAGAAGTTCAAATTGAGTGGTATATTTCATCTCTTCCATCTAATATAGCTATTTTTGTTGATAGATAGAAACTGGCAACACCTGCAGAAAATATGAAAGAATCTCTGTCTGTAGAAAAACGCATAACCGCTCTTGAGAAAAAAAATTCTCAAGATGATCAAAAATCAAAGAAGGTTTCTTTCAAAGATGATTCCAAAAAGAAGACATCAAAAGATCCTTTCGATGTAGAAGGTCTTCAAAAGGTTTTGAAAACCATGACCAATGAGATGGCAGATATCAAGAAACAAGTTGTTGAAAATTCTATCTCAAATAAGACTCTTAGAAATTTTAAGAAAGGTCAATCCTCTAATACTCAACCTCCAAATACCACATCTAATGTTGAATCTGATTAAGAATAAGAGGAAGAGAAAACAGAGGAAGAAGAAGATGATGATGAAGAAGAAGTTGAACTAAATGGTATGTGGGATTTTATCCTACCAAATGAAGAATAATTTGAAGCTTTACCTGTGAGCACACAGAGTAAAAAAAACCACTGAAGCGACACAGCCGAACCAGCAGCAAAAGGTTTCAACTCCTACTAAAGACAAATCGGTAAGAAAAAAATCTAATTCAAAGGCTACACAAACAAGTCATGTTACTTCAAACACTTCACCTACATCTAAGACAATGGTTGTCTTAGACACTATTGAGTATAATGTAGTAGAAGATATGAAGAAAACAAGAGCTAACATTTCTATCCATGAGCTTACTAAATTGAAGCAGCAACAGAAAATCTTACTTAGAGACTTAAATGCGATTCCTTCTTCAAAATTACATGCTCCAGTAATAGTACAAGCTGCTAATGAGATGGGTAAGCCACCTTCTCCTTCAATGAAAATTTATGTTACAGACTTGATTATGATAGGTGATCGATCCATTTCTCATACTCCTCCATTTCTCCTAACCTATGATATCTACAACAAAAATGTCCATAAATGTTTGATAGACTCAGGGGCTTCCTCAAACATAATGCCAAAATCAGTTTGTGCTAAGTTGAATATAACTTCTCAGATTTCACCTGTTCATATAGTACAACTGGATAGAACTAGAGTAAAGGTGGTAGGAGAAATAAATTATGTTTCCATCAAATTGTCATCAAATCCCAAAGTTACTCAAATAATTGATATAATAGTGGTTGATATTCCTGAATTCTACGACTTATTTTTTAGTTGCGATTAGTCTAAAAAACTACATGGTTATTTTGCAACAGACTGGTCACATATGTGGTTACCATATAATGGAAAGCAAAATCAGATTCGGGTAGACCATGAAAAGTTTATGAAGCATACAGTCACTGATCTTGAAGGAGTAAACGATTCAACAGAGTTCAATAACAACATTATTGAAAACTACTCAGCAGGGTCATTTTTTGAAAATTTCAATTCTCAACCATCATCTTTCTTTGATAATGCAGTTGTTTCTTAGATTGAGAATTTTTCCCAGCCAGATAATTCCAAATGTATAAATTTTGAAGATAAAATAGTAGTTAATTCTTTTTTTTTAATTCTTTATTTCGACGGTTCTAAATCCAAATATGGTGCAGGTGCGGGTTGTATTTTAATAAACCCAAAAGGAAAGGCCATGTTAGCCTGAAGATTAGAATTTGATTGTACAAACAATGTTGCTGAATACGAAGCATTAGTTCAAGGTTTGTTAAAAGCCATTGATCTTAATATCAAATATCTGAAAGTTCTAGGGGATTCAGAGATAATATTCATTGTAATTATGGACATTTAAAGCATCACCAATCATTAGTCCAAGAATTAACCACTCATTTCTTAGCCTTCAACATTTCTTTTGTACCTAGAATACAAAATGCTAGTGCAGATATACTAGCTAATGTAGCCTCGAAGTTAATCCCATCCCAAGAATTTAGTCCCGATAAATTTTATATTGGATTGATTTTTAGACCATCTATTTCTGATAATATTACCAATTGGAGAGTGTTAAATAATGATTCATATATCATAGATTTTTTAACATCTGAAGGATCCTATGATAGTCAAATTTTGGATGAAAATGAACATGAAATTGAGATTAAGAAAGAACAAGATGAAAATTCTATTCCAAAATCTATTGTCAAGTTAGAATACCTATATGACCTAAAAGACAGGTTTAAAAGAGTGACTAACTCAAAAACACAAAGCTCTACTTTAAGATTTGAGTTAGTAAAACTAGGAACTGACGAAAAACCTCAAAATGTAAATCTAGGTCTTGGTCTATCTTCCGAAGAAATATTATCTTTCATCAGATTGTTTAGAATGTACAAAAGTGTCTTTGCTTGGGATTATACTGATCTTAAAACATATGATACTTCTGTGATTCAACATATGATTCCTATGATCTTAGAAGAAAAGCCTAAACAATAGAAATTGAGGAAGATTCATCCAAATTTAGAGAATCAAATTAAAACAGAATTAAACAAACTCCTCAAGGAAAAAATCATCTTTCCAGACAGGCATTCTAAATGGGTATCAAATTTGGTACCTGTCAGGAAGAAGAATGGTGATATAAGAATTTGCATTGATTTTAGAAATTTAAACAAAGCTTGTAAGAAGGACAACTTTCCATTACCAACCATGGAACAAGTACTGCAAACAGTAGCTGGTTCTAAACTCATGTCCTTTCCAGATGGATTTTCAGGATATAATCAAATTCTCCTACATCCAGATGACAGATTTAAAACTACATTCAGAACTAAGTGGGTAATGTATGCTTATCAGAATATGCCTTTTGGATTAATTAATGCAGGCACCACCTTTCAGCGAGCTATGGACACAAATTTTAGGGAGCTCATAAACAAAACAACAGTTATTTATTTAGATGACATTACAGTCTTTTCTAAACAAGTAAAAAATCGTGTAAATGACTTAAAGAAAGACTTTGAGCGATGAAAAATGTATGGCATCTCATTAAATCCCAAAAAATAAATTTTTGCATTAGATGAAGGAAAAAGTTTAGGATTCATTGTGTCAAAAAATGGTATTTATCTGAAATAATTGAAGAAATCAAACAAATTCCTTTCCCTCATAACAAGAAAACTATGAAGTCATTCCTTGGGGAAATTAATTTTGTTAAAAGGTTTGTCCCTGACTTTTCACAAATTGTTTTACCTTTACAGAATATGATTAAGAAAATTCCCGTCTTTAAATGGGGACATAATGAAAGAGAAGCTTTTGATTTGATTAAAAAATCAATAATCAATGCTCCATTCCTTACTACCCCCAATTTTCTTAAACCTTTTACATTATACACTTTTTCATCGGATACATCATATGCTGATGTTTTAACACAACTGAATGGCCAACAAATTGAAGCACCGATATCATTTTTTCAGTTCGAATTTACAAGGTGTAGAAATAAATTATACATCTGTTGAAAAGCAAGCATTTGCCGTCTTTAAGGCTATAAAGAATTTTAGACATTTTCTCCTAAAAACTCACACTAAGATCATAGTTCCATTTTCTGCAGTAAGATAACTTTTGATGCAAAGAGAATTAGGAGAAAAGAGAGCTAATTGGGCGACTGATTTACAAGAATATGATGTAGAAATTAGACCCTCTAAAATTGTTAGAGGTCAAGGTTTTTGCAGAAGGCTTACAAGAGCATCCCATCTATCATCAGAAGAAGATTCAGGTAACAATATGAAAATATCAAAGGTAAGCCTCAACGATTTACAATCACAATATGTTGATCTTATATTGTATTTAAAGAATGGATATGCTCTAAATCAACTCGGTTAAAAAACAAAACGAGCTTTAAAATTAAAGTCTAAATAAAAAATCTGAATTAATCAACGATATGTTATTTAGAAATTTTTTTTATTATGTACTTTTAAGATGCTTAGAAAAATCTGAAACAGAAAAAGTCTTGCAGGAACTCCATGGTGGACCAGCTGGAGGACATTTTGGAGGAAATACGACAACACAAAAAATCCTGCATGCAGGTTACTATTGGCCTACTCCTTTCAAGGATGCTCATGAATACACAAGAAAATGAAAAGTGTGCCAAAGTACATCTGGAAGACAAAGGAAGCTAGCATTCCCATTACAACAAGTTAATATCGAACAACCATTTAAGCAATGGGGATTAGACATAATTGGTGAGATTGTTCCTAACTCTTTCAAACAACATAGGTATATTCTCACAGCTATAGATTACTTTACTTAATGGGTGGAAGGAATTCCATTAAAAGTATCCAACTTTGAGAATATCATTGGTTTTATCGACCAAAATATCATAACCAGGTTTGACTTACCTACTGCTTTGATGTTTGATAATGCATCTTACTTCTCAGGAAATCTTATGATGGAATTTGCAATTAAAAGAGGTTTTAAACTTAAATATTCTGCAAATTACTATCTGCAAGGAAATGGTTTAGCAAAATCCACAAATAAGAACTTGATTAGAATAATCAAAAGATCCATTGATCAAAATCAACGAAATTGGCATAAGTCATTAATTTTCGCTCTTTGGGTAGGTTGAATAACTCAAAAAGCTTCTATTGGAACTTCTCGATTTAATCTTGTTTATGGAAAATAAGTTGTACTTCCCACCAACGTAGTTATTCCCTCTCTTTCCTTAGTACAATTTATTGATAAACCTGCTACTTCTTCTTTACAACTTAGACAATGTCAGATTCTTAAGTTAAAAGAAGAAAGAGAAAAAGCCAAACAAACTCATACTCATCATCAACAGATAATAAAATCATCGTTTGATTCAACTTCTGTTACTACAAAAAATTTCAAATTGGTGATCTGGTATTGAAATGGGACAAAGCGCATGAGGAAAAAGGTAAACACATGAAGTTTCAAAAACTCTGGCTAGGTCCATTTAAAATAATTGAAGAAATATGCCCATCAACATTCTTATTGCAAGATCTATCAGGCAAAAAAGACTCTTTGCCTGTTAATGGGCAGATTTTGAAAAAATACTTTTCATAGGAGGTAACCCCTTCTATTCCTTGTATACTAGTGTCTTTTTTCCTTTCATTAGAAAAAATAAAAGTTTCTTAGTATAAATTTTTGGCTTTTCAAAATAAAATCTTAGATAATCCTTTTTGATTTATCGCTTATAGAAATAAGAAGTGTTAAGGAAACAATCGAAAGATTTGAAAGACAAATAGATTTTATTTTTACTGAAAGATGTAATTTCACTGAAATTATTTATTCTCTGATGAACTCTTATCCTTCTATAGCATGAATATTCTATTATCAGTCAAGAAAAATCTTTAACATAATAAAGAATCTTTTACAGAAAAGCAATATAAAACTCGACATTATCATCCAAGATCCTCAAAAAGACCAATGATTCACCTCATCTGGTAAAACTTATAAATTTTTGAAAGAAATTCAAAAAAAAAAATTATAATTCGAAAAACTTAAAAGATAATAAGTCTCATCAAGAGCTTTT
>CM076571.1:811620205-811915449 GCA_034641835.2 Pinus albicaulis
TCTTTGGCCCTTCTTCTTTCTCCATCTCCTTTGTCTTGAACATATGGCTGGTAGAGAATTTTAAATCTGATGGTGTGACTGAATACTCACACCTATAATATGAGGAATTAGAGCTTTCCTCATGTATAGATCTTGTTAAGGGATCTCCATGTTTTTCCCTCCTCATTTCTTTGATGTATTTTCTGATGCCATGCAAAGTGTGTAGAAGAAGTTTTGAGAACTTCTTCCCTTCAGAAAATAAGGGTTTGCCTTGATCCATTTTGAAGATCCTCTCCTTCTCATGAGAATACTCCATCATGGTTGTAGTACACAGGCTGAGCGAAGATTAGAGCTCTGATACCATTGTAATATTCCCAAATGGGAAAACTCAGCAATACATGCATAGAAAACACATTTTTCAGAAATATGAGCATTAACAGAAAAATGCAGCCCATGGATCCATCATATTTGACATTATTACAACCAAATCCAAGAGGAAATCAGAAACAAAACAACCCAAAAACACAACAAACCCCAAGACTACTGTAAATAGAAATTACTGCAGAAAGTGGCAGCACAATTTATTGAGGGTTATACTCAGAAATATGAGAGACAAAATAGATCTTCTTATATATTAATCAATGAGGCCCAAAAAAAGAGATCTAGCCTCTTTTATAGAAATCCAAGGTGACCCAGCAAGGGTTTCTTGATAAACATGAAATACAAGAAGCAGATGTTGCAGATCTATGGCTGAATCATGCTGTATGGCTGAAGCTCTGCATAAAAATGGCTGATCATGCAAAGAAATGGTTGTAGCTCCTCCTACTAGCTTTTAGGGAAAAAGGTTGATCCTCCTTTAGGGAAACTAGCACAAAATACAAGTAATTAAACCCCTCCACTGCAATACCTTAAGAAATAATGCAGTTTCTGAAAGGGACTACGCTTTGCTGAATGTGACTGCTTGTCCTAACACCAGGTAGTGGAAAATATAACAAAAAATTCTCTCCTCATATTTCTCAAACAAGATCTCCAAGAAAGAGTGGGGAATTCCCGCATGAGAAAACCCTTGCACTAAACAATGCAACAAACTTAGCTAAAAAACCAAAGGATGCAGAAAAGTCTAAACATACCACATACAAAATATATTCTTTAATCATCCCCATATGGTTTCCATTCCCTCCATTATATAGTTGATGAGCTTCCTCACCAAGGGTCCCACCCAATTATGAGGTTGCTTCCATGAAAAGGCTCCTCCACCAAAATTATGTTGTCTTTAGAAGTCCCACTCATCTATTTCCAGTGTTGTTTGTAGTCGACCTTGACTTGATCTTCATGCATTGTCTCTTTTCTTTATTTTGACTAGCTAGATTGATCTTCATTCACACTAAGTTGTCTTTATTTATGATCCAATCCTCATATAATAATGTTGTTGACTTGGTCAAACTTGACTTTGTCCACACATTTTAGACAATGTTCACCAATGAGGATGTTTTATCTAGTTATTAACATGATCCATTTTCACATTATGAGGTATTTTATGCCTACTTAAGCAACTTATGAGCCTCCTTGCCCATTTATTCATCTAACTAGATATTAAAAGAAAAATTAATATTCCTATTAGTTGCATGCTAATTCAAGAATATTACATATTGTTCTCTGTCAAGATTAGCTTGAAGTTCACTAATATTTTCCTCTTTGCTTCTAATTACTACACCAGTGATTCTATCCTCATCCTCCTCATCAAGGTCAATCAACTGAAACTCCTACTCTGTTTCATGTTTATCCTCTTGCTTCTCAATGATTGGCTCTTTAGCCTTTTCCTTTCCCTTGTCCACTTGTTTTATGATGAATAAGGCATGGCCCCTTTCAATCCAAGTGAAGCAAATACATGCATGTGGCCTTTCTAATAAGTCTTGGGAAATGGCTCAACATAAGTCACATTAGCCCAAGTTGCCTCAATGTCCTTCTCACTGCTTAATGGCTCAGTATCATGATGTGATGATGGTGAAAGGCTATGAAAAGGTGAAGAAGTAGGATCAACTTAAGGTGAATTCATATGATGAAGTGATGATGTATGAGCAGTAGGATGAGATGGAGAAGTGGATATGGGAGGATGAGATGATGAAGGGATGTGTTGTTCATGCTGACTAGGTGGGGTAATGAAGATTTCATTTGCAATTAATGTGTCCCATGAAATGTTCTTTTGATCACACTGATGCATGACTATCATCTTAATGAGGGAATGGTGAAAAAGACTCTGCATTTGATGACTATAATCCCTCCTTTGTACAATGTATGCCATATTGTCAATGTTGTGGGAGATATAGTAGGGTATGTGAAGCATTCTGACTCTAGTGAAGTGCATGAGGATTCGGATATGGTATGAATAGAGTCGAGAAAACCTCCCCTCACAAGTGAAGTACTTCATGATTATTTTCATCATAGGGATATACCGGTCAAGGAGATGAGAGAAAGGGAAAATGGTTTTATTGTCATCCTTATATCTAGGTTTGAGATATGGTTCATAATAGCTCAGATCAAGGTTTCCCTTTTTAAACCATTTCTCTTCCACATTAGGGATCCCTGTAGCAGCTGAAATGGCATTAGTGGACATGCTAAAAGTGACCCCAGTAAGAGTGGCCTGCCTATCATGAATATTTGTGATGAACAACCTTGTCAACACAGGATGATACTGAATCTACTGCACTTTCTCACAAAACTCAAAACAACCAACATGTTTAAAACAAGACACAGTGAGAGGAGAAGCCATGAGTTCCTTTGTGGTTATTGGTTCATATTTTTTGATTTTCCCTCCTTTGTGATCACTTCTGTTTGGTGTTTGTTCCTCACTGACACCTTTGTCCTCCTCTTCTGACATTTTGAACTTGAAGGCTTTGGAAACCCTAGAGTAAATGGAATGAGATGAGGGGAATGATAGATGAGATGGTTAGCTTAGGAAAATGGAGGGAATGAGTGTAAATGAAAACCTAGGTCTATGAAAACCTTAGGATTTAACAATATGTGTGACTGATATGTGTTTTAGGGACATGAACAGGAATATGGTGCATGAAAATGAGAGGGAAATGAAAATTAGGGTTTCATAGGCTACAAACACTTCAAATATTTAATGGAACACCAAATATATGAGAAGAGAGGTGATTTAAGTTTCATTTACTGATTTAAAGCTCTTTGGGGAAGTTTGTGAGGAGATTTGAGCTTGATGGAGGTGGTGAAACTCTTCAAAACCCTCACTATGCAAACGTGCAGCACCCTGGAGAAAAGCGTAGCACCACTCTGAAAAAGTGCAGTGCCAATGTATTTTGATCTGGTGTTTTTGGGAAAAAGCGTAGCGCCAAGGTGCAAAAACGTAGCACCTTGTAATTTTGACCCAAACTGCTCAGAAAACTCAGAATTTCTCCTTTGCTGAAAACTCTTGATGGCTGAATGGAAACAATGACCTGTTTTCAGGTGTTTGATAGGCTTTATAAATTTAGTGGATCTGAAATTTCAATTTGAATCACCCACTTTTCTAATGTTCACTTTTCCTCTTTTGCACTGATACTCTTTAAAATTTTTGACTTTTTGACATTGCAGGTTGATCTAACATGGAGTTTGGCTTTCTTTGATCCACTTAGGCCGGATGATTGCATTTGACTACTTGGGATTGAATTTATTACATATGAGAACATAAAATTACATTTGAAAAAATATAAATAAATTACATATTGAATTTTTATATCAAAATGACATTTTGATATAAAAATCATTAAACTAAAAAATACAAATTTGAAAGTATAATAATTACATCATGATGATCTTATTTATTCCCTCTCATATATATGCTGACCTCATCTGGAATGAAGGAGATACCTTGAGAAATGTAAACCCTAATGACCTAATGGGACTGCTTTTGACTTGAATTTCGAATGAGATTTTGACTTTATAGACTTTCAAGTGAAAAGAGCATTTCCATAGGTGTTTTTATGCTCAAGCAAACATGAGAATGAGTCAACCAATCTGATCTTCTGAGGGAGAATGAAACTTATTGACAAGGACAACCACTAGTGGAACAATTTATATCATGACCTAATGGAATGATGGAAAATTTCTTCAGAATGGGACACCTAAGATGCACATGCAAAATGTGTTTTGATCCCTAGTGGAAGTATGCAAATACTAACACTAACATTGGCTCCAGCTGGGGATGGTAGCTCCTTGGAGGTGCCAAGAAAATCGTAGACTAAATGCCTAGCCATTGGGCATGGAGTCAAAAGCTAAAGACTAACTAAATACTTAAAACTTGACTCAATAAACTGACTCAAGACTGACTCAAGATTGACTCAAGACTAATCGAAAAAGATGCTCGAAATTGAGCTTATTCAACAAAACCTACTCTAACTTATCCAATCATCACTTGATCAAGTGATGGTGTAATGCTAGATTAGCCAATAAAGAAATTGTAAAAATAATGATGCTTGGCAGTGCTTGAACCAAAACACAATTGAGCATTCTGACAGCCATACATGCACACAATGTCTTTGGCTTTGTAAAATACAATATGGTCTATCATTTAAACTGAAAAAATATTCCATATATGTTGCGATGGGATCATAGAAACCAGACTCTGTCTGCTGCCCCAACTCCTCAATACATTCCTCCAATTGCACATTGTCAATGTAGACATCCAAGGGCAGCCTTACCTTTCTTTCCTTATGCTAGAAAAGCTTCCCAAAGAATGGGACTTGACAGTCTAGATCCTGGGATTGTATTTGGGTCTCCAATTCAGCTAGATATTTTTAGATTTTGATGGAAAACTCTTGCAAAAAATTAAGCTTAATTTCATGGCTACATTGACAGGACTTCAGATAAGAAGAAAGAGACGAAGCAAATTTCTCATCTACCTCATCATCTGTGCACATATCTTCCCATTCTCTAAATCCTTGAATAGAGGCCACCTCTATTTCGCATTCTTCCTTCTCCATCCATGTTTCCAGAAATATACACCACAACTCTGCAAATGACTTAATAGATCTGACAGACAAATTTTCAATCCATTGTCTACATTTCCATTGAAATGAATCATAGAAAAATATGATGAAGACATATTCTTGTTTGACTCTAAGAAGTTCAATTTTTTTTTTTCAATTGGCTACATGTTTGAGAGTCAAAGTTAGATCTTCTCTGTTAAATGTACGGCCATTTCTCAAAAAATATGCATCTTTCGGTAATTGATTAGGAAAACTAGGAACATTAGAAAATTTGATACATGAATACCTTGAACTAATAGAAATGACATCCGAGTCCTTCATTTAGCCAGTGGAGCCACCATCAACATTTCAAAACTTGATATTTCGAATAAGGGAGTCTCCAAGTGAATGTTTTAGCCTTCATATGTATCTGACCGTTTTTCACCATCAACAATCATATCTGCAACTTGAAATATCTTTCTGAGAGAAGATCTGTCACCTCGTCCCCCAGTATGGTTGCCAAAATGTTATCACTCGAATTGAACCTCAGGCTGAGAGAGGTAATTTCGAGGTAACCTCAAACCACGCTTAGCCAAGTAGATTTCCCTAATAGGCCAGGAGAGGGCTCTCTCCATATAGATCACAGCCAAGATGACTGAGGAAAGAAGATTTTAGGCTAGGTATAGTAGCTCGGGGTTTTGATTTTGATTGTGTAGGGTTTTGCTGGATCAGGAGGAGTCAAGCAGTTAGGGCAAAGAAATTAGGTCAAAACTTGCAGGAGGTACAATGTTTATCACTTTAGGGTTTCGATGATGGGATGATCAAGACAAGTGAGGAGCTAGAAAGAGCATGGTGAATTCATGATTTCTTTCGAAACCAAAGAAATTACAAACAATGAATATTTACCCAAAACAGAGCATAACAATTATGGATTCTGTTCATTTAACATGAAAACATTCACTCAATAGCAATGAAATGATTGATTAAATACACAAAACATTCTAACATACGAACACAAAATAAGAAACTGAAACTAAACACAGTACCACATGGATCCCATAAAAATAGCTACAAATTTCATTAATGTCCAGGCCAAAACTGATACAAAAATATGTCCCTTGAGATGCCAAAGCTCCAAGAGAATCCAACCACTACAAATTACTGAGAAAATACATCATATATACCTCAAAACCACTCTTCCTAGCCTCAAGGAGTCGAATCCATGAGATAGGGATCAGTTTCACCTACTCCCAAAGAAGAATCTAAAGACTAGGAAGACCCAATAATTTGCCTCTAAAAGAGAGGAAATTGATTCATTTGACCTCTAGAGGACTTATCTAATGTATCTACCCTAGATAACAGCATAAACATGAAATTTACATTTATCTTGTCCTTTTACATCAGTAATTTCTATTTCCCAAATTAAAAACTCAAAAAGTCAAAATTTGCTGAAGATGATGAAAATTGCATTTTCCTGGCAAAAGCGCAGCGCCATGACAGGAAAAATAGCCTCTTTTGCAAGCAACTTTTGGAGGCCCTACCGTTGTCGAAATTAGCTCCATGATAGCTCATTGGAAATATCTCTGAGTCTAGTTTCCAAACATGCCTCTAGATTACACAATGATGCTCATTTTTCCTATGAAATAGTGAATCTCCCAATACTTGTAAAAGCGCAGCGCCAAGGTCAAAAAGGAGGCAGAAACATGAAAATTTGGTGGTTTTTTGCCCTTTTGAGGGACCAGTTCTCCTCCAAATTTCCTGAAACTTGTTGGGGTTGATTTCTTCATCATTATGAACATGATGGTGGTGACGGTTTTTCCATTGGAGGGTCCAAGGAAAAGCGCAGCGCCAAGGGCACTGCGTTTTTGACAGATTTTCTGTGTGCCAAAATTGCTCAAAAAATCAACAATGCACTAAAGTGCCAAAAGTGCCAAAAAAATTCCAAAATTGTTAGTTTACTTACTGATCAAGGGCTTGAGGCATGAAGAGACACCTCAGAAAGTATGTCTAACCTCTCCTTCTCCTTTTGCTCAATCAAGGCTTGAATTTTTGCATGGGCTCTTTTGAGCTTGGCCCTTGCAATTTTGTTTCTCATGGCGTAGTGCTTCGCCATTTTCCTCTTAATATCATTGTCCCTTTTGGTCTTCTCTATCAAAATCTCTAGATGAAAATTGGCTCTATCAAGCCATGACTCTCTATCTATGTTAATCTCTAGGGCAAACAACTCACTTGGAGTGAGTTGCTATGCCAACTCAGTTTCTCTCTGTCTCTCATGGGCTAGAGCTCTCTTTAGCCCTATTGTCTTTGGTCTCTGTCTCGGTGGCTGATCCTCCTCATCATCAATCTCACCAAATATGTCCAAGGTCTCCTCCAACAAAGCTTTAGCCTTTTCTACCTATTTCTTTGCTCTGACGGTATTTACCTCACTGATAATATGCTTGGTATTTGGCTGCTAATTTTCTTGCTCAAGAAAATCAATCACATATTGTGCTATGTCAAGATTAGCTTGAAGTTCACTAATATTTGCCTCTTTGCTTCTGATTACTACACCAGTGATTCTATCCTCATCCTCCTCATTAAGGTCAATCAACTGAAAATCCTACTTTGTTTCATTTTTATCCTCATGCTCCTCAATGATTGGCTCTTTAGCCTTTTCCTTGCCCTTGTCCACCTGTTTTGCTGATGAAGAAGGCATGGCCCCTTTCACTCCAAATGAAGCAAACACATGCATGTGGCCTCTTTGATAGGTCTTGGGGAATGGCTCAACATCAATCACATTAACCCAAGTTGCCTCAATGTCCTTCTCACTGCTTGATGCCTTAGTATCATGATGTGATGATGGTGAAAGGTTATGAAAAGGTGAAGAAGTAGGATCAACATGAGGTGAATGCATATGACTAGGTGATGATGTATGAGTAGCAGGATGAGATGGAGAAGTGGATATGGGAGGATGAGATGATGAAGGGATGCTCTGTTCATGCTGACTAGGTGGGGTAGTGAAGATTTCATTTGCAATGAATTTGTCCCATGAAATGTTCTTTTACTCAAGTTGATGCATGACTATCATCTTAATGAGGGAATGGTGAAAAAGACTTTGCATCTGATGACTATAATCCCTCCTTTGTACAATGTATGCCATCTTGTCAATGTTGTGGGATAGATAGTAGGTTATGTGAAGCATTCTGACTCTAGTGAAGTGCATGAGGAGTTGGATATGGTATGAATAGTGTCGAGAAAACCTCCCCTCACAAGTGAAGTACTTCATGATTATTTTCATCATAGGGACATACCGGTCAAGGAGATGAGAGAAAGGGAAAATGGTTTTCTTGTCATCCTTATATCTAGGTTTGATATATGGTTCATAATAGCTCAGATCAAGGTTTCCCTTTTTAAACCATTTCTCTCCCACATTTGGGATCCCTGTAGCAGCACAAATGGCATTAGTGGACATGGTAAAAGTGACCCCAACAAGAGTGACCTGCCTATCATGAATATTTGTGATGAAAAACCTTGTCAACACAGGATGATACTGAATCTACTACACTTTATCACAAAACTCCAAACAACAAACATGTTTAAAACAAGACACATTGAGAGGAGAAGCCATGAGTTCCTTTGTGGTTATTGGTTCATATCTATTGATTTTCCTTCCTTTATGATCACTTATCTTTGGTGTTTGTTCCTCACTAACACCTTTGTCCTCCTCTTCAGACATTTTGAAGTTGAAGGCTTTGGAAACCCTAGGGTAAATGGAATGAGAAGAGGGGAATGAGAGACGAGATGGATAGCTTAGGAAAATGGAGGGAATGAGTGTAAATGAAAACCTAGGTCTATGAAAACCCTAGGATTTAACAATATGTGTGACTAATATGTGTTTTAGGGACATGAACAAGGATATGGTGCATGAAAATGAGAGGGAAATAAAAATTAGGGTTCCATAGGCTACAAAAACTTCAAATATTTAATGGAACACCAAATATATGAGAAGAGAGGTGATTTAAGTTTCAATTACTGATTTAAAACTCCTTGGGGAAGTTTGTGAGGAGATTTGATCTTGATGAAGGTGGTGAAATTCTTCAAAACCCTCACTGTGCAAACACACAGCACCCTGGACAAAAGCGCAACACCACTCTACAAAAGCGCAACATCGCTGGGCAAAAGTGCAGCACCAAGACAAAAGCATAGTGCCAAGGTGCAAAAATGCAGTGACTTGAAATTTTGACCCAAACTGCTCAGAAAACTCGAAATTTCTCCTTTGCTGAAAATTTTTGATGGTTGAATGGCAACAATGACCTGTTTTGAGGTGTTTGATAGGCTTTATAGCTTTAGTCAATTTGAATTTTCAATTTGAATCACCCACTTTTCTAATGTTCACTTTTCCTCTCTGGCACTAATACTCTAAACTTTTTGACTTTTTGGCATTTCAAGTTGATCTAAGATGGAGTTTCACTTTCTTTGCTCCACTTAGGCTGGATGATTTCATTTGAGAGCTTGGGATTGAATTTATTGCATATGAGAACATAAAATTACATTTGAAAAAATATAAATAAATTACATATTGAATTTTTATATCAAAATGACATTTTGATATAAACATATTTAAACTAAAAAATACAACTTTGAAAGTATAATAATTACATCATGATTATCTTATTTAGTCCCTCTCATATATGTGTTGACCTCATCTAAAATGAAGGAGTGACCTTGATAAATGTAAACCCTAATGACCTAATGGGATTGCTTTTGACCTGAATTTTGAATGAGATTTTGACTTTAAAGACTTTCAAGTGAAAAGATCATTTCCATAGGTGTTGTTATGCTCAAGGAGACATGAGAATGAGTCAGCCAATATGATCTTCTGATGGAGAATGAAACTTATTGACAAGGACAACCACCAGTGGAACAATTTTATATCATGACCTAATAGAATGATGGAAAATTTCTTCAGAATGGGACACCTAAGATGCACATGCAAAATGTGTTTTGATCCCTGGTGAAATTATGCAAATACTGTGTAATATCCCAAAATAGGGATTTTCTTCAACAAATAGAATATCTTAAGATATTCCAAAGTTGTAGCTTCAACAACTCATGGAAATAAAAATTTAAATAATATAATAAGATGTACAAGGAACATTTAACCATCAAATGAATGATCAACAGTAGAGATATGCCTCACTATTCTCTCCCGAAGTGAGGAAATGCAACATTTTGGACCATAAAAACATCATTTTCAGAAAATAACGCAACAACTTTGGGAAGTGGTACTTGGATCCCATGTTTTATACATTATACATCTCCAATACCAAATTTGAGCTTAAAAAAATCATTCTATCTTATTTAAACAAATCTCCCCAGCTAGAGATAGCTCAAAAACACCCCAATCCCATGACTTCCAGCTACAGAATTTCTGAAGACTATGAGAGCATAATTCCCATGAGGGTTTCTACATAAAATGATGAAATAATATTTATCATAAGTTTATATTAACCATGTAGCAAAGAAATGGAGGTTTATCTTCTTTTACAGTAGAAACAAGACACCTGGCAAGGGTTTCTGGCATTACATATGTAAAAAACGCAGTACTGCAGAAAATAACGCAATATATTGCAAATCTATATTAAAAATGATTGAATACAACATAAATAGCTGATCAATACAGAAATTGGCCAAAGGCCCTCCTCATTAGATCTTCCGGAGGGAAATAACACCTCCTCCTCAAACACTAACACAAAATCCAGGGGTTCAACCTTGCTACCGCTGCAGCTGCATAAAAGACGTAGTTTGTAAATGGAACTACGTTGTAGATGTATATTAATGATTGGCCCTAAGCCATATGATGAAATTGAAGCTCTGAACCTTCCCTTTTGATCCCTTAAGAAAGCTAATAAAAAAGAGAGGTTGGAATTCCTACCCGAGAATTCCTTGCACTAAACAGTGCTGCAACCACAGCTAAACAGATGAAGCATGCAAGTAGTCAAAAGACCAAAGATATATGATTACTGAATCATCTTCTTGATGCTATGCCCTCCTTTTTATCTTTGGTGAGCCTCCTCACCCCGGACCCCACACATTGTTGAGGTGACTCCCTAGTGAAGATTCCTCCTTCAAAACTGCGTTGTCCTTGTTGGCTTCCCTCCCCCTTGTAGCAGCACTGTTGACTTGGTCAACTGGGACTAATCCACCTGCAATTATTCTTTTCACACTAAGGGGTCTTCAATCTAGTTCTCATATGTGTGTATAGGCTGATCCTTGTTCACATTGAGCTAGTTTACTTGGGTGATCTCTTCCTCCTCAAGAATGCATGTTGACTTAGTCAAACTTGACTATGTCCACATCTATTTTTCCCTTGTTCACACCTGAAAGTGTAAAATCCAGCTCCTAAGGTGATTCCCTTCCTTATTAAGGTGGAAATTATTCATATTTTTATTGTTCATGGGCCTCCTTACCCATTTATTCCTCTCCTAGGTGAAAGCAACAAAATCTAATATTCCAAATTGTTGTGTGCAAATTTTTGAATATTATAGTCCTCCCCTCTCAAATGTTGCTTGCCCTCAAGCAACCATAAATGTAGAACTGAAGAACCTCCTCTTCTCCCCCTGTAGCATCCTCATATGATAATTTTCCCCAAAGAATAAGATGTTGTCTCAACAATGAAACCTCATAGTGCCTCTCCTAAGAAAAACAAATCAACATTTGGTGCACATCCCAAATGGCTATCCTCATGGAAAAGTAACATGCTCAAGGAGACAAGTATGTGCTATCTAGAGGTCCTCTCAAGGCATGTAGTATGAAATGCATCGGAAATCCTCATTCCCAAGTGAAACCTCCACCCCCAAGCTATCATCCATATGAAATGAGTCACCCTCCAACATGGAAACTCATGAGGAATTTCCTCTGCCTTTGGTTCCTGAAGTGTAGGTGGGCTGAATAAATGAAAATGATAGGCAAGAGGGCCCATCCCACGCTGTCCTCCTCTCCACTTATGATAAGTGTAGAGGGCATGCTGATCTTGGGCTGCAATATGATTACCCTCCAATGGCAAGAAGAAGATTGAGTCTCCAAGGACCCTTCCTCCAAAATCATGAGACATGCCAAACCAAACCATTCCATTCAAGATGAATGGCACATCATCACCATTTGGCATCCAAATCAGAAAAATGTTGAAATTTATGTGAAATTTTTGATGGTACCAAAGGTTCTCCAAGTGGATATCACGTAGTCTTCCCAACTGTTGTTTGAGAATGTCATGTGGAAAGTGGTTCTGCAACAAGTTATAAGTTGTGCATGTTTGCTCCTCCAACATGGGGAAGTAAGCATCAATGTCTATCAGTTGTACATAGACAAAATAACAATACACTTGCCCAAAGTCATGTATAGATGGGCTACTATCATTACAAACATTGGCCCTAAAGTGACCATGAAACCCAAAAATACTCTTGCTCTCTTATGTAGCAATGCACTACTCATATATGGTGAGAAGATACAAATACTCAATGGAGTATTCAACAAGTAAAGAAATGTATTTCTTACCAACCATGGTGAGTAGGCTGAAAGTGAGGTCCATGTATAAGTTTCCCCATGAGGATCTCCTCATAAAAATCTGCAAGAAGAAGAGATACTATACTGCTTGGAACACTCCATCAATATGAACACACTCCCATGTGACAGCACTGTAGGCCTTAGAAATAAGGCTCCATAACTCCTCCCTTTGACATTCCATATGCCAAAGCCATCCACCATCATGCTCCTATGTGAGACGATCTTCTTCCAACATGGAAGCTTCTCATAATCCTCCAATGCTGAAGGGTAGCCTCCTTGCACCATGAATGTGCCTTCCTTCTCTCTGGAAATATCATGAAAAGTATGGGAAAGTTTCTACCCATAATTTCCCAAGTGTAACCACAGCAACAACAACTCTTGCTTCTCCCTCATCTCTCCCTCATACAAGCCATAGAATAAGATCATGATGGTTATCTTGTATGATGCCCCATACAAACAAGTTTTTTTTTCTGTTCTATCATATGGGTGCCATGCCATGCCTCCATGCACCACATACCCTTTGACAAAGAGTATGGTCTAATATGGCCAAAATCTCTCAAGAGTAGCCAACGCAGCTTTGCTTCTTGCTTCCCTGTGTCATAGATCTGCAAGTGGCTCACCAACCTCTTTCTCTCCTTCCACATCCAATCAACCCCCTGTGGATGCCTCCTATCATTCTTCATCTTGGCATTCCTCTAGTGATGGCTACCATCCTCCACAACCAGTTTCTCTTCCTTGCATTTCATGAAATGATGGAATGCATTTCCTTGGAGATACCTCAGAGAATATCTCATGTCCATAACTATCTTGAACCCATCAAGATCCAAATGTGTTAAAGCCAAATCCTCCTCACTGCTACTGTTTGGCAGCACTGCTAGTCTCTCCATTGATATAGTTGCTGCCTCATACTCTATCTCATGTCTCAATTCAAGGATGAGCATATGATTCTGCATAAATTTGTTTGGGACCAAGCTCATTCCATCCTTCAAGAAATCACACCCCACCCTCACATGTGGTGTGCATCCCATCAATGGCCCATTAGGATGATGTCTCAACCCTTCCTTGATCAAACCAAGGTTGCACAGCGCAGTGCAATCATGCTGTCCCAAACAAGCAGTGTGCAATGGTATACAATTCTCCATATGATTTGCTGAAACAATAGGAGATGAAAAGTTAGACATACCTTGATGAACTTTAGAATTATACTGAATGGATGTAAGGGCTTCTCCCCCCAATAGGTTGGCTCCTCCAACTGAAGATGATGAGGGCTTCTCCCCCATAGTTGTGACAGTGCTGGTACAAGTTTCCTCAAATGGAGAAGAGGAGTCCTCCTTCTCTGACCTTATACTGTCAAATCTTCTGATTACCTGATGAGTGAAATCAGAAAAAGTAGATACCCTTGCATGTCTTTCATGGCTGGACCACCAAGATCTTGCCTTGCCCTCCAAGTGCAACACTGAGATTTCCACAGCCTCTTTTTCCACTACTGGATGTAGTAGGAAAAATGCCTCTAGTTTCATCACCCAAGTATTTGCTACACACTTGAGTGATCCATCAAATGTAGACAATAGGAATCTATTGCCTCTTATCATTCTCTCACTGCATGGTCTTCTTTCTTCTCTCAGTTGAATAAACTGAGGAAAATCTAGGGTCTCTTTGAAAGCCCTAGGTTGGCACTTGTATTCTGCCAAATACCCACTCAGTATCTCATGTTCCAAGTGGTCTTCTTGCTCTCCAATTCCTCTATGAGAATAGGAAGTGCATGCATCTTCTTCTTCCTCCTGAAACCTTCTAGAGGTCTCACTGCAGCTTTCTCCTCCTTGAAACCCTCTTGGCGTTTCAGTGCATTTCTCTTCTTTCTTCTTAGATCTGAAAATTGATGAGAGTAATCTCATCCTCTCCATCATTTTTTTCTCCACTTCTTCTTATCTTCTGATTGGATTTGAAATCCACAAGCTGAGTCAAGATGGTAGCTCTGATACCACTGTAATATCCCAAAATAGGGATTTTCTTCAACAAATATAATATCTTAAGATATTCCAAAGTTGTAGCTTCAGAAAACCATGGAAATAAAAATGTAAATCAGATCATAATATGTACAAGGAAAATTTAACCATCAAACGCATGATCAGCAGCAGAGATATGCCTCACTATTCTCTCCCAAAGTGAGGAAATGCAACATTCCGGACCATAAAAACATCATTTTCAGAAAATAATGAAATAACTTTGGGAAATGGTACTTGGATCCCGTTTTTTATACATTATACATCTTCCATACCAAAATTGAGCTTAAAAAAATCATTCTAGCTAAGTTAAACGGATCTCCCTAGCTAGAGATAACTCAAAAACACCCCAATCCCATGACTTCCAGCTACAAAATTTCTGAAGACTATGAGAGCATAATTCCCATGAGGGTTTCTATAAAAAATGATGAGATAAGACTGATCAGAAGTTTATATTAACCATGTAGCAAAGAAATGGAGGTTTAACTTCTTTTACAACAGAAACAAGACACCCCACAAGGGTTTTCGGCATTACATATGTAAAAAGGGCAGTACTGCAAAAAACAACGCAGTCTACTGCAACTCTATATTAAACATGACTGAATACAACATAAAATAGCTGATCAATATGTTAGCTCCCTGTAATCAACAAGATTGGCAAAGTCTGACAGCAGGGAGAAACATCATTTCAACCACTTTGGGATTCTAGGATCTAGCCCTCCTGAATCCGGAGAGGGATCTCTCCAATAAGTGTGAAGATGGATTTATCTTTGAGGTTTTGGGTAATGATATTAGGCTAGTTATGAAGGCTGAGGGTTTTTTTTTGTTTTGGATGGTTGAGCATGATTATGGCTTGAGTGGAAAGTTTTAAATGGAAAGAGTTTCAAAGGTGAGAAGTTGCAAGCAAACAGAACAAGCTTTGGCCAAAAAGATGGATAATTGCAGGTTTTAGTCCATTGGGCTATGGAGTCATAATAGGGTTTTAATTGAAACAACCAGGTTCAAGAGTGGTCTATGGGGCAAGTCATCTATGTCTAAGGATCTCTTTAAATTTTATTTATGGAATGAAATGATACAAAAGGAGGGGAATTAAAAAAATGAAGAACAAAGAGCAGCCCAGGATTTGGTAAGTACTTTGAAACTAGCCAGCCTTTGACAAACACTTAAGAATAACACAAAAGCAATCCAGGATCTAGTAAGTACTTTGAAACTAGCCAGCCTTTGATATACTTTCAATAGAAAAAAATTTAAAAACAGAGGGAAAACAAATGATAACAAAGAATGGCCTAAGATCTGGTAAGTACTTCGAAACTAGCCAGCTTTCAACACATTTCGAGGTAAACTTTCAGTTAGTATTTTGGGATAAAACTAGGACCAGGGCTCACCATATCTTCCTTATTTCATCTCTACTTAACATGAAATGAATATAACTTTCAAGAATAACAATTAGCTAAATAGGAGGACGAGGGAACACCAGCATTCCTACTGCTTGAACTAAATTAAAGCATTCCTAAATAACACAAATTGGAAGAAAACATTAAGATAAAGCTTATCAGTCAGAGAAGGGTACTGATATACAGTAAATCATAACTCTATGCTTGCTGTTCTTTATCAGAGAAGATGAACAATGTGGAAACAGAAATAAAATAACGATTTACAATAAGAAATAACATCACCGTAGACATAGACCAGGATCCTGTAAATCAGCTTGTATTGATGCTTCAAACCAGTTACAGCTTTAAGTCCAGTGTTTCAGGTTAGCAATCATCTTCACTTCTCAGCCTAACTATTCTATCACAAGTAGAGCTTCAAGAGCCTTTGAACACTATTTACAATCAGAAGTTTTGAGCACAAGTATATTTCAAAGTTCTGCAACCAACATTTTCTCATCTTCTATAGAAGTATTTATAGAAGAAATGAGGAGGTAGGATTTGATAAAAGATCTCCTGGGTCAAATAATACAGACTTAATGACTTCTCGGCCTTTGAGGGGCTCAATGGAGAAGAGTACAAATATTCTCACTGTATTAATTGATTTACATTTAAGATTAAGCTCGGTGGGAGATTTTGTTGACTTTTAAGGCTCTGTGTCATGTTATAGTAACTTTGCTGATATTATGCATTAAGTTCCTTGGCAGAATTAAATATTCGGTTGCACTGAGTCAAATATCTGGTTTTATGATCATAATTCGGCCTCTGTTGAATGCTTGTGGCTACAGGTGGCAATGGGTAGCTGAGAGGAATCAATTGGCCTCTAATGTGGCGGTGGAGGCCTTTTTGTCTGTTAAACACTTATGATTTTCTTTTAACTATGTTTTAATTTGGAGGATTAGGCTTTTGATAATCAATCTTAGCCAGAATCCCCAAAATATCTTAAATCTTCTGTTCTCTATGTTTTGTCTTCGACACTGATACTCTTCTAATTATTTAATGCATTTCTGTGTGTCTTGTTGATGTGCAGGGCCGCACAGGGCTCGTATGGAATCAACGCCCATGAAGCATTTGATGAGATGTGGATTCGAACCTTTTGGAATGATAATCCTTTTATGAATGAAAATCCAGAGGATCATCACCCTCGACTTTCCTTTCCCTTTTTTATAATGGGAAAATCCTTTGGAACCTGAAAAATACAAAAGTTATTATTAAATCCTGCATTGTTGGGTAAACTACTTCAGAGGTTGTGGGAAAAGAGCATGGTCATTGGATGGCATCATCCAATGGTGGAGATTCGTTTGCGGAGGTTTAAAAGAAGAGCAGAGGAAGAAATAAGTCAGAACCGTTGATCGCGCAGAGATCAACGGTGGGGATCAATCAGGGAAACATAAAGTGGAAAGGTCGCTTTATAATGAAATGGGAGAAAATGTAGAGAAAAAGGTTTAAAACCTTTGCTTTGGAGGAAAAATGGTTAAAAATAGAGGTGAGAGTTCAAGATGATCATGGGCCGTTGGATGAGATCGGCCCATGAGATCAATGGCTGAGGAGGTGTGTGAAAAACTCAAAAGGAAAGAGGGAAAGTGGTTTCGGGGATGAAAACCACTGTTTTCGCGCGGCGAAAAGGCAGGTAGGCAGTTTTGCCTTTTGGAACACGATATGCATCCCTGCCCAACACGTGGCATCAGAAAACCACCTATTTCGCATGCCCTTTGGAAAAATAAACTTCGCGCTGGAAGTCACGCGACTTAGAATGTGGGCCGTCAGATTTGGAACCTCAGATCTGACGGTGGAGAACAAGCGCGAATTCAAAAAGATGCGTGGGCGGTAGGAAGATGGGTGTTTTCAATCTGGGCCATCAGATCTGGGATATGGCAGATAGATCCAACGGCGAAAGATCCATCGGGGAATGCCAAGCAGAGGGTAGAAACAAATGCGCCCAACAAAAATTGTGATGTGATGCAGCGCAGGCCGTTTGATCGGCTCAGGATCAACGGTCGATATCATTTTAAAACTCACACCAGCGGAAACCCTTTAAAACATAGGAAAACCCAAAATTAAATGAAAAACAAAGGTTTTATGCATCGGGGTGGGACATATTATATGAAATGGATAGGTGCCCGACTGTGGGGCCATGGGTTTATATGGAATGCGATAGGCCCAGGGCTTAATATATATGAGGGCCAATCACATCGGAACTATCGGACTTGGTCTATCAATCTACCCATTTGAAATTTGCGATGCGATTAGAGCTTGGGACTCTAACTCTTGGTCCTGGGTGAAGTTATATGGAGTAAAGCGGGGGGGGAGACAGAGTTTAATACAATGGGGCTTCAATCGCATCAGAAATTGTGATGCGGGTCTTTCAATCTACCCATTTTTTCATTAAAAAACATAACTCCAGCGGGTTTAGACCAAAACTTTAGGAAAGTGGGTTTATGAACTTTACAAAGGAAAATATCAATTGGAGATGGATTATACAATGTTTTTAGCGCCCGATTGCGGGCACTCGGGTTATATGGAGCGATAATATGATCAGGGGATATAAGCATAGGGCTTGATCGCATCGAAAATTTTGTCATGGCACAAAGACTTGCGCACTTGGATTTTTGCGATGCGGTAAGCGCTTAAATGGTTTAGTGCTTGGTTCTAGCACCAAGGCATATGGAGGGGAAGTGGTTAGGACTTTGGCCCAAGGGGGCTTAAGCCTGTGGTAAACAACTTATTTTTTATGAAAATTTTCCAAGTTTTCAATGGATTTGGGGGTTTCGACAGAGTTAAAAAAGGAGTTTTAAACTCTGTAAAGGGGATTTCATGAAGGAGAAATGGGGAAAAATGAAAAATAGAGGAATTTAATGGGAATGAAAAGGGGTAAAAATGGAGGTTAGTTTTGAAGTAGAAGGAGGGGAAAATGGTGTTTGCAACAATATTTTCTCTTAGGGAAATAGCAGAATTTCTGATTTCTAAATGGAAACAGCAGCGAAGATTGAGACAAGGGCAAGATGCCTTCACGAGTCTTCAAGAGATAACATTTTTTGCAATAAAACTTGTTACTTGAAGGCTCCAAAAATGTTTTAGCCACCATTTTATATGACAAATTTTATTGGTGGCTAATAGTGGCTCCACTTGGGGATGGTGCCTTCTTGAAGGCATCAAGAACTTCAAACTTGCATTCTCTGGGACGCTGATTAGTGCCTCACCCATTGGGCTGCCTTTCTTTCCTTGGATGATCTTTTCTATTTTGAAAAAAATGTTAATAGCCATGAAAATAATGGATCATCATCGACACAAGCTTTCTACCTACCCAATCCTACTGATCTAACATTTTTTCTTCTTTAGAGTGCACTTGGATTGGCAGACTCTTTTCTCAACATTTTATTCTTTTGAAAGCAAAAAACTAATCTAATTCTACTCCTTATTTCTCCATGAACTCAGATTAAACAGTTGAGTCCATATGCTTCTCTACCTAATCTACCAATCTGTTAGGATTAAACTGTCTAACAGATTTTTATTCTCTAAATTCTACAACAGAAATTAAAAAGCATACAAGTCAGGATTGAACAGTCTAACTTGATGCTGATCTATGGCATAAAAAACAAGTTTCACATAGATATTATTTTGTAGAAAACTAAAATAAAATGGAAGGCTTAAGATCTGAAAGTTTAAGCACTTCCTTCATCTTTTTTATAGCTCTATTTTGCTTTTGTTTGAGCTGTTTTTCCTTTGTTGACTGGTTCAGATTTTGAGCTGATTAGAACCAGTTTTTACATCTGTTCTTGACTCAAGAAATTTAAACAAATCAGAGTCATTCATATTTTGGAAACATAGGTTAAGATTTTGAGCATGTTTGAACCTTTAATTTCTAGCCTAATCTACCTACTGATAAGCCAAGATTAAACAGTTTGGCAAATCGAATTCACTATCCTATCAGCAATAAATTTAAAACTAACTAGTCAATGTTAGGCTGTTTGACTAACTAGAAGTGTTTTTTTTAGGAGTGGAATTTAAGCTTGCACACTTTCATATTTGTTTCTCTTTTTGTTGGTATGGGTTGTACCTTTATTGTTTTTTGTAATCTACCCTCTTTTCTTTCTTTCACTATTTTTGTCTTTTTAATTTTTCTAACTTTGAATGCAATGATGGATGAAATATTTATAATGGAAAAAGATAAAAAGGCTTTCAGAACATGACATGGATCAAGGGAAGTAATGTTTGAGGATCCTGCCATTAACAGGACCCCCAAACAGCTCTGCTCCATTCAACTCTTATAATAAAAAGGCATTATTACCAGTAGCTGAATGAATGGAGTAAGAGCCAAGACATAAGTTTTCAAATTTTCCGTGCTTGCCCTTGTCTTTCCTCCTTGAGTCCCACTTTAAAACTTTGTCCCAAACATTAAAATTGCTGGCCTTTGTTCTTCTGTCAAAAATCTTTTTGATGTTGTCCTGCTTCTGCAATGCTTTGTTATAAACCTCATCTCTGGTTTGCTGAAGGTGAATAGTCTGATTTATCCTTCTGATCATGTCATTATCTTCAGAATGAACCTCTTGAATTAACTTCATAACTGGCACACCAAGGCTGGTAGGAAAGATTGCATCAGTGCCATACACAAGCTGGTAGGGTGACATACCAATATATTTCTTCAAAGTCAATCTGTCAGCCCAAAGTGCATGCACAAGCTTTGTGTGCCAAGACTTTTTGTTGTCCTCCAACAACTTCTTGATTATGTTCACTAAACTCTTGTTTGAGGATTCTGCAAGTCCATTACCTTGAGGGTAATAGGCCATGGAATGCCCCAATGTTATCTGATATTTGTGACAGAACTCAACCATATTCTTTGATCCAAATGCTGTTGCATTATCAGTGATGATCTTGGTAGGAAAACCAAATCTAGAGAGAATATTATTCTCCATGAATTTTACAATAACAGAATCATTGGCTTGCCTACAAGGGATGGCTTCTATCCATTTAGTGAAATAGTCTATGGGAGTAAGAATCCATTTATGCTGAGCTGAGGATGATGGATGGATTTCACCTATGAAGTCAAGTCCCCACTGTTGAAAAGGGGCTTCAACAGTGATTGGATGCAGAGGCAAGGGTAGCAGCTTCCTTTTGCCTTCAAAAAGTTGACATTTATGACAAGCAATTATCATCTTGTGTACATCAAGAAAAAGAGTAGGCCAATAGTAACCAGCCCTCAAGATTTTGTTGGCTGTTGTTTTCTAGTATAAATGGCCTCCACACTCTCCTTCATGGAACTCATGCTTAACCTTCTCTGCATCATACTCAGGAAAACATTTAAGCAATATCCCACTTGCATTTTTCCAATAAAGACATCTATCTATAATGCAATAGTTTACAGCTTTCAATTTCAAAAACCTTGACTTTGTTTTTGTCAAACTAGGAGGTGTATTCAAATTAAGCAAAATATAAAGAATATCAGCATACTAAGAGGAATTCATAAAATGGTCTTCAACAATGGGTGTTGAGATTTCCTCTTGATCATCTAAAGCATTAATCATATTATTATCAAGAACTTCAAAAATGGATTCAACCATCAACCTAGCTAGACCTTGGCCTTTAATGAGTTTAGTGGGTTTTATCTCTAAATAATATTCAAGAATAACAACAATCCACTTACCTCTCTTACCATCTGGGTCCTGCGTTAGAATATCTTTGACAACTGAAATTGGGGCAAAGGAAATGATGTGGGAGTGCAAAATGTATACTCTGAAGTTTTTCAAAGCTTTAACCAAAGCAAAATCTTGCTTCTCCATAATGTTATACTTCAGAGGGGCATCCCTCAAAGCCTTGCTAAAAAATGCAATAGGTTGCTCTTGTCCTTGTGGATTTTTCTATAGAAGGACATCAGCTATAGTATGTTCTGATGCAAATGAAAATATATAAAAATCTTTTGAAAAATCAGAACTTATTAGAACCGGTGTTTTGGTTAACGCTTGTTTCACCAGTTCAAAGGAATTCTTTGCTTCCAAGGTCCATTTTACCCCTTGCTCCTTCTTCAACATGTTTGTAATATTTCTAAGGATCTCAGCCAAGTTGGGGATGAACCTTCTCAAAAAGTTAATCTTTCCAATGAAAGATTGCAACTCCTTGATGTTTCGAGGATGAGAAATCTGCAATATGGCCTCAATCCTCTTTGGATCTATCTTAATACCCTCTTCTGAAATAATGTGCCCAAGAAGTTTACCTTCTTGGAGACCGAATAGTGTTTTCTTGGGGTTCAAAGATATTCCAAACTTTCTGCATCTCCCGAAGACTGTTCTTAAATGTTCTAAGTGCTCTTCATCTGTCTTTGAAAAAACAGTAACATCATCAAGGTATATAATGATGAAGTAGCCCAGTTCTTGAGAGAATGTTATGTCCATGGCTCTCTGAAAAGGTTTCTCCAGCATTCATTAGACCAAAGGGCATTTTCACATACATGAAAGTGCCCCATGGTGTAGTAAAGGTTGTCTTTAATTGATCATCAGGGTGAACTAAGATCTGATTGTACCCTGAGTAGCCATCAAGCAAAGAAATTCTTTTAGACCCCACCACCCTTTGTAAAATATGATCCATTTTAGGTAAAGGGTAGTTGTCTTTCAATGAAGTTTTGTTTAAGTCTCTAAAGTCTATACAAAGCCTGATCTCTCCAGTTTTATTCCTAACTGACACCAAATTAGACACCCATTCAGAATATCTAATAGGGACAATAATGCCAACTTCATACATTTTCTTGATTTCCTTCTCAACCAAAGGTAGCTGAACAGGGTTAATTCTTCACAGCTTCTCTTTGAATGGTTTTTGGTTTTCTTTGAGAGGGATTTTGTGTTGTATTATTTCAGTGTCATAGGATTTAAGATCTTCATAACTCCATGAAAAAACATCATAAAATTCTTTAAACAACTCTGTGTATTTGAGTTTAATATGAGCTGGTAAAGTCTTTGACAGTTTAATCATCATTGGTTTAAGTTTACTGCCTATATTGCACTCTTCCACTTCAGTCTCTACAGGCTCCAGTTTTGGCTTCTTGGCCACATCGTTAAAATCGAAAAACTCTTCTAAAGGGGCCAGACGCTTAGGCAAAATCTGATCTTTGGACTGCAGGGTTTCTAACTCCTCTGTTTCTAACTCTGCAGTCAATTCTGTTTTGTTTTGAAGTTTGCTAGATAGTATATTTATATTGGCAACCTTAGGAGATAGTTCTTCTTCACCAAGGAAATTTTCTTCACTGCAGTCTGTTTCATAATCTGAGTCTGAACTGTTTAGTTCGAATTCATTTCTGAATTGCATGAAGTCTTCTATTTGTTTGTCTCTGTCGAACACTTGCCAATATTTTTTGTTATCAGGAACGACTGGTCTGAATTTTATCTGAGTTGTGTAGTCTTTGGTTTCATATGGCATTAAGCATGTTCTAGCTGCAAAGGCTAAGTTGTGGGCCGCGATATTTCTTTTTCTTGGGACAAAAATTACCTGGTACTCCTCAAAATTTTTTAAAAGATCCATGAAATAATTTTGATAGGCCCTAAGTCTTGGGTGATTTGCGTTGTATTCCCCGTTGACTTGCCTAATGATTAATTCAGAATCCCCATATGCTTTAATTCTCTTGGCTCCTAACTTTTTCAACAAACACAAGCCTAAAAGGAGGGATTCATATTCTGCTATGTTGTTTGAACACTGAAAGTTTAATCTATAGGAAATGTTTTCTGTGTGGTTATTCTCAGTGTTGAAAATCTAGACACCTGCACCAGCATTAGTTCTAGTGCATGACCCATCGAAATTCTTACTCCATAGAGGACTAGATTCGATTTCATCTGTTTGGTGTTTGTCCTCTTCAACTAACGTGCTTTCTGATTATTGTGGAATATCAGCATTTAGTTGTGTTTGTTTCAACTCTTCAGGTTTTTCGCTGTGTTGAGGGTTGTTATCTTGACTATCAAGGTTTAAGAGAAATGGATGCATGATTTGTAGCTCAAGACCAGTTTTCGGTTTGCTAAAGTTTTCAAATGTAGGAAACTGTTTTGACACTTCCGTTGTGTTTACCTCCTCCTCTCTATCGGCCATTAATTCTGTTAGAGTGACTTGTTCACTAAGAGTTCCATAATTAAACAGGATAAAAGAATCAAGGTCTGTATTCACAGAGTAAAGAGGAGAGTTTTGTGGTCTATCTTAGCTTGTAACTGTATACTGCATATGGGACTCCCTGTATAGTCTTCTTGTCTGATTGAAAACAGGGATGGTCGCATAGGTCATGTCCATCTGCATAGTTCCTTATAACTTAGCCCCCCAAGATCTTGATAATATCATTCCATACTTTGGGGGCACATCAGCCACAACAATATCCATGACTAAGCATTTGGCTAGAATCTGTACTAAGTTAACGCAGAGGTATTTGATTAATCCTAAGCATTTTACTCTGCTCGAGTCAAAGGAGTAAAGGTCTTTATAAGGTCTGGTGATTTCTAGACCTAGGCTCTCTATGACAGATTTTGGCATTAAATTATGAGAAGCCCTGGAATCATGCATAACATTGTGCAAAATCTTGTCATGAACGTTTAAACTTACATAAAAGGGAGGTACAGGTCCCTCTTGATACTTTCCTTCAATCTTTGGACCAAAAATAAACTCTAGCCAGTCATCGTTAAGATTGACTATGTCATTATTCTCTTCAATGTTTAAAGCCTTCAAAATTTGGGTCCTATATACATTCTAGGCAGCTAACTCAGTCAAGGGAACAAAGATTTTGATTTTGGAAATTTCCTGCTCCAAGCTAAAAGGTGTTTGATTCTTTGAGGTACTTGTCTCAGCCTTACTAGCTGCCACTCTATCAGCAACATCAGCTTGCTGATTTGTTCTATTTACATTTGACAAAATGGTTTTAACAGGAGTACTAGCTGAAGTGTTAGTACTGCTAAGGTCCGCACTTTGTTTTGTAACGTTTTGAGTGCCTTTCTCTCTACTTTTATCAGAATTTACAGCTACTGTTTTGTCCTTCTGTTTGACAACTTTAGGTTTGGTTGCAGTGCTGTTTTGTGAAGATTTGTCAGAGGTTTTGCTGTCGGGAGTTTGTTGACCGGTTTTACTTCTAAGGTCATATTCTCTTTGAGACTCTATCATGACATTTTCCATGTCTTGATAATAACTTTTGTCATCATATCTTTTGTCATCATAAGGTGTGTAAAGACCTTGTTTTCTATCATAATGAATCTCAAAGTCATCATTATCTACTCCCAGCATGTTGATATCATCATCCTCTATTATTTCATCTATTTCCTCAACCTCACTCACATAGTTTTGATGAAAGGGGGGAGTGATCTGTTGATCATCTTCCCTAGGTTTTTTTGGGGGTTGGTTCCTTATAAAATTATGATTCTGGTTCTGGTTTCTGTTTTGAGGAGCAGTTTGGTTTTGACTTGCTTGTGCTCTCTTAAGGATGCTCATTTTCTTCATCATCTCCTCCATCATTTTTTCCATCTTTGAGCTGGAAGTGGAAGGGGTAGATTCCTCTCTAAAGGATACTCTCTTCTCATTTTTCATTCTTGCTCTCTTCTCCATTAGGTTAACTTCCACAACAAGAGCTCCTTTTTGCATATCTTCAAGAGTTACAGGATCTCTTTCTCTCAGCTGATAGGCCATCTCAGGGTCAAACCCTTCAGGAAACTTGTTTAGAGCTGAGCCTTGTGGAGGTTTTAAATCTAAGGAAAGTGCATTGTACACACTATTAAATCTAGTGCAGTAAGCTTGCACACTCTCCCCATTGTTTCTATGGAGGTTCTTGTAATCAGAAAGGACTTGGAGAGGATTCTTCTTCACTTCCCATTTGATTAAGAATGTCTGATGGAAGACTTGGAGATCATTGATACTATGGGGGGTTAAGCCTTTAAACCATTTTCTTACTTCTCCCCCCAAACTCTGAGAAAATAATCTAAGCTTGACAGAATCATCATCAATTTCATTTCTGTCAAAGTAGTCATTCATCTTATCCACATGTTGTGATGCAGTAGTAGCATTACTAGCATCATATAATGGAATTTTGGACTGATATTCTTGTGGAAGATTGACTAATGGTACAGGAAGGACTAAGGGAGCATACCATGTTGCCATGATATGCGGTGGAGGTGGATTTACAAGAGGTGGATTAACAAAAGGTAAAGTGGGTTGAAGTGGAGTGGTTTGGACAGTGGATGTTTGGTGAATAGATGTGGATAGAACAACAGTAGATTGATGAGTTGATCTTGGATGAGAGACACCTAAATTGAAAAGGAAATGTGAATCAGGTGGTGTTGTTTCTCTACTATCAGGATGTTCACTTGTTTCCAAGGATGAAAGTGAAGACTCAGAGTCTAGCTGAATTATATCATAAAATGACCTAGTTCTAAATGGATTCACTACTATCAGGATGTTCACTTGTTTCCAGGGATGAAAGTGAAGACTCAGATTCTAGCTGAATTATATCATAAAATGACCTAGTTCTAAATGGATTGACTAAGTCAACTTGTGATTGTTGCAGAGCTGAAAGATTTTCAGGAACTAAATTAGCTCTCAAGGGTGATCTGGAAACAGTTGATAATTTAAACCTAGGAGACTCTCTAAGGATACTTCCTGGGTTATCAACTATCTCAGGTGGATCAGGTTCAGGATAGGCTCTACTATGAATCTTTCTAGGAGCCACTATGCTGTGTTTGAGACCCAACTAAACAAGAAAAAGTTCGACCAGATATGACAGTCTTTAAGAGGTTAACTAATCTGTTTTACACCAATTTTAATCCTACAGTCCTCTAACTGAGTTTGAATGATATTACAATGATAATTGTTCTTCCCAGTGGAGTCTTAAGGTCTGTTAAGGATTGTGGAGTCGCCAAGTGGAAGTTTTTAGCTCTTTTGGAGGTAAAAGGTTTTATGGTCCACCACCATGTTTATTTAATTCCAATTTGAAATATTTTTGGGTTTTCTGAGTTATTTTTCAGTTGTGTGGTTTCTAAGAGCGTCCTAAATCTATTTCAAAACTTAGCTACGGTTATGAGACAAAGACAGTCTACTCTTATGGCTAAGCCAACTGATTTTTCAAGGTTAGATAAAGTCTTATGAGAATACTAGGGTTTTCCTAGTTTGTCACTAATTCAAACAAGTTTTACCATGATTACCATTACTTGGTAGTGCTTGAAAAGGCTGCTTTTACTCACAAGGTTTATTAATTTTTTTAGAGAACCATAGATTATGGGTTCAATTCCCTAGTGGAGTCACCAGAAATGTTAGTTGCTGGTGGCTCAACTGGTTAATATATCAATTGTGCTTGAAGCATGGGTTTCTGGTTATCCAATGATTATCTTAAAATGAAAACAACTCAGAACTATCCCCAGTGGAGTTGCCAGAAATGTTAGCTCCCTGTAATCAGCAAGATTGGAAAAGTTCGACAGCAGGGAGAAACATCATTTCAACCACTTTGGGATTCTAGGATCTAGCCCTCCTGAATCCGGAGAGGGATCTCTCGAATAAGTGTGAAGATGGATTTATCTTTGAGGTTTTGGGTAATGATATTAGGCTAGTTATGAAGGCCAAGGGTTTTGTTTTGTTTTGGATGGTTGAGCATGAATATGGCTTGAGTGGAAATTTTTAAATGGAAAGAGTTTCAAAGGTGAGAAGTTGCAAGCAAACAGAACAATCTTTGGCCAAAAAGATGGATAATTGCAGGTTTTAGTCCATTGGGCTATGGAGTCATAATAGGGTTTTAATTGAAACAACCAGGTTCAAGAGTGGTCTATGGGGCAAGTCATCTATGTCTAAGGATCTCTTTAAAGTTGATTTATGGAATGAAATGATACGAAAGGAGGGGAATTAAACAAATGAAGAACAAAGAGCAGCCCAAGATTTGGTAAGTACTTTGAAACTAGCCAGCCTTTGAAAAACACTTAAGAATAACACAAAAGAAATCCAGGATCTGGTAAGTACTTCGAAACTAGCCAGCCTTTGATATAATTTCAATAGAAAATCATTTAAAAGCAGAGGGAAAACAAATGATAACAAAGAATGGCCTAAGATCTGGTAAGTACTTCGAAACTAGCCAGCTTTCAACACATTCCGAGGCAAACTTTCAGTCAGTCTTTTGGGATAAAACTAGGACCAGGGCTCACCATATCTTCCTTAGTTCATCTCTACTTAACATGAAATGAATATAAATTTCAAGAATAACAATTAGCTAAACAGGAGGACGAGGGAACGCCAGCATTCCTACTGCTTGAACTAAATTAAAGCATTCCTAAATAACACAAATTGGAAGAAAACATTAAGATAAAGCTTATCAGTTAGAGAAGGGTACTGAAATATAGTAAATCCTAACTCTATGCTTGCTGTTCTTTATCAAAGAAGATGAAAAATGTGGAAACAAAAATAAAATAACGATTTACAATAAGAAATAACATCACCGTAGACGTAGACCAGGATCCCATAAATCAGCTTGTGTTGATGCTTCAAACTAGTTACAACTTTAAGTCCAGTGTTTCAGGTTAGCAATCATCTTCACTTCTCAGCCTAACTATTCTATCACAAGCAGAGCTTCAAGAGCCTTTGAACACTATTTACAATCAGAAGTTTCGAGCACAAGTATATTTCAAAGTTCTGCAACCAACATTTTCTCATCTTCTACAGAAGTATTTATAGAAGAAATGAGGAGGTGGGATCTGATAAAAGATCTCTTGGGTCAATTAATACAGACTTAATGACTTCTTGGCCTTTGAGGGGCTCAATGGAGAAGAGTACAGATATTCTTACTGTATTAATTGATTTACATTTAAGATTAAGCTCAGTGGGAGCTTTTGTTGACTTGTAAGGCTCTGTGTCATGTTATAGTAACTCTGCTGATATTTTGCATTAAGTTCCTTGATAGAATTAACTATTCAACTGCGCTGAGGCAAATATCTAGTTTTATGATCATAATTCGGCCTTTTCTAAATGCTTGTGGCTACAGGTGGCAATGGGTAGCTGAGAGGAATCCATTGGCCTCTGATGTGGCGGTGGAGGCCTTTTTTTCTTGTTAAACACTTATGATTTTCTTTTAACTGTGTTTTAATTTGAAGGATTAGGCTTTTGATAATCAATCTTAGCTGTAATCCCCAAACTCTCTTCAATCGTCTGTTCTGTTGTGTTTTGTCTTCAACACTGATACTCTTCTAATTATTTAATGCATTGTTGTGTGTCTTGTTGATGTGCAGGGCCGCACAGGGCTCATATGGCATCAACACCCATGAAGAATTTGATGAGACGTGGATTCAAACCTTGTGGAATGATCTTCCTTTTATGAATGAAAATCCAGAGGATCATCACCCTCGGCTATCCTTTCCATTTTTTATAATGGGAAAATCCTTTGGAACCTGAAAAATACAAAAATTATTATGAAATCCTGTGTTGTTGGGTAAACTGCTTCAGAGGTTGTGGGAAAAGAGTGTGGTTGTTGGATGGCATCATCCAACGGTGGAGATTCATTTGCGGAGGTTTAAAAGAAGACCAGAGGAAGAAATAAGTCAGAACCGTTGATGACACAGAGATCAACGGTGGGGATCAGTCAGGGAAACATAAAGTGGAAAGGCCGCTTTATAATGAAATGGGAGAAAATGCAGAGAAAAAGGTTTAAAGCCTTTGATTTGGAGGAAAAAAGGTTAAAAATAGAGGTGGGAGTTTGGGATGATGATGGGCCGTTGGATGAGATCCGCCCATGAGATCAACGGTTGAGGAGGTGCGCAAAAAACTCAAAAGGAAAGAGGGAAAGTGGTTTCGGGGATGAAAACCACTGTTTTCGCACGGAGAAAAGGCGGGTAGGCAGGTTTGCCTTTTGGAACACGATATGCGTCCCCACCCGACACGTGGCATCAGAAAACCACCTATTTCACGTGCCCTTAGGAAAAATAAACTTCGCGCTGGAATTCACGCGACTTAGAATGTGGGCCATCAGATCTAGAACCTCAGATCTGACGGTGGAGAACGAGCGCGAATTTGGAAAGATGCGTGGGCGGTAGGAAGATGGGTGTTTTCAATCTGGGCTGTTAGATCTAGGATATGGCAGATAGATCCAACGGCGGAAGATCCATTAGGGAATGCCAATCAGAGGGGAGAAACAAATGCACCCAACAAAAATTGCGATGCGATGCAGCACGGGCTATTTGATCGGCTCAGGATCAACGGTCGATATCGTTTTAAAACTCACACCAGCGGAAACCCTTTAAAACATAGGAAAACCCAAAATTAAATGAAAAACAAAGGTTCTATGCATCGGGACGGGATATATTATATGAAATGGATAGGCACCCGACTGCGGGGCCATGGGTTTATATGGAATGCGATAGGCCCAGGGCTTAATATATATGAGGGCCAATCACATCAGAACTGTCGGACTTGGTCTTTCAATCTACCCATTTGAAATTTGCGATGCGATTAGCGCTTGGGACTCTATCTCTTGGTCCTGGGCGAAGTTATATGGAGTAAAGTGGGGGGGCTAAGTTTAATACGATGGGGCTTCAATCGCATCGAAACTTTTGATGCGGGTCTTTCAGTCTACCCATTGTTTCATTAAAAAACATAACTCCGACGGGTTTAGACCAAAACTTTAGGAAAGTGGGTTTATGAACTTTACAAAGGAAAATATCAATCAGAGATGGATTATGCAATGTTTTTAGCACCCGATTGCGGGCACTCAGGCTATATGGAGCGATAATATGATCGGGGGATATAAACACAAGGCTTAATCGCATCAGAACTTTTGTCATGGCACAAAGACTTGCGCGCTTGGATTTTTGCGATGCAATAAGTGCTTAAATGGTTTAGCGCTTGGTTCCAACACCAAGGCATATGGAGGGCAAGTGGTTAGGACTTTGGCCCAAGGGGGCTTAAGCCTATGGTAAACAAACTTATTTTTTATGAACTTTTTCCAAGTTTTCAATGGATTTGGGGGTTTTGACAGAGTTAAAAAAGGAGTTTTAAACTCTGTAAAGGGGATTTCATGAAGGGGAAATTGGGAAAAACGAAAAATAGAGGAATTTCATGGGAATGAAAAGGGGTAAAAATGGAGGTTAGTTTTGAAGTAGAAGGAGGGGAAAATGGTGTTTGCAGCAGTATTTTCTCTTAGGGAATCAACAGAATTTCTAATTTCTAAATGGAAACAGCAATGAAGATTGAGACAAGGGCAAGATGCCTTCATGAGTCTTCAAGAGATAACATTTTTTGCAATAAAACTTGTTCCTTGAAGGCTCCAAAATTTTTTTAGCCACCATTTGATATGACAAATTTTATTGGTGGCTAACAAAATACAGAAATTGGCCAAAGGCCCTCCTCATTAGATCTTATGGAGGGAAATAAACACCTCCTCCTCAAACACTAACACAAAATCCAGGGGTTCAACCTGACTACTGCTGCAGCTGCATAAAAGACGCAGTTTCTGAAGGGAACTGCACTGTAGATGTATATGACTGATTGGCCCTAATCCATATGATTAAATTGAAGCTCTGAACCTTAACTTTTGATCCCTTAAGCAAGCTGATCAAAAAGAGAGGATGGAATTCCCGCCCGAGAATTCCTTGCACTAAATAGTGCTACAACCATAGCTAAATAGATGAAGCATGCAAGTAGTCAAAAGAATAGAGATAGATGATTACTGAATCATATCCTTTATGCTATGCCCTCCTTTTTATCTTTGGTGAGCCTCCTCACCCCGGACCCCACACATTGTTGAGGTGACTTCCTAGTGAAGATTCCTCCTTCAAAACTGTGTTGTCCTTGTTGGCTTCCCTCCCCCTTGTAGTAGTGTTGATGACTTGGTCAACTGGGACTAATGCACCTGAAATACATCTTTTCACACTAAGGGGTCTTCAATCCAGTTCTCATATGTGTGTCTACACTGATCCTTGTTTACATTGAGTGAGTTTACTTGGGTGATCTCTTCCTCCTCAAGAATGCATGTTGACTTAGTCAAACTTGGCTATGTCCACATCTATTTTTCCCTTGTTCACACCTGAAAGTGTAAAATCCAACTCCTAAGGTGATCCCCTTCCTTATTAAGGTGGAAATTATTCATATTTTTATTGTTCATGGGCCTCATTACCCATTTATTCCTCTCCTAGGTGAAAGCAAAAAAATCTAATATTCCAAATTTCTGTGTGAAAATTTTGGAATATTACATACTGACACTAACAATATGTGTTATATATAATAAATATTTTACCTCTCACTTTCTTCATTCTACCTTTTCCCAACAAGTTCTCCCGTTTAAATTTTTTGATGGAGTTCACATCCCAAATGCAATCCACAACATCCATAGCTATTGCAACTAATATAGGAAGATACAGACTAATATACATTGTGTATTCATATACCACATATCCCTCCACCATATAACCCTCCGGACGTGCTATTTTTCTAACCAAAGCCTTCAAGGATTTGAAGTGCCTCTCCACCATCCACATTGACCTTGTGTGTATTGGTCCACACATATCCATATCCTCAACTTGGTGTATCAAATAGTGTTCTTGTGCATTGAAGAATGTTGGAGGTATATACTTTTGCATTTCACACATTAGCCAAGGAATTTCTCTCTTCCAATACTTTATTTCATCTTGATGGATTTCTTTCAATGAAAACCATCTGCAAATCATTACACAAGGTTATTTCAATGAAACATAATATATATTGCATTAAAAGTAAATTAACACATCATGTCATTAAGTACAACAACAAATTGTAGCGATATTTTGCATATAAATCAACACTACTTACCTCATGTATTTACCAAGATCATATATAACTTGTTTGACATTGTTGTCGAAGTCGTTTGGGAGAGATAAAACTAGAACATACTATAACAATAAAAATGAATCGTTATTGGTTTCCAAAGTAAACAGAAATATATATATATATATATATATTTAAAATATGTATTCAAGCAATAATATACAAAAATTTATACCAAAAAAATTATCTTAATGAAGGTATGCCAATCATGTGTTTTCACCCCACCGAAGTCACCTTTCTTCGTTAAGATATTATTTATGTTTGAAGAAAAACCTGTTGGAAATTTAATTCTTCTAAAGACCTCTTTTACATCATTGCTTTGTTGCTCTGTTAATAACCATGGAATATTATTATAATTTTGACCTCCATTATTATTTGATCGGTCGATCACACTTTTCATTGCATGATTCAATTTCTCAATGTCAACACAAATTTTGACAATTTTATCTCTATCATGGGCACCATCTATGATTCGTCATAATGTTCTGTCACATTCTTCCTAATATGCATTGTATCAAACAAATGAGTTATTTTTAGGTCCTCATAGTAGGGCAACCTCGTGAATTGAGAATGATAACGTTTCATTCCAGGTGGAAGTACAATATTATTACCTTTACGATGGTGACCTTGATATTAAAGAATAAAATAAATCAGAAAAATAATTATCAAATACAATAAAATAAATTCAATGATCAAAACAAAAATTCAAAACATTACATAAACAATTAATATATATATATATATATATATATATAGAAAATTACATACCTTGACGATTATTAATTCTGTTATATTCCAACTTCCACAATCGAGGTGTCATTATTCGTGGCTTTAATCTAGTTTCTTCTTTATCATTGAAAAGATGTTTTTCAATAGTACGACACTTATGTTTCCTAGAGAGGAAGTGCCTATACTCATCAAACACCATATTTCCTAAATCTAGCAAATAACGATACTTCATATTAGGGCCACAAACTGGACATGCAAATCTATCCTTTGTTTGAAGATCTACAATAGATGGATCAATGAAAATTATACAATGAGATCATTTTAAAAACATGCAATATGGTATATCTAATTTAAATAATTATATACTATATTATAGTGCAACAAAATATTACATACCACAAAAATGTGTTAGTCTTGGGGCATCATGAATTGTCCATACAAGAATTCATGACATTGAAATCTCTTTTGCTTGATTGGTTTAGTGATGTCATACATAGTGATTCCATGCCATAAATTTATTAGCTCATTGATAAGAGGCTCGATATATACATTCATATCTTCGACCTGGTACTTACCTAATTGTTCAAAATTACAGTACATAATTATGATCTGATATAGGTGGCTGACTTGTTTTGTTATGCAAGCACATCCCACTCAATTAAAACAAATTAAGGATATTTATTATACATTCATGTGCGGAATTGAATTATTGATTCAGGTGTATGAGTTTTAACTGGTTTAAGGCTTTATGTGTGAGCAATTAAAAAAAAAAAAAATCTGATTAAAATCATGTACAACAAACATAAATTGCATAAAATTAACCAACAACACATAACAACAAACATAATAAAGGAGTTCACCCTCAACACTTGGGCTATGTCTCCTTGAGCCTCCGTCAATGTACTTGGTTCTTTGGGATTAAGATGGTCAATTTATTTTACAAGTTGATTCTCAAATCCAATAGTTGTTTGGACTATACCAATAGGTTTAGAATACCAAAATACCCCTGGATTGATTGCTTAATCTTTGGAAATGTACCTAGGCTCCCTTGGGCTTGACCTCTTCGGTCGGTGTCCTTAAGCTTCCCTGAGCTTCTCTTTGGCACAAACTCTCCTAGAAATCCTGTTCTATTGAAACATATTCTACTATCTCCAACACATATCAATCATCCAAAATAGGTTGTTCATTCACTCATAATGAACTTACGCTCCCTGTTCTATGCCTCCAACACCTAGTGGCACTAGGCTCCCTGAAACTTCCCTGTGGCTTATTCGGCTCTATAAGTCTCCAAATTCTTCTGCAAACCCCATCACTAGATTCAAAAAGTTCAAGTTAGCTAGAAATGACTATTGGTTTCGTGAGAATGGCCTCTGGCTGCCCTGGCTAGGCCTCATTTTACTGCTAGCTCCTGGTGACCCTTGGAACTTCTTTGAAGCAAAATCATGCTAAAAAATCCTCATTTGGCTCTGAAAAACTCACCAATGGCTCTAGAATGCTCAAATTAATCAAGAATGACTCTTCATTCACTCAGAATGGTCGAAAATTGAGCCTCTACACTTTTTTCAAATATATCCTAGGAAAACTCCACTAAATGTGAAGAACTCCAGTTAACTGGAGTTAGATTAGGGTCGACCGCCCAAATTTTGTGTGCCCTTATCCGCTCCACCAATAAAGCTTTGGATTAAAATTTATGGTTAGGGTGGTGGCCACATGCGCACCACCAACCATTAAGTTGCTTGACAGTTAGCGGAAACAACATAATACAATATCGGAGTTTCATTAAACATACATACTTTCGCAATCAAACAACGCTTACATTTAAAACAGATCGCACATAGCCTTAAAAAACTTACATTCATGCGGAACAAGGTTCTCGGCTCCCATAACACATAACCAATTACAACACATCACAAATCGATTTCCCACAAGTTTAACTTGGTACCGATAATGCTAAACCATAAATTATGCGATGTGCGCTCATGCACAATGCTGACACGTGACTCCCCTCATCGCATCACATATTTCAACTTTACCTCATCGCAACCAATTTAACATATCTTGTGAACTCTTAACTTCTAAATATTTCGATTTGTGAAATCACTTTCCAGGTGTTGTAATCTTCATCATTGGTTTGTTTCTCGATCCGAGGATTCACGTTATATCTTTGCCTTCTCAATTCGCATCGTAGGTTAAACAATTTAACTTGTGAAACTCTTTAACGATAAACTCTGTTCTGTGTGATGTGTGATGTTTCTCAACTGTGATGAGATCTCTCTTGTTGATTAGTGTCAGATCCTTGGTCCTCACTATTGCTTCGTTCTGTAGCTTGCTCTTACTGTCCGTTCCACCTTCAACATTCCACGACTGTGCAATCCCTGATTCTATATGCAGATTTAAAGACTCCATGACAGCCACCAATTCGTATCCCACTCTGTTGGTCAATCTGATTCTGAACCTATTTTGGAAAACAAACAACAGGTCATAACTCAATCATACGAACTCAGAATTTGATGAAACAAGTTGCGTTGGAATCCTGGTGATGAGCTCTACGCTCTCGTCTTGGTTTGAAGCAATTTTTTAGCACTTTGAAATTTTAGCTAATCCTTAGGCCCTAATCCCAATCTGATCACTCCTTCCCACTGACGGGATTTTGGACCCACAAAAGTTGATGATTATCTACCTTTAACTTCAACACTCTGCTGTTTTCAAGTTATATCAACTTATTTTTCTTGATAAGTCTCTTTGGAAATCACCCTGACATGCCTTGCACCGCAACTGGCTATGTCTCTTGACCACTGCTCTCTGGTTGTTGTTGACCCATTCAACATTGTTGGCTACTGTAAACTTATGCATACCCTACTGTACCACTATTATCTCTATGTGCTTGGCAAACTGTTAGCCTTCCCATTGAGAATGAAGTCCCTCTTGCAACAAAGGCATACAAGATCTGTCTTAGAAATCCACTTTCCAAATTAAGCTTGCAAGATGAGTGAACTCTTGTCGTCAACAAAAACACCAGCTTGTTATGCAATGGCTGCAAAAAACCTTGCATCTTGTCCACTTATTCATTGAATGGACCGAAACTTCCTGCAACATCTTGTCACAAGAACACACGATCAATCTTAAAAAGAAAATCTTATGCAAGAATTGAAATGAATACCACCTCTTTTTGCTTCTTCAAAGCACTGGTTGTCACCTTACTGTAACATCACATACATGGTGATCCTCTTGCACATTGGTGTATCCATTTATCAGCTCACAATCGACAAACACCCTCAACAAACACATAAGTCATGCAACATGTGACATCAACAACAAGTCGACATGAAATGTGCAATACAATCGACACAAGACGATATGAAAAGTGTGCAGCACAATCGAAACAAGTCGACAAACATGTGGGCGACACAATCAACAAAAGTCAATATAGAACATCATACATATTGACAACACTCGTGCATGTATCTATGTACAATGAACCTATTTACAAGTTTTCCATTTACACATACAAACTCATGCATGTGTACACTTTCAACTCTTCCTTTCAATTACAAACAAGTACATAATCCCAAAACATGTGGGTGACTATAAGAGTTGAATTGAATGATATTATTGCAACATAAGTGAGTAGCATACCCATCTTTTACACCTCCATGGAGAAATTGTGTCAACAAAAATAAATGCCTTCAACTGAATAGCATTCACTTACAATCTTGCATCCTACAAGTTGTGATAATATACTGCAACTCGTCATGCTTTCAATAGAAATTTAGGCATACATAAGGCTGAAATTTGCATCTATGTACAAAGTAAATGCATGCCTTACTTGGTCAAGAAATCGAGCCATTTCTTGCCAACCCACTTCAATGGCGATTTTTCCTACTGAACATCTTCTTATTGTGAATCATCTGGACTCACACCGATGACAAAATCGTTGGTCACATTCTTGCCATTATTTTTATCCTCTTGCTTCATGTGCTTGGGATGAGTGGTTGGATGCAGTGTCCAACATTGGGAAATGAGATGTCCCTTTTTCTGGAAATGTGTGCAAATATTTTGCAACTTCTGTTCAAGTCATCTTTGCTTGAACTATTTCATGTATGCTATCATTCTCTTCCCGCATCTCGAAACTTGATGGTTATTCAAACCACAATATTAGCAACAACTTTTTATCCTATTAATACATGCATATTTTTCATTCTTAACATAATCATAAAAACATGATTATAGGAAGAATTATACCTTTAATGTTGCTTTGAATGTTCATCTTTTTCACCTTCTTGAGAAGATGAACTTGAAGAGGTTCCAGCTCTCTTTTGAATACCAACAACATTGTTCATGTCCTTAGAGCTGTCACAACTCTCTTGTTCGCCATAAGATGCATATCTAAAAGCATCTTGTTGCAACATGGGTTTCAAACAATTGCATTCATCTTGATTGAAAATTTTACATGTTTTATGGTTTGAACCTGCAACAAAATTCCTTCATGGAACTGTTTCAAGTGCCTTCATGGCTTTAGAACTTTCTCAATAAAATTTTCCATAGCCAAGACCCAAATACTTAGGCCTTTCCTCAACCATAATTGGCTCAACCATGCCTTTTTCATGTTTGCCTAATCCTTGAACTTCATAGCCCATTTTCATCATTAATTTGGACCCTATTCCTCTACAACTTTTTTCAAAAGAACCTACACATCTATCTTGAGAGGAAATTGAAGACAAATTTGAATTATTTACCACTTCTTCAAGAACATGCTTGGCTAAGGCTTCTTTGGCATCATGGAGATGAATCTCCATCTCATGCATCTTTTGAATAAGTTCTTGCTTCTCTTTATTCATAGCAACCAACTGTTCTTGAAGTTTAGTGCTCTCCCTTACATCTTCATATAGCTGTTGCACCATATCTTTCATGATGTGAAAGTCCTGCAACATCTCTTTATCAAAGAGTCTTGCAAAGGAGGATGGTTTAGAATCACCACTTGATGAAGTTTCCATCCCAATTGTAATGAATGAAATAAATTCAACAGCTCAAAAAGCTTCAAAAACAATTGACAAATCTTCAAAAACAATTTGGTTGTAGATTCAATCTCTTCTCTGCAACTTGTATCTCTTCTTCAAGAATCCTCTTTTGCAAACAATCCCTCTTGTGCTTCAAGGGTTGCCCTAAGGTCCTTTGGGTAAGGAGGATGCTTTCAGCCTTCTTCCTTCTTGTCCTCTTCTAGACTTAGCTAGCAGTATCTCCCCTCCAACTCTAGCAAACTCAAACTTGTAAGCATCAGTCAATTTGCAAACAGTTAAATTATTTGCACTGTTAAACACCCTTCAAGTCAAACAAGCAAGCAAGCAACCTTGTGCCTTATCAAACAAACAACCTAGTGCTCTGTCAAGCAAGAAACGTAGTGATCTGATACCAACCTGATATGATATGGGTGGATGACTTGTTTTTCTATGCAAGCACCTCCCACTCAATTGAAACAAATTAAGGATCTTGCTTATACGTGCATGTGCGGAATTGAATTTTTGATTCAGGTGTATGTGTTTCAACTAGTTTAAGGCTTTATGTGTGAGAAATTAAACATTTTTTTAATATTATTAAAATCATGTACAAAAACCATAAATTACAAAAAATTAACCAACAACACATAACAACAAACATAATAAGGGATTTCACCCTCAACACTTGGGCTACGTCTCCTTGAGCCTCTGTCAATGGACTTGGCTCTTTGGGATTAAGATGGTCAATTTATTTTACAATATGATGCTAAAATCCAATGGTTTTTTGGACTGTACCAATGGGTTTATAATACCAAAATACCCCTAGATTGACTGATCAATCTCTGGAAATGGGCCTAGGCTCCCTTGGGCTTGACCTCTTCGGTCAGTGTCCTTGAGCTTCCCTGAGCTTCTCCATGGTAAAAAATCTCCTAGAAGTCCTCTTATGTTTCTAAAACCTATTATATTGTCTCTAGCACATATCAATAATCCAAAATAGGTTGTTCATTCTCTCAGAATGAACTCAGGCTCCCCGTTCTATGCCTCCAACACCTGGTGGCACTGGGCTCCCTGAAACTTCCCTATGGCTTCTTCGGCTCTATAAGTCTCCAAATTCTTCTACAAACCCCATCATTAGATTCATAAAGTTAAATATAGTCATAAATGACTATTGGTTTCTTGAGAATGGCCTCTGGCTGCCCTTGCTAGGCCTCATTCTACTGTTGGCTCCTGGTGGCCCTGGTGGCCCTTGGAACTTCTCTGAAGAAAAATCATGCTCAAAAGTCCTTAGATGGCTCTAAAAAACTCACCAATGGCTCTATAATGATTGAATTAATCAAGAATGACTCTTCATTCACTCAGAATGGTCGAAAATTGAGCCTCTATACTTTTTTCCAATATCTCCTAGGAAAACTCCACTAAATGTGGAGAACTCTAGTTAACTGGAGTTAGATTAGGGTTGATCACCCAAATTTAGCATGCCCTTATCTTATCTGCCAATAAATTCGTCCATTAAAATTTATGGTTAGGGCGGTGGCCACATGCGCACCCGCAACGGTTAAGTGGATTGACAGTTAGCGTAAACAACAGATCAAACAACGCTTACATTTAAAACAGATCACACATAGCCTTAAACAACTTACATACACACGGAACAGGGTCCTCGAATCCCACAACACATAACCAATCACATCGCATCGCAAATCGCTTGCCCGCAATTTTAACTTGGTATCGATAATGCTAAACCATAATTTATGCGATGTGCGCTCGTGCGCAATGCCGACACGTAGCTCCCCTCATCACATCGCATATTTCAACTTTACCGCATTATAACCAATTTAACATATCTTGCGAACTCTTAACTTCTAAATATTTCGATTTTCAAAATCTCTTTCTGGATGCTGTAATCTCCATTGTTGGTTTGTTTCTCGATCCAATAATCCACGTTATATCTCTACCTTCTCACTTCACATCGTAGGTTAAACAATTTAAATTTTGAAACTCTTTAATGGTAAACTTTTTTTTGTGCTATGTGCGATGTTTCTCAACTGCGATGAGATCTCTCCCATTGATTGGTGTCAAATCCACAGTCCTCGCTATCGCTTTGTTCTGCGGCTTGCTCTTATTGTCAGTTCCACCTTCAAAATTCCACAGTTGTTCAATCCCCAATTTTATATGCAGATTTCAAGACTCCATGACAGCCACCAATTCGGATCCCACTCTGCTAGTCGATCCAATTCTGAACCTATTTTGTAAAATGAACAATGGGTCATAACTCAATCCTACGAACTAAGAATTTGATGAAACGAGTTGCGTTGGAATCCTGGTGACGAGCTCTATGCTCTTGTCTTGGTTTGAAGAATTTTTGAGAACTTTGAAATTGTAGCTAATCCTTAGGCTCTATTCCCAATCTGATCAAATTACTAGCATGATATGTATATATAAGTAAGTAAATAAATAAAAGATATTATGCAAAAAACGAGACAAATGAAAATATTACATTCGAAAAAATAATGTATCAAATACTTGGAATAATCATAGTCAACATTATGTGATCCCTCTTTATTGACATCCAAGGAGGAATATTATTGTTGATAATGAAAATAGGCCACACTAAGTAAGTATACCTAAGCTCTCTAAATGGATTAACACCATCAGCGTCCAATGAAAGTCTGACATTACGAGGTTCATTTTTAAAATCTAAATTATATTTTTCCTCGATTTCCCTAAATGTAGAACCATCTGCAGAAATTCAAAGAACACCATCTTATATTCTTTGAATGTTAATCCATAAAATGTGCTACGCCCTTACACCTGAACATTCACTGCAAATGTGGAATTATGGGAATATGACGAACAACCTTTTGAGGCACCTTTTTTGTTAGTTCATATGTTCGATAGCTACTGGTACCACATTTCAGACATTTTGTTTTTGACGCATGTTCTCCGTAGTATATAATATCACCTTTAGGAAATGCATCTATAGTGTTATATTCCATTCCAAAGGCTTTCATAATAGCACGTAAATCTCGATATGTGCGAGGTAAAGTATTTGGCGATGGTAAAAAAAATTCACCCAACAATATACAACATAAAAAAAACTAGTTAATGTAAAGTTTTTTTTTTTTTTTTCTAAGTAAGTCTAATTCCATTATATGGTACAAAAGAAATACATATCAATACGTTCCCACTGAAACTATAGCACTAGCCAATTCTGACGGGGAGAATGTTCAAAGTAGAAAATTTGGGATTGCCCCTGTTGGGGAAACCAAACCCGAAATTAAACCAATTCTCAATAGAAGTGTTGCCCCAATTGGGGAAACCAACACACAACTTATTCAACCAAAATTTAAACAAACAGTACAGGAAAGAGTAAAGAAAAAAAACAACTTTGGAATTGTTACTAGTAGAGAAGGGTGGCCTGATGGCGCTATTCTTGCCCCGACTTATCATTATTCATGTCTTCAGGAGGTGGCTCTTCCATAATGAAGAAGTTGTAGTCATATTAGGGGTCATCATATTACTTTGAAATTTGGGTAGTCGGTTCTAGTGTGGAGGCAGAGCATGTTCCTGGAGCTACAACATTATCATCCCTGGCCGAGCTATCGCCACATTCGTTTTTCGAGGAGTTCTCAGCATATTTAGTGGGGAGAGACCTATATTTTCTGGGATGATGAGAATAGGCAGGAGGCATGGTGGATTTACACATGTGTTTCTAAGAGCCCAAGTTAGTGGAACTGGAAGGGACATCTAGGAGGCGTGTCAGGTGTGGAGCCTAATTATCTTGTTTATTTTGTATCATAGCGTTGGACCCCTGTACCTTAATAGGGTAGCAAAGCCACTCGCAATTAAACGCTACCTAGGGGGTCCAGGGGGGAGCAGCTGTGACTTTATGGAGCCCCCCCTTGGCAGGGGGTTTCGGGGGCAGCGCCCCCAAATCTAAAAACAGATTTAAAATCGCCTTGTAAAAGTATAGTAATTTCTAGTCAATCTGGATCGTTCATTAGGTGGATGATCTAACGGTAGAAGTTATGTTTAGTTTAGGGTTTTTTGTCGTAGTAGGCAAGCCCTCTGCTTGTATAAGGGTATGGTATTGCGGATATGTATTGTATATGTATTCTTAGAGTGAGAAAAAGATATGGAGACTGTGAGAGAGAACAAAGGAAATTACAGTGGATCTATTGTAGGTTGTGTCTCTTCATTTTGCTGGATAGTAGAAAGGAAGGACTGGCTATTCGGGGTCGACGTAGCCCAAACTAGGTGAACCATGTATATATGTGTCTCTCTGGTTTCATGTGTTTTCTGTGCTTGTGTTTTCCACATATTATATGTGTTGCATTTCTTTGTAATATATAATTTTCTAACAACTATCTATTTGGTTGATAAACTCGTAGGAAAGAATGGTTCCCGGTTCGAGTGGGAGCAATGGCGGAAGATGGTAAATTTAGGGTTGAGAAATTTAATGGCCAAAACTTCCCACTCTAGAAGATGCAAATGGAAGATTATCTGTATCAGAAATATCTGTACCTACCATTGAGCGGAAAAACAAAGAAGCCGATGACTATGACAGATGAAGAATGGGAGATTCTCGATACAAAGGCACTCGGAACAGTACGGTTGTGCCTCACGGCATGGGTAGCCCTCAATATTTTGAAGGAAACAACAAAAGAGGGTTTGATTAAGGCATTGGCGAAACTATATGAAAAACCCTCGACCTCAAACAATTTATTTCTTATGAAATGTTTATTTAATCCAAAGATGTCGGAAGATGGATCTATTGTAGACCATTTAAATGATTTTAATACAGTTACCAGTCTGTTAAGTTCTATAGGGGTAAACTTTGATGATGAAGTTAGGGCTCTTTTATTTCTGTGCTCATTGCCAAAAAACTGGAATGGTTTAGTTATGGCCATTAGTAACTCTGTCTCTAGATCTAGTACTTTAAAGTTTGATGATGTTGTTGGTGCTATCCTTAGCGAGGAAATGTGATGGAAAAGCTCTGGAAAGACATCGGGTAATGCTTTGAGTGCAGAGTCTAGGGGTATAAAATGGAAAGAGGAAAGAGCTCAGGATATTGCAGTAAATCAAGAATAGGCACATCCAAGTCCAGATCAAGGATAGTGTGCTAGAAATGCGGAAAGAATGGACACCTGAAGAAAGACTGTAGATCTTGAAAGGTAAAGGAAGGAAACGCAGAGCAAGAAAACAATCATGAAGAAAATGTGACAGGTGATGTGTTACAAGATTATTTGATTATTTCTTTCGAAAACATTACTGATTCCTGGGTCGTAGATTCAAGGGCCTCATTCAATGCCACACCTGATAAGAAATATTTTCATTACTATGTTCAAGGAGATTTTGCACAAGTTTGTTTGGGTGATGATAAACCTTGTAAAATTTTTGGAATGGGTAAACTTCTTGTAAAACAATAGAATGGAAATCAATGGATATTAAAGGAGTTAAGGCATGTTCGAGATCTGAAGAAAAATTTGATTTCAACAGGGAAATTAGGCGGTGAAGGTTGTGTGACAACTTTCATAGATAAAACTTGGAAGGTCACCAAAGGAACCTTGGTAATATCAAAAGGCGAAAAGGTTGGTACATTGTATTTATGCAATGGTATTTCTAACTCTATTAATGCTTTAACTTCTAAAGGATCGGATGCAGCATTATGGCATCATAGGCTCAGACACATGAGTGAGAAGGGGATGAAGATTCTTCACTCAAGAAATTTGTTGCCGGGTTTGAATAATGTTGATTTGGATTTTTGTGAGAATTTTATTTATGGAAAACATAAGAGTGTCAGATTTTTCAGAATTGGGAAAGAAAAGAAGAGTGAAAAATTAGATCTTGTGCATGCAGATGTATGAGTACCTACTCAGGTATCATCTCTTGATGGCTCTTGTTATTATGTTACTTTTATTGATGATGCAACTAGAAAAACTTGGATTTATTGTATTCAGAATAAATCTGAGAAATTTGATTCTTTCAAGAATTGGAAAGCTTTGGTTGAGATTGACACATGAAAGAAGTTGAAGTGTCTCAGATCAGAAAATGGAGGTGAATATTGCAGCAAAGAGTTTGATAGGTACTATTCAGAGCATGGAATTCATAGAGAGAAGACAGTTCCAAGAACACCACAAGAAAATAGTGTGTCAGAAAGGATGAACAGGACAATCATGGAGCGTGCAAGGTGCATGAGATTGCATGCAGGATTGGCTTTACAGTTTTGGGTAGATGTTGTATATACTGTTGTTTATCTAATAAACAAAAGGCCTTCAAGTTCCTTGGATGGTGGTATTCCAGAGGAAGCATGGACAGGTAAAAAGGTAAACTACTCTTTTTTAAATCCTTTTGGCTGTGAGGCCTTTGTCCATATTAATAAAGAAAACAGAACAAAGCTTGAGGCAAAATCAAAGAAATGTACCTTTATTGGATATGGTGCTAATGATTTGGGTTATTGCTTATATGATTATGAAAATCACAAAATCATTAGGAGCAAAGATGTAATATTCAATGAAAAGGTCTTGTGTAATAATCAGTTGTAGGAAAATAAACATGAAAAAGAAAACAAAGAATACACAGTCCTTGATGTGATCACAGAAAAAGTAAAGGTTCCTGAAAATAATAATAATCAATAGCCACAACAACAGTAATCACCACAACAGCAACAGGCACCTCAAACACCTGAAAGTGGTGTCAGAAGATCTACCAGGATAAGTAGACCCCCTAAATGATACTCTCCTTCATTATATTATTTAATGTTGACTGATTCTGGTGAACCTGAATGTTATGAAGAAGCAATGCAGGTTAAAACTAGGAAGAAGTGTGAGCTAGCCATGGAAGAATATATGGACTCCTTAATACATAACCAGACTTGGGACTTAGTCATGTTGCCCACAGGTAAAACAAATTTGCAGAATAAATGGGTTTACAAGTTGAAGGAAGAAGATGGAGGAAAACAAGGGTACAAAGCTAGACTTGTGGTGAAGGGGTTTGCACAGAAGAAAGTTATTGATTTTGATGAAATATTTTCTCCTGTTGTTAAGATGAATTCAATCAGAACTATTTTAAGTCTTGTAGCAGTGGACGATTTTCATCTTGAACAGTTAGATGTAAAGACAACATTTCTGCATGGAGATTTGGAGGAGGAGATCTATATGCAGTAACCAGAAGGATATGAGGTCAAAGGGAAGGAAATATTAGTGTGCAGGCAAAAGAAGAGCTTGTATGGATTAAAACAGGCTCCAAGGCAGTGGTATCTAAAATTTGACAAGTTTATTTCTGAACAAGGTTATACTAGATGTCACTCTGATCATTGTGTTTATCTGAAAAAGAAAAATGATGGTAGCTATATTATATTTTTATTTTATGTAGATGACATGCTTGTGCAACCTTATGCAACAGTAAATGTGCACTCGAAAACAAAAATTGGAAAATTTATTTTAATGAAGGATTTGGGAGGTAAACAAATCCTTGATGTGAAATAACTAGAGACACGAAAAATACATGAAATTAACATTGTCTCAGAATGAGTACACACAAAATGTGTTGAAAAGATTTAATATGCAGAATGCAAAACCAGTTAGTACACCTTTCACTAGCCATTTAAAACTTAGTAAGGAGATGTGCCCCAAGACCCAAGAAGAAATGGACTATATGTCTAAAGTACCATATGCATTAGAAGTTGGAAGCTTAATGTATGCAATAGTCTACAAAAGGCCTGATATTGCACATGCAGTGGGAGTTGTAAGCAGGTACATGAACGATCCAAGAAAAGAACATTGGATGGTAGTAAAATGGATTCTCAGATATTTGAGAGGTACCACAAATCAAGAATTATGCTTTGGTGGTTCAAACATTGCTCTATAGGGATATGTTGATGCAGATATGGCGGTGTGAGGAGATAGCAGGAGGGAGCACTACGGGGTATGTGATACTGAAGGTGGAACCGCTATTAGTTGGGTTTCAAAAATCCAAAGTGTTGTTGCACTTTCAACAACAAAAGTAGAGTATGATTTTGCTACAGAGGCTAGTAAGGAAATGATTTGGTTACAAAGGTTTATGGATGAATTGGGTAAGAAGCATGATATGGGAACGTTGTACAATGATAGCCAAAGTGCCATTCATATTTCAAAGAACTCAACATTTCATTCCAATACAAAACACATACAGCTCGAGTACCATTTCATACGGTTAGTGTTGGAAGATGGACAGTTGAAGCTGGAAAAGATACACACTAGCCAGAATCGTGCAGATATGCTAACAAAAGTTGTAACCAGGGAGAAACTGTGAATATGCTCAGTTTCAATTGGTCTTCAAGTATGATGATGAAGATGATAAATAGCTAGGTCCAAAGTGGAGCCATTATCCAGAAAATGAAGCAGTGGTGGAGTTGCTACAATAAGTCTCCAAGTGGAAGATTGTTGGGTGTGGAGCCTGATTATCTTGTTTATTTTGTATCACAGTGTTGGACCCCTGTACCTTAATTAGGTGGTAATGACACTCATAATTAAATGCTGCCTGGGGGGTCCAGAGGGGGGTGACTACGACTTTATGGAGTCCCCCCTGGAGAGAAGTTTTGGGGGTAGCGCCCCCGAAGCTAAAAATAGATGTAAAATCGTCTTGTAAAAGTATAGTAATTTCTATTCAATATGGACCATTCATTAGTCGAATGATCTGATGGTAGAAGTTATGTTTGGTTTATGGTTTTTTTCCCTAGTTGGAAACCCCTCTGCTTGTATGAGAGCATGGTATTATGGCTATGTATTGTATGTGTATTCTCAGAGAAAGAAATAGATAGGGAGACTATGAGAGAGAACAAAGGATATTACAACAGATCTGATGTAGGTTGTGTCTCTTCATTTTGTTGGATAATAGAAAGGAAGGATTGGTTGTTCGAGGTCGACGTAGCCCAAACTAGGTGAACCACGTATATCTGTGTCTCTATCGTTTTATGTGTTTTTTTGTGCTTGTGTTTTCTTCATATTTTATGCGTTGCAATGCTCTGTAATATATAATTTTATAACAACTGTCTATTTGGCTGATAAACTCGCAGGAAAGAAGGGTTCCTGGTTCAAGTGGGAGCAATAGTGTAAGATGGTAAATTTAGGGTCGAGAAATTTAACAGCCAAAACTTCCCACTGTGGAAGATGCAGATGGAATATTATCTGTATCAGAAAGATCTGTACCTACCATTGAGCAGAAAAACAAAGAAGCCGATGACTATGAAAAATGCATAATGGCAGATTCTCGATAGAAAGGCACTCGGAACAGTACGGTTGTGCCTCGCGGCGTGGGTAGCCTTCAATATTTCAAAGGAAACAACAAAAGAGGGTTTGATTAAGGCATTGGCGAAACTATATGAAAAACCCTCAGCCTCAAACAAGGTATTTCTTATGAAACGTTTATTTAATATGAAGATGTCGAAAGGTGGATCTGTTGCAGACCATTTAAATGATTTTAACATTTACCAGTTAGTTAAGTTCTGTAGGGGTAAACTTTGATGATGAAGTTAGGGCTCTTTTATTTCTGTGCTCATTGCCTGAAAGCTGGAATGGTTTATTATGGCCATTAGTAACTTTGTCTCTTGATCTAGTACTTTAAAGTTTGATGATGTTATCGTGCTATCCTTAGCGAGGAAATGCGATGGAAACACTTTGGTGAGACATTGGGTAATGCTTTCAGTGCAGAGTCTAGGGGAAGAAAAAAGGAAAGAGGAAAGAGCTTAGGATATCACATTAAATCAAGGAAAGGCAGATCCAAGTCCATATTAGGGATAGTGTGCTGGAAATGTGGAAAGAAAGGACACCTGGAGAAAGACTATAGATCTCGAAAGGAAAAATAAGGAGATGCACAGCAAGAAAAAATCATTAAACAAATGTGACAGGTGATGTGTTACAATATGCTTTGATTCTTTCTTTTGAAAATGTTATTGATTCCTGGGTGGTAAATTCAGGGGCCTCATTCCATGCCACACCTGATAAGAAATATTTTCATCACTATTTTCAAGGAGATTTTGGACAAGTTCATTTGGGTGATGATAAACCCTGTAAAATTATTGGAACGGGTAAATTTCTTGTAAAAAAACAGAATGGAAACCAATGGCTATTAAAGGAGGTAAGGCATGTTCTAGATCTGAAGAAAAATCTGATTTCAACAGGGCAGTTAGGCAGTGAAGGTTGTGTGACAACTTTCATAGATAAAACTTGGAAGGTCGCCAAAGGAGCCCCGGTAATAGCAAAAGGTGAAAAAGTTGGTACATTGTATTTATGCAATGGTATTTCTAACTCTGTTAATGCTTTAACTTCCAAAGGAGCAGATGCAACATTATGGCATCATAGGCTCGGACACATGAATGAAAAGGGAATGAAGATTCTTCACTCAAGAAATTTGTTGCTGGGTTTGAAGAATGTTGCTTTGGATTTCTATGAGAATTGTATTTATGGAAAACAGAAGAGAGTCAGATATCTCAGAGTTTGGAAAGAAAAGAAGAGAAAAAAATTAGAGCTTGTGCATATAGATGTATGGGGACCTATTCAGGTGTCATCTCTCGGTGTCTCTCATTATTATGTTACTTTTATTGATGATGCAACTAGAAAAACTTGGATTTATTGTATTCAGAATAAATCTGATGTATTTGATACTTTCAAGAATTGGAAAGCTTTGGTTGGGATTGAGACATGAAAGAAGTCGAAGTGTCTCAGATCAGACAATGGAGGTGAATATTGTAGCAAAGATTTTGTAGGTACTGTTCAGATCATGGAATTCAAAGAGAGAAGACAGTTCCAAGAACACCACAGGAAAATGGTGTGTCAGAAAGGATGAACAGAACAATCATGGAGCCTGCAAGGTGCATGAGATTGCATGCAGGATTGGCTTTACAATTTTGGGCAGATGCTGTAGGTATTGTTGTTTATCTAATAAACAGAGGGCCTTCAAGTTCCTTGGATGGCGGTATTCCAGAGGAAGTATGGACAGGTAAAAAGGTAAACTACTCTTTTTTAAATCCTTTTGGTTGTGAGGCCTTTGTCCATATTAATAAAGAAAATAGAACAAAGTTTGAGGAAAAATCAAAGAAATGTACCTTTATTGGATATGGTGTTAATGATTTTGGTTATCGCTTATATGATTATGAAAATCACAAAATCAGTAGGAGAAGAGATGTAATATACAATGAAAAGGTCATGTATAAGAATCAGTTGCTGGAAAAGAAACAAGAAAAAGAAAGCAAAGAATACAAAGTTCTTGATGAGATCACAGAAAAAGTAAAGGTGCCTGAAAATAATAATAATTGACGGCCACAACAACAACAACCACCACAAAAGCAACATGCACCTTAAACACCTGAAAGTGTTGTTATAAGATCTACCAAGATAAGTAGACCCCGTGATCGATACTCTCCTTCATTATATTATTTATTGTTGACTGATTCTGGTGAACCCGAATGTTATGAAGAAGCAATGCAGGTTGAAACTAGGAAGAAGTGGGAGCTAGCCATGGAAGAAGAGATGGACTCCTTAATACATAACCAGACTTGGGACTTAGTCAGGTTTCCTGCGGGTAAAACAATATTGCAGAATAAATGGGTTTACAAGCTGAAGGAAGAAGATGGAGAAAAACAGGGGTACAAATCTAGACTTGTGGTGAAGGGGTTTGCATAGAAGAAAGGTATTGATTTTGATGAAATATTTTCTCCTGTTGTTAATATGACTTCAATCAGAACTATTTTAAGTCTTGTAGCAGCGAAAGATTTGCATCTTGAACAGTTAGATGTAAAGACAACATTTCTCCATGGAGATTTGGAGGAAGAGATCTATATGCAGCAACCATAAGGATATGAGGTCAAAGGGAAGGAAAAATTAGTGTGCGGGCTAAAGAAGAGCTTGTATGGCTTAAAACAGGCTCTAAAGGTAGTGGTATCTAAAGTTTTATAGGTTTATGTCTGAACAAGGTTATACTAGATGTTACTATGATCATTGTGTCTATCTGAAAAAGAAAAACGATGGAAGCTATATTATATTGTTATTGTATGTAGATGACATGCTTGTTGCAGGGTCTAACATGCAGGAAATAAATGTGCTCAAAAGAAAATTGGAAAATTCATTTGCAATGAAGGATTTGGGAGCTGCAAAACAAACCCTTGGTATGAGAATAACTAGAGAAATCGCAAATTAAAACTGTCTTAGAATGAGTACATACAAATGGTGCTGAAAAGATTTAATATGCAGAATGCAAAACCAGTTAGTACACATTTTTCTAGCCATTTCAAACTTATTAAGGAGATGTGCCCAAATACCCAAGAAGAAATGGATTATATGTCTAAAGTTCCATATGCATCAGCAGTTGGAAGCTTAATGTATGCAATGGTATGCACAAGGCCTGAGATTTCACATGCAGTGGGAGTTGTAAGAAGGTACATGAACAATCCAGGAAAAGAACATTGGATTGCAATGAAATGGATTCTCAGATATTTGAGAGGTACCACAAATCAAGCATTATTCTTTGGTGGTTCAAAAATTTCTCTACGGGGATATGTTGATGCAGATATGGTAGGTGACAGAGATAATAGGAGGAGCACTTCAGGGTTTGTATTTACTGTAGGTGGAACCGTTGTTAGTTGGGTTTCTGAAAACCAAAGTGTTGTTTCACTTTCAACAACAGAAGTAGAGTATGTTGCTACTCTAGAGGCTAGTAAGGAAATGATTTGGTTACAAAGGTTTATGGATGAAATGGGTATGAAGCATGATATGGGCACGTTGCACAGTGATAGCCAAAGGGCCATTCATCTTGCAAAGAACTCAACATTTCATTCCAGGACAAAACACATACAGCTCAAGTACCATTTCATACGGTCAGTGTTGGAAGATGGATAGTTGAAGCTGGAAAAGATACACACTAGCCAGAATCCTGCATATATGCTAACAAAAGTTGTAACTAGGGAGAAACTGAGAATATGCTCAGTTTCAATTGGTATTCAAGTATGATGATGATGATGAGAAACAATCAGGTCCAAAGTGGAGCCATTGTCCAGCAAATGAAGCAACGGTGGAGTTGCTACAATCAGTCTCCAAGTAGGAGATTGTTGGGTGTGGAGCCTGATTATCTTGTTTATTTTGTATCACAGTGTTGGACCCCTGTACCTTAATAGGGCAGCAATGTTGCCCGTAATTAAATAATGCCTGGGGGGTCGAGAGGGGGGCATTTGCGACTTTATGGAGCCCCCCCCTCGCGGGGGGGGGGGGGGGTTTCGGGGGAAGCACCCCCGAAGCTAAAAACAGATGTAAAATCGCCTTGTAAAAGTATAGTAATTTCTAGTCAATCTGGACCGTTCATTAGGTGGATGATCTGACGGTAGAAGTTATGTTTAGTTTAGGGTTTTTTTCCCTAGTAGGAAAACCCTATGCTTATATGAGGGTATGGTATTGTGGCTATGTATTGTATGTGTATTCTACGAGCGAGAAACAGATAGGGAGATTGTGAGAGAGAACAAAGGATGTTATAGTATATTTTATGTAGGTTGTGTATGTACATTTTTATGGATAATAGAAAGGAAGGACTGGCTGTTCGAGGTGGAAGTAGCCCAAACTGGGTGAACCACATATATCTGTGTCTTTCTGGTTTTATGTGTTTTTTGTGCTTATGTTTTCCGCATATTTTATGTGTTGCATTTCTCTGTATGATATAATTTTCTAACAACTGTATATTTGGCTGATAAACTCGCAGGAAAGAAGGGTTCCTGGTTCGATTGGGAGAAATGGCGGAAGATGGTAAATTTAGGGTTGAGAAATCTAATGGCCAAAACTTCCCATTGTGGAAGATTCAGATGGAAGATTATCTATATCAAAAATATCTGTACCTACCATTGAGCGGAAAACCAAAGAAGCCGACGTCTATGACAGATGCAGAATGGGAGATTCTAGATATAAAGGCACTCAAAACAGTACGGTTGTGCCTCGCCGCATCGGTAGCCTTCAATATTTCGAAGGAAACAACAATAGAGGGTTTGATTAAGTGTAATATCCAAAAATGGGGATGCGGCAATACTTGAACACAATAATGAAAGAGCAGTGATACATCAACACATAAAATGTAAGAAGATCCAAATAGCCATCATATTAAGATTATAACCACAAAATTTATACAAGTCCTTAAGGAAATGATCACTCAAGATAGGCAAAATAGCCTCAAGAGAACATGTACATAAAATATGAAGACCATTTCTACACCAATAATGCCCAAGGCTATGACAATGCAATTTTATTAGAGATAACTATTGTTGAGAAGTGTCATTACACAAATATACAAATACAGGGCCCACACAATGTTGGAAGTGAAGATCTAGACTCCCAAATTCAATTTTAAGACAATCTGGAAAGGATTTCCTAAAATATGCAAAAAGTACAAAATGTCGGAGTTGCAGTCCTAGGACTGAGTAGCATCTGCAACTCAAGAACTGGATGGAGATGGCTGAAGATGCTGCACAAGATAAATAGACCTCCTCCAATGGATATTCCAAGTGAAAGGTTGATCCTAACACTAAAGATCTCACCCTCCAAAAATCACTGCAAACCCTCACTGCAAATACTCACTGAAAATAACACAGTCAAGGAGAGGGACTGCGTTGTAGGAGATAGAAACTGTGTTGGCCAAGTGCCAAGATCTGAAATCTACTCCAAAGGCTTCCTCACTGATCTCCCAAAGGAAAGAAAGCTTCCTCCTCTAAAAAATAAGCTCTGGAAGTGGTGTTGTGAAACCTCCACTACAACACCCTGCAACACAACCCAAATCTAAACAGAAACTGCACTATAGCTGAAGGAGGTAGCTTGGCCTCAAGCCTAGATGTGGAGAAATGAATTACAAGCTCCCTCAAGAGGCCTCTCAAGAAAGGAGATGGAATTCCTAAACAGGAATGCCTTATGCTAAGCAGCACAACAATATCAACTAAACAGTTGAAGAAAACACAATAGTCATGCAGACCACAAATTCAATAATCCATAACATGTCTTGCTATGGCTGCCTTGCCCTCCCTTATACAAATGGAAGCCCTCTCACCTTGGGTCCCACTCATTAGGGTTTCCTCCACCAAGGAATCTTCCTCCCACTATCACTGCGTTGTCTACAAAGATGATCTCCACCTCTTATCCCAACGCTGTTGACTTCGTCAAAATTGACCTTGTCCACATGCAAATGTCCCTTTTCACACATGAGGGTGTGAAATCCAACCATAATAATGATCCCTTTTCAAAACATAAGGGATTTTATTCCTATTTCTGAAATTTATGGGCCTCCTTACCCATTTATTCATCTCCTAAGTGTCAAAAGAAAAAATAAATATTCCAATTAGCTGCATGCTAATTTTGGAATATTACATTAAGGTAGTGACGAAAATATATGAAAAACCCTCGGCCTCAGACAAGGTATTTCTTATGAAATGTTTATTTAATATGAAGATGTCAGAAGGTGGATCTGTTGCAGACCATTTAAATGATTTTAATACAGTTACCAGTCAGTTAAGTTCTATAGGGGTAAACTTTGATGATGAAGTTAGGGCTCTTTTATTTATGTGTTCATTGCCAGAAAGATGGAATGGTTTAGTTATGGCTATTAGTAACTCTGTCTCTGGATCTAGTACTCTAATATTTGATGATGTTGTCTGTGCTATCCTTAGCGAGGAAATGCAACAGAAAAGCTCCGGTGAGACATCGGGTAATGCTTTGAGTGCAGAGTCTAGGGGAAGAAAAATGAAAAGAGGAAAGAGCTCAGGATATCACAGTAAATCAAGGAAAGGTAGATCCAAGTCCAGATCAGGGATAGTGTGCTGGAAATGTAGAAAGAAAGGACCCCTGAAGAAAGATTGTAGATCTCAGAAGGGAAAATAAGGAGACTTGCGACAAGAAAAAAATCATGAAGCAAATGTGACAGTTGATGTGTTACAAGATGCTTTGATTATTTCTTTTGAAAATGTTACTGATTCTGGGGTGGTAGATTCAGGGGCCTCATTCCATGCCACACTTGATAAGAAATATTTTCATCACTATCTTTAAGGAGATTTTGGACAAGTTCGTTTGAGTGATTATAAACCCTGTAAAATTATTGGAATGGGTAAATTTCTTGTAAAACAACAGAATGGAAACCAATGGCTATTAAAGGAGGTAAGACATGTTCCAGATCTGAAGAAAAAATATATTTCAACAGGGCAGTTAAGGGTGAAGGTTGTGTAACAACTTTCACAGATAAAACTTGGAAGGTCACCAAAGGAGCCCTGGTAATAGCAAAATGCGAAAAGGTTGGTACATTGTATTTATGCAATGGTATTTCTAACTCTGTTAATGCTTTAACTTCCAAAGGAGCAGATGGAGAATTATGGCATCATAGGCTCGGACACATGAGTGAGAAGGGCATGAATATTGTTCACTCAAGAAATTTGTTGCTGGGTTTGAAGAATGTTGATTTGGATTTCTGTGAGAATTGTATTTATGGAAAAAAGAAGAGAGTCAGATTTCTCAGAGTTGGGAAAGAGAAGAAGAGAAAAAAATTAGAGCTTTGTGCATACAGATGTATGGGGACCTGCTCAGGTATCACCTCTTGGTGCCTCTCGTTATTATGTTACTTTTATTGATGACGCAACTAGAAAAACTTGGATTTATTGTATTCAGAATAAATTTGATGTATTTGATACTTTCAAGAAATGGAAAGCTTTGGTTGAGATTGAGACATGAAAGAAGTTGAAGTGTCTCAGATCAGACAATGAAGGTGAATATTGTAGAAAATATTTTGATAGGTATTGTTGAGAGCATGGAATTCGCAGAGAGAAGACAGTTCCAAGAACACCACAAGAAAATGGTGTGTCAGAAAGGACGAACAAAACAATCATGGAGCATGCAAGGTGCATGAGATTGCATGCAAGATTGCCTTTAAAATTTTGGACACATGTTGTAGATACTGTTGTTTATCTAATAAACAGAGGGCCTTCAAGTTCCTTGGATGGTGGTATTCCAAATGAAGCATGAACAGGTGAAAAGGTAAACTACTCTTTTTTAAATTTAATTTGTTGTGAGGCCTTTTTTCATATTAATAAAGAAAACATAACAAAGCTTGAGGAAAAATCAAAGAAATGTACCTTTATTGGATATGGTGTTAATGATTTTGGTTATCGCTTATATGATTATGAAAATCACAAAATCATTAGGAGCAGAGATGTAATATTCAATGAAAGGTCTTGTATAAGAATTAGTTGTAGGAAAAGAAACATGAAAAAGAAAACAAGGAATACACAGTTCTTGATGAAATCACAGAAAAAATAAAGGTGTCTGAAAATAATAATCCCAGCTTGTACAACAACAGAAACCAAAGACGATAAGCACCTCAGCACACAAAGTGGTGTCAGTACGAATAAGTAGACCCCCTGAACGATACTCTCCTTCATTATATTATTTATTGTTGACTGATTTTGGTGAACCTGAATGTTATGAAGAAGAAATGCAGGTTGAAACTAGGAAGAAGTGGGAGCTAGCCATGGAAGAAGAGATGGACTCCTTAATACATAACCAGACTTGGGACATAGTCATGTTTCCTGCAGTTAAAACAATATTGTAGAATAAATGGGTTTACAAGATGAAGGAAGAAGATGGAGGAAAACAGAGGTACAAAGCTAGAATTGTGGTGAAGGCATTTGCACAGAATAAAGGTATTTATTTTGATGAAATATTTTCTCCTGTTGTTAATATGACTTCAATCAGAACTATTTTAAGTCTTGTAGCAGCAGAAGATTTGCAACTTGAACAGTTCGATGTAAAGACAGCATTTCTCCATGAATATTTGGAAGAATAGATCTATATGCAGCAACCAGAAGGATATGAGGTCAAAGAGAAGGAAAAATTAGTGTGCAGGCTAAAGAATAGCTTGTATGGCTTAAAACAGGCTCCAAAGGCAGTGGTATCTAAAATTTGATAGGTTTATGTCTAAACAAGGTTATACTAGATGTCACTCTGATCATTGTGTTTATCTGAAAAAGAAAAATGATGGCATCTATATTATATTGTTATTTTATGTAGATGACATGCTTGTTGCAGGGTCTAACATGCAGGAAATAAATGTGCTCAAAAGAAAATTGGCAAATTCATTTTCAATGAAGGATTTAGGAGCTACAAAACAAATCCTTGGTATGAGAATAACTAGAGACGGGAAAAATTGCAAATTAACACTGTCTCAGAATGAGTACATACAAAAGGTGTTGAAAATATTTAATATGCATAATGCAAAACCAGTTAATACAAGCTTTGCTAGCCGTTTCAAACTTAGTAAGGAGATGTGCCCAATGACCCAAGAAAAAACAAATTATATGTCTAAAGTTCCATATGCATCGTGATTGGAAGCTTAATGTATGCAATAGATACGCACAATGCGATATTGCACATGCGGTGGGAGTTGTAATCGATGACATGAACAATCCAGGAAAAGAACATTGGATTGCGGTGAAATGGATTCTCAGATATTTGAGAGCCAGAGAAAATTTTAGGGGCGAATTTTAGCCCAAGGGCGAATTTTAAGGGGTTTTAAATTTTGGTAGGGCGAATTTTTTATATAAAACCCATTTTCTATAGTTTTATAAAGTTAGCCCTATAATTATTTTAAAAATAATTAATTATTAAATGTTAGCCCAAAAACATAAATTCCCATAAACATTAAAACTTGAAATTCGCCTCCCGATTTTCTAGTGTGGAGCAAATTTGATTTGCATTCGCCCGAGATTTACTAGTCGGAGGGGGATTCGAGTGAAATTCGCCCCCATTTTTACTGGGTTGGGGCTGACATTCGCCTCCATCTTTTACTCGGTTAGGGCTTGGAAGTGGTTTAGGGCTTGGAAGTTGGATTCTTCTGGTTAGCATCATGAAATGTGTTAGATTAAGTGCAGGGAGGTCGATCGTGGCGCAAAATGATTTCTGCTTATCCCCACTACTGTTCGAAATCCAATTTTGGTGGGCTTACCCCAAGGTGAAACAACGGGGTGAAACAACGGGCTACCTTGTTCGAAATCCAGTTTTGATGGGCTTACCCCAAGGTGAAACAACGGGCTACCTTGGCATAAATTGGGTAATGATATGAGCTTTGGCTCGTTGCTGGGGTAATAGCAATGAAAATCTAGTCAATCAAAGAAGGAAGAACGTATTCAACATAGTCAAAATGTCCTTTCCGTTTATGGAAATCAACCGTCACTGGTTTCCTTCCTGCCAAGTACTCTGGTAGCTCTTTCACGAATCACAACATGTACAAAACCTTCCATTTTTTGAATAAAATAGTCTACATCAAATATATCTACAAAACCACTTGTATCATTCCAGTATGCAGCTACTTCAAAGTTTGGCAGAACAAATGTTGCATTTAATAAACGAGCAATGCCAACGCCATCACATAAATCTCTTCGCATCTGATTGAGACCACCGTAGCATTCCACTTTGATGTATCCATTGCTCTTCTCTGGAAGAGGTGTTAAAGGCTTAGATTTCCACCATTTGCAGGGCTTCCAGTCCATAATACGCTCCTCCACATTCCAGATATCTACATATTTTCTCCTATTGATCATCAACATGGGTGCAAATGGGATGAAATGTTTTCCAGGAGATAGCATTGTTGACAAAAGATTAACAACAAGGATGGAGATAACGAGGGCTGCCAAGAATACACCTGACACTGCTTGCTTCAAGGCAACCATGGGCATAGGCATATGATAACTTGTAGAACTGAATCTAGCAACGTGTCAGTTGGAGTGTGTGCGATGCGTTACCGTCACCATTCCCAATTGTACAGATCATGTTGAACTCCTATGAGCATGAATCCATTGAATTTAGGAGGGATGTGATGTTAGGATTTAAACATTCCTGATCAGGCCTAATTCTCAACGCAGTAAATGCCCCTAAGCATATTGTGGGAAAAACTCTGTTGAACCCTTTTGATTTGTTTGGAATCATATCATTTGAGTATGTATATAATAGCTCAGAAAATGCAGCTGAAAATATCAGTTGTTCTAAATGGGTAATGCTCTTTGTTTGTTGTCATTGCAGGCATATTTATACTATGGAATACCACGGAATAATATGCGGAGGATGCGGATGTTTCAAACGGTAAATGTCTCTCTTAAATTATTCTAGACATGAGATCTTTGTGTGTTTTTATAATTGTATATAAATTTATGTGCTCAAAGTTCAGGCTTCCCCTATGGTTTCTCTATTCTGTTTCCTTGTATTTTGTATGACATATCAGATGTGCTGGGTATGGTGTCTATGCCCTAATTCTGGTCTACATTATATGGTACTTTATCTGTGGTAGTGTTTATTTAGTATGGTGGCTAATCTGTGTTTTTTAGGGCTTCTGTGCTTCGTTTATGGTTTGCGTGAATGTTGCCTTAACTTAACTATGAATGGTTTTAACATCAATACATAGAGGTTGAAAATCGTTGTTGGCTATGATTCAACTTATGAATGGTTTTAACATCAATACATAGAGGTTGAAAATGTAATATTTGGTGCCTCAGAATAAGAGGTTGATATGACAATTACGAACATGCAAACCCAGAAAATACACAACACTCAGTTATATGTCACAACCAAAGTATGAAGAATTAATGAAATGGGTATAAAAACCTAGACCATATGTTGCTCTAAATGCAATGTAATGAAGTTGTCTCCAAGGATTCTTGGCCTGGAATATGCTTCTGAAAATAATTTAGCATCATTGGGTAAGTAGCTACAGGAAAAAAATAAAAGAATCCTCTAAATCTGGAACTTGGATACATTGGTGGGTCCTTCAATTCAAACTCGGTTCCCCTTATAGAATACTCCTTCTGCTACAGCCTCATAAGCTACAGGAATTTTTCCACTATAATATCCCATTGAGAAAATAATTTTTTATGATACTAATTTTCTGGTGCATATACCAGCCAGCAAGCCAGTGAATGAAGTGAGGTTGGTTTTTGTAGATGAGATATTGATCCAGAATGCCAACAACGATAACTGCAAGCTCTAGCCGGGAAATTTAAGGTAGACTTTCTTCCTTCAAACACAGAGACCGACAGTAAAGAATATAGTCAATAAAAAAATATAAGTCCGTGCCCGGCAAGAATAAGGGGTCTGAGGCACATTCCAGCGTGAACCCCCACGGATATTCTACTTGAAATTTATCCAAATGAACCCGTAAATCAAGATACAAGAACACCACCTTATCTCCACTCATGCCAACTCTATAATTGGTGAAACTGTGGCCTTGTGGGTAGAATGGAAAACACATAATCAACAAACAACCAATATTGGCTTGAAGAAAGAAATAACATCTGTCCCTTTCAATTAATCAACATGTTTTAGATGTGATTTTAGATCCAATGGATTTGTTGGTGATGGATCATACTGAATCTAGCAGCGTGTGAGTTGGAGTGTGCACGAGGCGTTTCTGTCACCGTTCCCAATTGTACAGATCATGTTGAACTCCTATGAGCATGAATCCATTGAATTTATGAGGGATGTGATGTTAGGATTCAAACATTCTAGATGAGGCCTAATGCTCAACGCAGTAAATGCCCCTAAGCATACTGTGGGAAAAACTCTATTGAACCCTTTTGATTTGTTTGGAATCATATCATTTGAGTATGTAGATAATATATCAGAAAATGCAGTTGAAAATATCAGTTGTTCTAAATGGGTAATGCTCTTTGTTTGTTGTCATTGCAGGTGTATTTAGCATATAGAATACCACAGAATAATATGCAGAGGATGCAGCTGTTTCAGAGGGTAAATGTCTCTCTTAAATTACTTTAGACATGGGATCTTTGTGTGTTTTTAGAATTGTACATAAATTTATGTGATCAAAGTTCAGGCTTCTCCTATGGTTTCTCTGTTCTGTTTCCTTGTATTTTGTATGACGCCTCAGATGTGCTGGGTATGGTGTCTATGCCCTAATTCTGGTCTGCATTATATGGTACTTTATCTGTGGTAGTGTCCATTTAGTATCGTGGTTGAGCTTTGTTTTGTAGGGTTTATGTGCTTCATTTCTAGTCTGCGTGAATGTTGCCTTAACTTAATTATGAATGGTTTTAACATCAATATATAGAGGTTGAAAATCGTTGTTGGCTATGACTCAACTTATGAATAGTTTTAACATCAATACATAGAGGTTAAAAATGTAATATTTGGTGCCTCAGAATAAGAGGTTGATATGACAGTTACGAACATACAAACCCATAAAATACACAACACTCAGTTATATGTCACAACCAAAGTATGAAGAATTAATGAAATGGGTATAAGAACCTAGACCATATGTTGCTCTAAATGCAATGTGATGAATTTGTCTCCAAGGATTCTTGGCTTGGAATATGCTTCTGAAAATAATTCAGTATCATTGGGTAAGTTGCTACATGAAAAAATAAAAGAATCCTCTAAATCTGGAACTTGGATAAATTGGTGGGTCCTTCAATTCAAACTTGGTTCCCCTTGTAGAATACTCCTTCTGCTACAGCCTCATAAGATACAAGAATTTTTCCACTATAAGATCCCATTGAGAAATTAATTTGTTATGATACTAATTTTCTGGTGCATATACCAGCCAGCAGGCCAGTGAATGAATTGAGGTTGGTTGTTGTAGATGAGATATTGATCCAGAATGCCAAAAACGATAACCTTAAGCTCTAACCAGGAAATTTAAGGTAGACTTTCTTCCTTCAAACACAGAGACCGGAAGTAAAGAATATAGTCAATAAAAAAATATAAGTTCGTGCCCGGAAAGAATAAGGGGTCTGAGGCACATTCCAGCGTGAACCCCCACAGATATTCTACTTGAAATTTATCCAAATGAACACGTAAATCAAGATACAGGAACAACACCGAATCTCCACTCATGACAACTCAATAATTGGTGAAATTGTGGCCTTGTGGGTAGAATGGAAAACACACAGTCAGCAAACAACCAATATCGGCTTGAAGAAAGAAATGACATCTGTCCCTTTCAATTAATTAGCATGTTGTATATGTTATTTTAGATCCAATGGATTTGTTGGTGATGGATCATACTGAATCTAGCAGCATGTGAGTTGGAGTGTGCGCGAGGCATTTCCGTCACCGTTCCTAATCGTACAGATCATGTTGAACTCCTATGAGCATGAATTCGTTGAGTTTAGGGGGGATGTGATGTTAGGATTTAGACATTCTGGATGAGGCCTAATGCTCAACGCAGTAAATGCCCCTAAGAATATTGTGGGAAAAACTTTGTTGAACTCTTTTGATTTGTTTGGAATCATATCATTTGAGTATGTAGATAATAGCTCAGAAAATGCAGCTGAAAATATCAGTTGTTCTAAATGGGTAATACTTTTTGTTTTTTTTTCATTGCAGGCATATTTAGCATATGGAATACCACAGAATAATATGCGAAGGATGCAGCTGTTTCAAAGAGTAAATGTCTCTCTTAAATTATTATAGACATGAGATCTTTGTGTGTTTTTAGAATTGTACATAAATTTATGTGATCAAAGTTCAGGCTTCTCCTATGGTTTATATGTTCTGTTTCCTTATATTTTGTATGACGTCTCAGATGTGCTGGGTATGGTGTCTATGCCCTAATTCTGGTTTGCATTATATGGTAGTTTATCTGTGGTAGTGTATATTTAGTATGGTGGCTAAGCTGTGTTTTGTAGGGCTTATGTTCTTCATTTCTAGTCTGCATGAATGTTGTCTTAACTTAATTATGAATGGTTTTAACATCAGTACATAGAGGTTGAAAATCTTTGTTGGCTATGACTCAACTTATGAATGGTTTTAACATCAATACATAAAGGTTGAAAATGCAATATTTGGTGCCTCAGAATAAGAGGTTGATATGACAGTTATGAACATACAAACCCAGAAAATACACAACAATCAGTTATATGTCACAACCAAAGTATGAAGAATTAATGAAATGGGTATAAGAACCTATACCATATGTTTCTCTAAATGTAATGTGATTAAGTTGTATCCAAGGATTATTGGCCTGGAATATGCTTCTGAAAATAATTCAACATCATTGGGTAAGTAGCTACAGGAAAAAATAAAAGAATCCTCTAAATATGGAACTTGGATACACTGGTGGGCCCTTAAATTCAAACTCAGTTCCCCTTGTAGAATACTCCTTCTACTATAGCCTCATAAGCTACAAGAAATTTTCCACTATAATATCCCATTGAAAAATTATTTTGTTATGATACTAATTTTCTGGTGCATATACCAGCCAGCAAGCCAGTGAATGAAGTGAGGTTGGTTGTTGTAGATGAGATATTGATCCAGAATGCCAACAAAAATAACCTTAAGCTCTAGCCAGGAAATTTAAGGTAGAATTTCTTCCTTCAAACATAGAGACCGACAGTAAGAAATATAGCCAATAAAAAAATATAAGTCCATGCCCGGCAAGAATAAGGGGTCTGAGGCACATTCCAGCGTGAACCCCCACGGATATTCTACTTGAAATTTATCCAAATGAACCCGTAAATCAGGATACAGGAACAACACCTTATCTCCACTCATGACAACTCAATAATTGGTGAAATTGTGGCCTTGTGGGTAGAATGGAAAACACACAGTCACAAAACAACCAATATCAGCTTGAAGAAATAAATGACATATGTCCCTTTCAATTAATCAACATGTTGTAGATGTGATTTTAGATCCAATGGATTTGTTGGTGATGGATCATACGAAATCTAGCAGCGTGTGAGTTGGAGTGTGCGCGAGGCATTTCCGTCACTGTTCGCAATCGTACAGATCATGTTGAACACCTATGAGCATGAATCCGTTGAATTTAGGAGGGATGTGATGTTAGGATTTAAACATTCCGGATGAGGCCTAATGCTCAACGCAGTAAATTCCCCTAAGCATATTGTGGGAAAAACTCTATTGAACCCTTTTGATTTGTTTGGAATCATATCATTTGAGTATGTAGATAATAGCTCAGAAAATGCAGCTGAAAATATCAGTTGTTCTAAATATCGATCTTGCTAACGAAGGCCAATAGTCTGGATTTCAGCGTATGAATAAAGTAAAATAGCATATAGGCTAGCATCAAAGTCAGAAGCAACTACAACTTAGTAAACTGAACCAACATCTGCTGGTGCTTTAACAATTGCTTCTATTGGTGATGCTATTTCCACTGATGCTCGCTTCACTGCTGGTGAAGAATCTGCCTTTGCTTCTTCTCCTACTTACTACCGTAAGGATGTTGGGCAAGATGGTGCTCCTTTCACTCAGTCAACTTCTGAATCACTTGCTTAAACAACAGAATTGACTGCTTCATCGACCACTGCTATTGAGTCAACTTGATCAAATGCAACATGTACTGTTTTCACTCGTCCAACTGGATCCGGATCTATGACCTATACCTCTGCTTACCGTTATGCTACTTATGCATCAACTTCTTATTGCACGGGTTCTTACACGAGCTCTGCGTGCGATTGAGGGAATCAAATAGTCTCCTGAAAGGTCAACTTCCTGATAAACCCTCTCTTTTCTCATTGAGGAGAAGAAAGACTTTCAATTCTGCCTTGACCATTAGATACGAGCATCTGGTACCAATAAGCGGTGACCCCTTCCCCTTTGGTTCAATACTGATCCCCTCGGTTTCGATGTGAGACGGTTAGGCTCGGTTAGATCTCAATGAAGAAAATGTTGAGTCATTCGGTGAAGCAGTCGTTTCAGTGGTTGATGTAGTTGTATATGAAGCCGTTGATTCAGCACCAAGAGCAAAGGCTACGACACTAGCATAGGCACGGGTAGCAACAGAAGTTCAGCACACATCCCCGCCATTTACATATCGAGAGCCAGATTAGAATGTCCCAGATCTATATCCAGATTCATCTGATGACGCAGATGATCTAGTTGATTCAGTAGTTCCAACAATAGATGCAAAGGGGGTTGTACTGCGCACTGTTCTAAATGCAAGGGCGATAGATATTTCTTTATTACGATATTTCGTCGATTTCTTTATTTCGATATTCTATTTGGACCTTCAAATGACAAAGACGTTCAATTTCCCACGTCTGGCCCTATCAATAAGTTAACTAATACCAATTTTGTTGGGCCTACTTACTTATGTTTGGGTGGGGAAGGGCTTTAGGCAGATGGTTTGTAGGGTAAAGTCCCATCTAAATAGAAGTCCCTCCTTAAGTTGGTACCACGTCCATACTGGTAACTGATCTCGTAGTTGGTGCGACTTTCCCTTCTTCTTGAGGCAGATGTTCCTGAATATTGGGGTCATTCATATTCTTATTATGATTATTTAGGGCCTTCCTTTCTAGGGGGTGGTTGCATGCGATAAAGCAGATTTATTAGGACGTAGCAGGCAGTAGCAGCAGCTTCAGGGCCCTACTATGAATGAAACGTGCCAGAGCCAGATATCTTATTTATAGTAGTATAGGTGATGGCAGCCTTTTAGTTCTTCAAGTTGATGGCGGCTTTCCCCTCCCCCTCACCATATGAATAGTGAGTGACTCCGTCCCTTCTTTGGTCGGGAGAGCCTCTCCGGTTGTCGAGAGTTCAGCAGGCTCACCCTCACCCCCTACCCCAAAATAGAGTTGTTCGTCTGATGGCGGCCGTTGTCGAGAGTTCGGCAAGCTCACCCTCACATGTTACCTCACCCTAGTATTCTTATTTAAGGTGCCAGACCCACCGTAGTATCAAAAGCCCTATCACTAAATACACACGGTTTCATACATGTTTTCATAGATCACGGATGATGGATCATAAAGATTTCTCCCTCTCTCTTCCAATTTGATATAGAAAAAGGGGAAAATATATAAATGCCCTCTCTGGGTGGCTGGCTTATTATCTCTTATGCTTAAAGAAGAATAGCCCTAACGTATTAAGAGCCCTTCTTCTTCCTGCTTGAGTGCCTTGATCCTTGCCGCCTGTAAAAACCCTCCTTGAACCAGGAAGGAACCTTTAGATAGAGGCCTTGAACCTCCTTTCATCGGGAGGTGTGGTAGCGCCTCATAAGATCTTATATTTGCAATCATCCGTATCTAAGTTCAGGTCAGCCGCTCTTTTTTTGCTGTCATTGCAGGCATATTTAGCATATGGAATACCATGGAATAATATGTGAAGGATGCAGCTATTTCAAAGGGTAAATGTCTCTCTTAAATTATTCTAGACATGAGATCTTCGTGTGTTTTTAGAATTGTACATAAATTTATGTGATCAAAGTTCAGGCTTCTCCTATGGTTTCTCTGTTTTGTTTCCTTGTATTTTGTATGACATCTCAGATGTGCTAGGTATGGTGTTTATGCCCTAATTCTGGTCTGCATTATATGGTAGTTTATTTGTGGTAGTGTCTATTTAGTATGGTGGCTGAGCTGTGTTTTGTAGGGCTTTTGTGCTTCATTTCTGGTCTCCATGAATGTTTCCTTAACTTTGCTACACATGACAGATGAAATATTTTGTAGGGAATCTCTGCTTATCTCTGTCTCGGTCTGCTCATTTGTTTGTATGACAATGTGTATAGACAACTCATTTTCTGTATAGACATGGAACTGTATATAAAAGTGTGTTAGTAATGGTCTACTCATTTGATTGTATGACGATGTGTATTGGTGTGCTCATACATAGATGTATATATGTTCCTGTGACATATATCTCGGGTATGGTCTGCTCATGTGCTTGTATGGTGGCATGGATGTTGTGAGGCTCTATGGTTTATATTTTTTTTTATTGTCAGAAAGAGCACCTATCACACGTGGATACGGATCGTGAACCAAAACTTAACCAGGGTCTTATACAAAGTATCATCTATTACTAATTTTGTCATTTAATAGTTTTCTTAATAGACTTGTTACTATGTAGGGATGCTGAGGAGGGATGGAGCTCAAAACCTCTAACACATGGATATGGATACTTAATGGTTTAGCAATTAATAATCACATCAAATCCTACTGATATTGTACTGTAGGGATGAATGAAGTTTATAGAGCTACTATATGTTGTAAAAGGATATACATCTCAGCTGCAATTTTTAAATTTGGTTATTTGTTTTGGGTAAAAGTATTATTGGCCATGTGTCAACAACATTAACAGCTAACATCTATGACCAAGTTTTTCAGATGGCTTGCTTAAGTTGAGGGCTAAATCTATAGGGTTTATTTGCATGTATCCCTTTTTCATTTTCTTTCAATCTCCTACAGCCTGAAACTCTAAAATCCTCAAGCCTGAATTACACAAATAAAATATAAACATATATGTTTGCAATTCATTAATGTGCATCATAATTGACAATTGCATGTTTGATTATGTTGTTTGAAATTTATCTTTAGGCTTCTTACAAGGTTGGGGGACATTCTATCAGTGCCAATTCCATAGAGCAATCCATTCTTTGCTGCAATATGTCACGTTCTGCACAGGTATTTCCACTGTCTGTAATCTTTTCTTCTTAGCAGTTTTTGGTTATTACATAGTATCTCTTGACCACTTTGAAGTACGTAATGAGAATTAATCATGGGTATCGTAATATTGTTTGTACATCAAATAATTTCAAAACACTAATTAATTGTTTTTTCCTGTTTTCAGTGGCTTCAAGCACTTCTTTCTACTGGAACAAGGTTTAAAACAGGAGAGGAGCGGCATACATTTGGACATAGATTTGGTCTTGATGGTTCTGAACCACTTGTTTGTTTTTCTCTTTGCAGTGGATCATTCTCTGATCCCGCGGTATGTGGAATTTTATTATGATCTTAAACATGATCTTATTTTATTGCTTTGCCTTTTGTTCTTTCCAATCAATCCACAAAGCATCCTTAAGCTAGTTTGTAAAATATTTGAATAAAATACTTTCAAAATCTGAGGTCTGAAATGATGAAATACAGGCTCATATTTTTACCATGTATAACTTCATTGATGCATGTTTTGTTCTCTACGTGCTGCCAATGACTCCCAAAGTATTACCTACTACAACAAAATTACGAGTTACCATTTAAAAAACAGCATAGTTTTGATGTCTCGAGCTACCAGCAAGTGTTTGTAATTTTGTATTGCTACTACTAACATTATTTTATATATAGGCCCATGTCTATATAGAAAAAAATGTGTACAATGAGATGGAAATGGCTAAAAAGGAGTTTCTTCTAGCAAGCATTGGCATCCAGAATAGCAAGAAGGTCCTTCTACCAAAACTTCTTGAATGGTATGCAAAGGAGACAACAATTATCTCAAGAAGCCTGCTTGGTTGGGTGTGCCAAAACGTGGATGAGATACAACAAGAGGCTATAAATAAAGGTGTTGAAATAAAACCCCACAAGATGCCAACCCATTGTATAGAATGGTTGCAATACAATAGCTATTTTAGGTATATACTAAATATGTATATATTTCAGATCATACTTGATCTTTTTTTCAAAAATGAGCTTACATTCTTATCTTCTCAAGATATGTTATGATTTTTTGTCTTTTCCTCAATAGGCCACTTTCATATTTGATACAACAGACCTTCCAACTAAATTGGATACCTAGAATGGATTCCACAAGTAAGGAAACTTGGATCCAACCTTTTACATGAGGGAGCACAGACTTAGTGAATAAGCTTCAAGACTTTTGCATGGGTCCATGACTTTAGGTCCACAAAAATATGCCATAACAAAATAACTTAGGATCAGATCCTTATAAATGCACAAAACTTAGATCATCCACACAGAAAGGGTTGCTCACATGGTATTTTACACAACATTCACCTACATAGCCATGATTCGCATGATTTGACACATCCATAGAGATTCTAGTTTAAAATTTCATGACTTTTCCACAGTTGATCTTCATAGATTCTACTTAGAGTCAATAGAGACAGCAAAATATGACCAAGTTTTACGAGAGATGAAATATGGACTTATCTCATAATGTTGCTGAAATAATCCCTCAAAAATATGAAAAGATTTGTCTAGAACATTTACAAATGAATAAGAGAGTTCAATACCTAGAACAAAAACTTCAATACCCAATTTCAAATGAAGATAGGCACCAACCACATTATATAGCATCTGTGACCCCTGCAAGTTGCTTTTCTACAACCATATTTATGAGGCAGACAAATGGTGATGGAGGGATGAGCACTGTGAATATCTTTAGTTCTCCTTATGCATGTCAAAAGTCCAATGTTCCAAACTTTGGTGGAAAAAGGTTTGAATCAATTTTAATAAGCATGAAAATTTTATGAGAAAGTACATGGTTCCCTTGGTGAATTGCGGAAGGAAACTAAGGTTCTAGACCTCACATCCTGGAAATAGGCAACTTCTACAGTACACTAGATTAACAAAACACTTTTGTCGAATAAAGAGTTCAACAACATTGAATATTCGACATCCGAGGATGGGAATTTTTTAGCAACAACAAGGCAAAGGGAAGCATATATGTCATGTCAAGAGAACCTATATTTTCAGTTGTAACAAAGCGATTTAAGATGATGAAGACAATATAACAGATGTTTCAAGTCTCTCTTTCTTCATATTAAAAGAGGATACACAACAAGACAAAGGACAAAATGCATGCCATGTCAAGATAACCTGTATTTTCGGTTGTAACAAAGTGATTTGAGAAGATGAAAGCAATAGAACAGGTGTTTCAAGTCTCTTTTTCCTCGTCTCCAAAAAGGATTCACAATAAGCGCAATTGCAAGAGCCACTCATACTTAGAACCAATATGATTGTCATGAGAGATTACTAAATCAAAGGTATAAAGAAGAAAACAGATACTTAAAGTTCAAACAAATTGCACATCTTCAACCCACCTAAGACATCAGAATTTTTCCCCAAAACTCTTAAGCAGAATTGCATAGCAAAAACTCTGCAATTGGCCAGAAGCAATCAGTACAATCATAAAGACAGGAAAATTTCAAATAAACACACAGGAAAAATTGATTTCAGAGTGACTGAAAACTCTTCCAGGGACTTTCCTGTACCAATGAGCAAATTTTGTCTGAGATATTTACGTCACAAATAAAGGCTATGATGTGGTTATTTTCAGAGAGAAAGAGAGATAGAAAACATGCACTTGTGTTACCTATAATTTATAGATCCTTTGAACGGTACGGAGTGAGAATAGAAACTAAAGGTTCCTCGGCCGGCCGGAAGAGAAACTAAGGTTCCCTAGACCTCACATCCGCAATAGGTCACACAGTACAGTAAATTCATAAAACAATTTTGTTAGAATAAAGAGTTCAACAAGAAATAAAGTTTCCCAATCCAGGGATGGGAATTTTTTAGCAACAACAAGGCAAAGGGCAGCATATATGTCATGTCAAGAGAACCTATATTTTCAGTTGTAACAAAGCGATTTAAGATGATGAAGACAATAGAAAAGATGTTTCAAGTCTCTCTTTCTTCATATTAAAAGAGGATACACAACAAGACAAAGGACAGAATGCATGCCATGTCAAGATAACCTGTATTTTCAGTTGTAACAAAGTGATTTGAGAAGATGAAAGCAATAGAACAGGTGTTTCAAGTCTTTTTCCTCGTCTCCAAAAAGGATTCACAATAAGCGCAATTGCAAGGACCACTCATACTTAGAACCAATATGATTGTCATGAGATATTACTAAATCAAAGGTATAAAGAAGAAAACAAATACTTAAAGTTCAAACAAATTGCACATCTTCAACCCACCTAAGACACTAGAATTTTTCCCCAGAACTCTTAAGCAGAATTGCATAGCAAAAACTCTGCCATTGGCCAGAAGCAATTAGTACAATCATAAAGACAGGACAATGTCAAATAAACACACAGGAAACATTGATTTCAGAGTGACTGAAAGCTCTTCCAGGGACTTTCCTGTACCAATAGACAGTTGTACAGATATTGTTGTCACAAATAAAGCTGCAACATTTTTTATACCTGCAGCAGTAAAGGCAACCAAAGAAGCTGATGCAACTATTCTGGTTGTGGGGTTAGATCTAAATTGAGAGGCAGAATCACATGATAGATAGATTCTATTGTTACCTGGATATCAAATGGAACTTGTAACTTCAGTGGCCAATGCTTCCAAAGGACCAGTTATAATGGTCATCATGTCTGGAGGTGGAGTGTCTATTCAGAGGAGGATTTTGATATAAAAATTTCTTGAACATGTCCCATGATCCATTGTCACATCAGTTTCGAACCTCTTCTCGTGTTAGCGACCCATTTTTTTCAACTAGCATCACCATATAGAAATTTGGATCAACGGGATTGGGTAAAACATGTCCTTTTAGGCCAAGGTTTGGTTCAGGTCTAATTCAAAAAACCACATCACTTGTACCCAAATTGATTACAAGGTCTCTAGGATGATTCAAAGCTAAACCTGCCAATCTATTTGGATTGTCTCCAAACCACTGGATAACCAAACAATTTTTGTCAAACATGAATTTGTCTACAAAATATGACCTTAAATTACCAGTAATAGCATATGATGGAGCCAATGGTCCCAGTTTCTTTTCCAAGTTTGGAGCAGTGGCCTCTAAGGCTTCCTTAGGCCAATTTCTTTCTCTTAGATCCATCAAATTCATCCCTGTTCCATCGGTTTCATCAATATTGGCATAGCCACCAATAAAAAGGGATGTCATGAAAGAAATTACAAGAGAAATTATTTCAGTGTTATCATAGATATCCTTGTTTTTCTGATATAATTTCCGTATCTGAGGTCCTGTGTATCTTTCATGTGCACGAGACCCAGTAAGAAAATCCAATTCAAGTATTGCACCAAAAACCTTCTCAATTTCTCTGCACTGTGCTGTTGTACTATTGTCCATACAAATAGATGATTCATTTGTGGAGAGATCAACCTGAAGCTAGAAAACCAAAGGATCTTTTGGATTCACTCCTTTTAGAATGGATTCTAGGGAACCATTTCTCCAATAAACACTCCCGGGATACTGCCCACTTCCAGATTTAGCCCAAATTTTATCAAACTTTAAATTCTCCTTCTTCAATTTGTTCAGTATGAGGTAAAGAGCTTCTACCCATATCAAAGGTGATGACACAACACACCCATTTTCCGATGGATCTCTGTATACTCCATGCTTTGTCTTGTAATGTGGTAAATTTGAATCAAAATGAATTGTTTCAGTGAGGACAATACACATATTATAGTCCAAAATAGTTGTTTTAAGAGACCTTCATAAACTAAAATGTGTTTTTCTATTTTAGATATCCCATTTTCTTATAATCTTATTTAATGCATTGAATGCTATATTGGACATTATGGGCTCCTCCCTTGACTGGTTGATGTAAACAGTTGCTTTTATTGTCAACAAAATCATGTGAAGTATATAGAGGAGTCGTCCTAAAGCACCTTGTACTTTCTCCAAAAAATTTCTTACAGTTATTCAAATTGGATTCAAACCTTTTTCCACCAAAGTTTGGAACATTGGAATTTTGACATGCATAAGGAGAACTAAAGATATTCACAGTGCTCATCCCTCCATCACCATTTTTCTGCCTCATAAATGTGGTTGTAGAAAAGCAACTTGCAGGGGTCACAGATGCTATATAATGTGGTTGGTGCCTATCTTCATTTGAAATTGGGTATTGAAGTTGTTGTTCTAGGTATTGAACTCTCTTATTCATTTGTAACTGTTCTAGACAAATCTTTTCATATTGTTGAGGGATTATTTCAGCAACATTATGAGATAAGTCCATATTTCATCTCCCGTAAATGTATTGTTGCTTATGCACAAATAGTTACCTGCACACCATGACTACAAAAATAATTTTTATCATATTGTATTGGATTGCTTGAACATTGATTGATTTGGATATCAATCAATGCCTAACAATCAATTGATATCTTTTTATGTATGCAAGAAAGAGTTAGGTTCTTCTTTTTGATACAGGGAAAATTGTCATAGAACTGAAAAGTGATAATAAGGGGTAAAGCTTTGTCCAGGGAAAATTGTCATAGAACTGTAAAGTGATAATAAGGGGTAAAGCTTTGTCCAGTAACTACTTCCTTGCTTGTTTAACCAGTAATGCTGGCTCAACGTGGCTGGATCCCATTCATATAGATGAATGGAGGTGTGAGATAAATGGGTAAGAGGAGTAAGCAACGAGGTTCTTTAATGGGGATGATAAATGTATTTTTGTCAATTAGGTTTTGAGGTGAGTAGTCATTGTAAGCATGGATCATAATCATACTAGTGTATAATAGATCATGGATAACCAGAATTCAGTTTGGATTTCTACACCCATTGTTAATTTACAGGATATCCTATATATTTGTATTACCATATTGCCTTCCAAACTTTGCATATATCCCTCCTAGATGATAAATACGCTGACATGAAGGAATGTATGACAAATTTAGCTTTCAAGTTCAATATCTAGTGCCTTACATTAGAAGTACTCCAATGTAGCAATAGGGAAATATATCACTGTTATGCTTTTGAGATTTTGGTCTTGTCGTAAAATTCATCACCTATGCTTAATATTCAACGGTTACATTTTTACCTTACAAATACAGAAAAATTCATATTAAGCCTACAATTAATACCAAGAAAGTAGAGCATTTTTAGGAGAAATGTTTCTGAATGTGACCAATCTTGAAAAAGAAAGCCTATAATGTAGACCAATCTTGAAAAAGAAAGCCATCCTTCCTTCTTGATGAGCTTTCCTTATATGGTTCTTCAAAGGAATTGTTCTTCAAAACCCTTATATGGTTCTTCAAGATGATAAAAAAATGAATAACTCTATCAGTTCAAGTCAAAACAACCCAATTTTTGATGTGAAAGAACCAATGGTGAATGTAAAGGATGCAGATTATTTGGTACTGGGATGCAATACCAATTCCAAAGGTTGTTCAGAACATCCTTTGGATGATGTTAATACTAGGGTGTTTTCAGCATAACCTGAAGATGGTGTCACTGACCCAGAACTGGTGGATGATCATGATCCGAGAGGCTTCTCAGAAGAATCAAATCTTAATACCATAGTTTCTCCAGAAGAGCATACTTATGGCATTAATTCAATGCATGTCTCAAAAGCACCTGCGGATCCTGTTGATGCAGTGGTCTTGTCAGAAGAGCAGGCTAACATTGTAGGTCCATTGCAAGTTAATAATGCCCTTTCCCTTATAAAACGAAATATTTCAATATTGAATACTAAAGAGCACAAGACAATGTCAAATAAACACACAGGAAACATTGATTTCAGAGTGACTGAAAACTCTTCCAGGGACTTTCCTGTACCAATAGACAACTGTACAGATATTGCTGTCACAAATAAAGCTGCAGCATTACTACTTCCCTCATGAGTCACCATGTGCCATTCTTGGTCTCGGTGGTTCTCTTCCTTCTACTCCTAGTTCAACTACCATATCTTCATTGGAACCAACAACCCGAACTCCACTAGACAACGATTCACCATTTTGTAGTAGTGATTCGCCATTTGTACTGGTGATTCGCCATGTTTTTACAAGATAATATAATCTCGTGAGAGATTCGCCAAAAAATTATATATACATATTATATTATTAATAAAATCTCCTTCCATTTTTCCTATGTATCATGAGGATTCGCCTATTTATTATATATATAAATTTAGGGGGGTTCTTAAAATTTTCCACTGTTTGAGAGGTACTTACTATTTCCCTCATGAGTCACCATGTGCCATTCTTGGTCTCGGTGGTTCTCTTCCTTCTACTCCTAGTTCAACTACCATATCTTCATTAGAACCAACAACCCGAACTCCACTAGACAATGATTCACCATTTTGTAGTAGTGATTCGCCATGTTTTTACAAGATAATATAATCTCGTGAGAGATTCGCCAAAAAATTATATATACATATTATATTATTAATAAAATCGCCTTCCATTTTTCCTATGTATCATGGGGATTCGCCTATTTATTATATATATAAATTTAGGGGGTTCTTAAAATTTTCACGTTTGAGGTACCACAAATCAAGCATTATACTTTGGTGGTTCAAACATTGCTCTACAGGGATATGTTTATGCAGATATGGTAGGTGATAGAGATAACAGGAGGATCACTACAGGGTGTTGTCATTCCTAGAGACATCCTAGAGTTGTGATAGACCAGTGCCTAGGACATCTTATCTTATCAAGGAGCATATGGTATAACAGAGGAAGTTATCAATGAAAAGCTCTCATGCTGACTCTTGTAAAAAAGAATTATTAATCTGAATGGGACCAAGACCTTCAGAAACTGACCCAGAGGAAAGAATATTGTAGAGGCAACAGACAATTCAGAGACAGCTTACTGTAAAGAGGGCCAATTCAGAAATACCTCACAGAAATAAATTATCATAAGGTGTATGTAGTGAATGAAATATATAGAAGATATTAATTATCATTGAGCTGATATCTAGATACACAATACTACTATGTATGGGCTTACCAATCTAAGAATCCATACACAATAATAGTGTTTTAAAAACACCCTCCCAAAGAAACTAATATAGCAGAAATATGGTTTAGATGAATAGTGGAACAAAATATCATGCATGAGCTATATTTAAAGCGCTTGACTGATCCAAGCATGGCATCAACTAGGATGAATCCATACCAAAAATCAGTGAGCCAATCATGTTCCAAAACATGATACAGGAAAGGTGGATGAAATGAAATGATCTATTAAAATGACACATAAGAGAGAAATTTACACACTGTGAAATACCAAAGACCAGAATCCTCTTAACAGCTAGAACTCCTCCTCACTGAAACCCTATGGGCTCTGAGCCTTGAGACAAGAGTTCAACCAAAATGTATACAAAAATCCTTTCACTGCATAATTTTCTGATGAAATCTGGAACCCAAAATTATCTGTTCCTCGAGAGCTTTATAGGAGAAAAAGAAAATCCCTCTAGAGGGAGTAGGTGATGAACATTTAATTTGCCTCATTAAAACAAGATGGCGAAAAAGTGCCTGCCCATACTGCTCGATGGCTCTGAAGTGTTGTATGTACTCTGTGGCCTACTTTCTGAAGTAAATGCACTGGGTAAAGATCTCTTCAGGGACACGACATAGAATTAAAATCACATGAACATTGTGTCCTTTCCTGGAGAGAAAACTTTGCTGAAATAAAGCCTTGAGGGTATTTTTTTCTGTGCATAAATCTTCTAGGTGATCTGCACGATCTTCAATCTGGTACTCGGCCTTCGAAAGGTTAGATCAAGGTCCCAAAATCCTCAACTACCTGCCTTTAATTCTCTACCTTTCACTGATACTCTTTATCTGCATATTAATGTCTCTGATTGCGAAATATTCTCTTTGAATGACTCGGGAGGGTTTGACAGAGTTCAACCCTGCTTCCTTAATAAAAGTCATGTCACAACAGCCTCCCAGGCCTTTCTTCATAAATGTAGCTATTGAAAGGCAGTCCTTTGCTGCGTTCTCTGCTTCTGTAATGGAGGCTGTGAATCTTGACAATTTTACGCCACTGTAACCCTACAGAAACCGAAAACGTGTTAAGAAAACCATGCATGAGAAGGTGAAAACAGTGGGGATAATGGTGTGACAGTGCGGCATGGTGGACAGGTTGAGAAATGCAGAGCGATGGTGGAAAATGCAGCGTAATAGAGAAAGGTGGTCATGGAAAAAGCTGGTGGAATGCAAAAATGAATCGTGAAAATACGGAAGAAACAAAGAAATGAACGAAAAATAGATCTGGGGTGGCAGAGGGCACGTGGAGAAAAACTTGAGGATAGGTGGCGCGATACCAAGACAATGGGAAATGGATGACGTGGAGTGCTGATGATGGGACTGGTCAAATGCGGGGGCGATCAAATCTTGACCGTCTGATCTCAGGAGGAGATCGACGGTTGAAAAAGCGTTGGAGGCGATGGACAGTGGGCCATGGGTATGGTTTGCCTGTGGTTAAATCTTGGGCAGCTTCAGGGCGCGATGATCGTCAGACGGATCGCCCCAGATCGGACGGCTCACATACATATCGTTGCGTGTCTATGAACGAACAATAACGCGCGATGGAGGGTGGTTTTGAAATAGTGCGCTGAGCCACGTGTCGAGCTATGTGTAGAATCACTCCGAAATGAAAAATACCGCCTGCCACTTGAAAGGTGGTGCGATAAAAACCGGCGGGTTTGAGCAGGATTTATGGGCATGGGGACCACAATGGTGGATAGGCTTCTGACCGTTGATCTGCAGGTTAATCAGACGGTGGACAGATTACCGAAGCTGTGAATGGAGTGGGCCATGGGCGCAGCATTGAACTATGAAGGCCGCCCGATCTGTACAGATCGACGGATAGTATTACGCCCGATCATTTTAGTTGATAAGCGCTCTCCTGGATAGCACTTGGTTTAGTGCCTGGATCACACGGAGAAAAATATAGAGGGGCTAGGGCCGAAGGGGCTGGGCCTTAAATATATTTTCGAGTATGGTTTACGGCCTTTTTATGCAATTTGAGGCTGGGAGAAGGTAGCGATGGGCGAAAATGAATTTTTCAGGCCAGAAAAAATGGGATTGCTCATCAGAGATTCAATGGGGGCTGAAATGATCAACACAGGGTATGTATTTAATGTAGGTGGAATTACTGTTATTTGGGTTTCAAAAATACAAAGTGTTGTTGCACTTTCAACAACAGAAGCAAAGCATGTTGCTACTACAGAGGCTAGTAAGGAAATTATTTGGTTACAAAGGTTTATGGATGAATTGGTTAAGAAGAATGATATGGACACATTGTATAGTGACAGCCAAAGTGCCATTTATCTTGCAAAGAACTCAGCATTTCATTCCAGGACTAAACACATACAGCTCAAGTACCATTTCATACGGTTAGTGTTGGAAGATGGAGAGTTGAAGCTGGAAAAGATACACACTAGCTAGAATCTTGCCGATATGCTAAAAAAAGTTGTAACCAGGGAGAAAATGAGAATATGATCACCTTCAGTTGGTCTTCAAGTCTGATGATGAAGATGAGAAACAACCAGATCCAAAGTGTAGCCATTGTCCAGCAAATGAAGCAGCGGTGGAGTTTCTACAATCAGTCTCCAAGTGGGATATTGTTGGGTGTGGAGCCTGATTATCTCGTTTATTTTGTATCACAGCATTGGACCCCTGTACTTTACTGGGGCAGAAATGCCGCCCATAATTAAATGCTACCTAGAGGGTCCAGAGGGGGGCGACTATGACTTTAAGTAGTCCCCCCTGGCAGGGGGGTTCCCCCGAAGCTAAACAAAATGTAAAATCGCCTTATAAAAGTATAGTAATTTCTAGTCAATCTGGACTGTTCATTAAGCAGATGGTCTGATGGTAGAAGTTATGTTTATTTTAGGGTTTTTTTCCCTAGTAGGCAACTCCTCTTCCTATATGAGGGTATGGTATTGTGGCTGTGTATTATATGTGTATTCTCAGAGCAAGAAACAGATAGGGAGACTGTGAGAGATAACAGAGTATATTATAGTGGATCTGATGTAGGTTCTGTCTCTTCATTTTGTTGGATCATAGAAAGGAATGACTAGCTGTTCGGGTTGTACGTAACCCAAACTGGGTGAACCATGTATATCTGTGTCTCTCTAGTTTTATGTGTTTTACGTGCTTGTGTTTTCCACATATTTTATGTGTTGCATTGCTTTGTAATATATGATTTTCTAACAATTGTCTATTTGGCTGATAAGCTCGTAGGAAAGAAGGGTTCCTGGTTCGAGTGGGAGCAATGGCGGAAGATGGTAAATTTAGGGTCGAGAAATTTAATGACCAAAACTTCCTGCTATGGAAGATGCAGATGGAAGATTATCTGTATCAGAAATATCTGTACCTACCATTAAGCAAAAAAATAAACAAGCCAATGACTATGACAGACGCAGAATGGGATATTCTCGACAGAAAGGCACTCGAAACAGTACGATTGTTCCTCGTGGCGTCGGTAGCCTTCAGTATTTAAGGAAACAACAACAGAGGGTTTGATTAAGGCATTGACGAAACTATATGAAAAGCCCTCAGCCTCAAACAAGGTATTTCTTATGAAACATTTATTTAATATGAAGATGTTGGAAGGTGGATCTGTTGCAGACCATTTAAATGATTTTTATACAGTTACCAGTCAGTTAAGTTCTATAGGGGTAAACTTTGATGATGAAGTTAGGGCTCTTTTATTTCTGTGCTCATTGCCAAAAAGCTGCAATGGTTTAGTTATGGCCATTAGTAACTCTGTCTCTGGATCTAGTACTTTAAAGTTTTATGATGTTGTCAGTGTTATCCTTAGCGAGGAAATGCGACGGAAAAGCTTCGGTGAGACATCGAGTAATGATTTGAGTGTAGAGTCTAGGGGAAGAAAAATGGAAAGAGGAGAGAGTTCAGGATATTGAAGTAAATCAAGGAAAGGCAGATCCAAGTCTAGATCATGGATTGTGTGCTAGAAATGCGGAAAGAAAGGAAACCTGAAGAAAGACTGTAGATCTCGGAAGGGAAAAGAAGGAGACGCACAGCAAGAAAAAAATCATGAAGCAAATGTGACAGTTGATGTGTTACAAGATGCTTCAATTCCTTCTTTTTAAAATGTTACTGATTCCTGGGTGGTAGATTCATGGGCCTCATTCCATGCGACACCTGATAAGAAATATTTTCATGACAATGTTCAAGGAGATTTTGGACAAGTTCATTTGGGTGATGATAAACCCTGTAAAATTGTTGGAATGGGTAAATTTATTGTAAAACAATAGAATGGAAACCAATGGCTATTAAAGGAGGTAAGGCATGTTCCTTATCTAAAGAAAAAATTGATTTCAACAGGGAAGTTAGGCGGTGAAGGTTGTGTGACAACTTTCACAGATAAAACTTGGAAGGTCACCAAAGGAGCCCTGGTAATAGCAAAAGGTGAAAAGGTTGGTACATTGTATTTATGCGATTGTATTTCTAAATCTATTAATGCTTTAAATTCCAAAGGAGCAGATGCAGCATTATGGCATCATAGGCTCGGACACATGAGTGAGAAGGAGATGAATATTCTTCACTCAAGAAATTTTTTGTTGGGTTTGAAGAATTTTGATTTGGATTTTTGGGAGAATTGTATTTATGGAAAAAAAAGCGAGTCAGATTTCATAGAGTTGGGAAAGAAAAGAAGAGAGAAAAATTAGAGCTTGTGCATACAGATGTATGGGGACCTGCTCAAGCATCATCTCTCAGTGGCTATCGTTATTATGTTACTTTTATTGATGATGCAACTAGAAAAACTTGGATTTATTGTATTCAGAATAAATCTGATGTATTTGATAATTTCAAGAAATGGAAAGCTTTGGTTGAGATTGAGACAGGAAAGAAGTTGAAGTGTCTCAGATCAGAAAATGGAGGTGAATATTACAGCAAAGAGTTTGATAGGTATTGTTCAGAGCATGGAATTCGTAGAGAGAAGATAGTTCAAAGAACACCACAAGAAAATGGTGTGTCAGAAAGGATGAACAGAACAATCATGGAGCGTGCAAGGTGCATGATATTGCATGCAGGATTGCCTTTACAATTTTGGGCAGATGCTGTAGATACTGCTGTTTATCTAATAAACAGAGGGCCTTCAAGTTCCTTGGATGGTGGTATTCCAGAGGAAGCATGGACAGGTAAAAAGGTAAACTAATCTTTTTTAAAGCCTTTTGGTTGTGAGGCCTTTGTCCATATTAATAAAGAAAATAGAACAAAGCTTGAGGCAAAATCAAAGAAATTTACCTTTATTGGATATGGTGTTAATTATTTTGGTTATCGCTTATATGATTATGAAAATCACAAAATCATTAGGAGCAGAGATGTAATATTCAATGAAAAGGTCTTGTATAATAATTAGTTGCAGGAAAAGAAACAGGAAAAAGAAAACAAATAATACACAGTTCTTGATGAGATCACGGGAAAAGTAAAGGTTCCTGAAAATAATAATAATCAACAGCCACAACAACAACAACCACCACAACAGCAACAGGCACCTCAAACACCTAAAAGTGGTGTCAGAATATCTATCAGGATAATTAGACCCCCTGAACGATACTCTCCTTCATTATATTATTTATTGTTGACTGGTTCTGGTGAACCCGAATTTTATGAAGAAGAAATGTAGGTTGAAACTAGGAAGAAGTGGGAGCTAGCCATGGAAGAAGAGATGGACTCCTTAATACATAACTAGACTTGGGACTTAGTCAGGTTTCCTATAGGTAAAAAAACATTGTAGAATAAATGGGTTTACAGGATGAAGGAAGAAGATGGAGGAAAACAGAGGTACAAAGCTAGAATTGTGGTGAAAGGGTTTGCACAGAAGAAAGGTATTGATTTTGATGAAATATTTTCTCCTGTTGTTAAGATGACTTCAATCAAAAATATTTTAAGTATTGTAGCAACGAAAGGTTTGCATGTTGAATAGTTAGATGTAAAGACAACATTTCTCCATGGAGATTTGGAGGAAGAGACCTATATGCAGCAACTAGAAGGATATGAGGTAAAAGGGAAGGAAACATTAGTGTGCAGGCTAAAGAAGAGCTTGTATGGCTTAAAACAGGCTTCAAGGCAGTGGTATCTAAAATTTGACAGGTTTATGTCTGAACAAGGTTAAACTAGATGTCACTCTGATCATTGTGTTTATCTGAAAAAGGAAAATGATGGTAGCTATATTATATTGTTATTGTATGTAGATGACATGCTTGTTGCAGGGTCTGACATGCAGGAAATAAATGTGCTCAAAAGAAAATTGGAAAATTCATTTGCAATGAAGGATTTGGGAGCTGCATAACAAATCCTTGGCATGAGAATAACTAGGGACAAGAAAAAAATCAAATTAACATTGTCTCAGAATGAGTAAATACAAAAGGTGTTGAAAATATTTAATATGCAGAATGCAAAACCAGTTAGTACACCTTTTACTAGCCATTTCAAACTTAGTAAGGAGATGTGCCCAGAGACCCAAGAAGAAATCGATTATATGTCTGAAGTTCCATATGCATTAGCAGTTGGAACTTTAATGTATGGAATGGTCTGCACAAGGCCTGATATTGCACATGTAGTGGGAGTTGTAAGCAGGTACATGAATAATCCAGGAAAAGAACATTAGATTGGAGTGAAATGGATTCTCAGATATTTGAGAGGTACCACAAATCAAGCATTATGCTTTGGTGGTTCAAACATTGCTCTATAGGGATTGCTTATCGGTTACACTCGGCCTTACTGGCTGAGGTTTCGGTTCGAGTCCACCCATTCCTAGGTTACCCTCTATCTTAACAAGGTAGTCGTATTTACATCATAAAAACCTGACAAAAGCAGCTTTCAAAACCTACTAGTCTAGTTCGATTTCCAGAACCACTCTTATACAATAACACATAGCGGAGTTGTTATATATACGTAGATATACTGGTTACTTACAATTTCAATCAAAATAACGTGGTAAAGTACAAGCACCTAGGCACGTTAACGGATGCTGGTAGTAACACAATGACTGGGTATGTTGATGCAGATATGGCAGGTGACAGAGATAATAGGAGGAGCACTATAGGGTATGTATTTACTGTAGGTGGAACCACTGTTAGTTGGGTTTCAAAAATCCAAAGTGTTGTTGCACTTTCAACAACAGAAGCAGAGTATGTTGCTGCTACAAAATCTAGTAAGGAAATGATTTGGTTACAAAGGTTTATGGATGAATTGGGTAAGAAGCATGATATGGGCATGTTGTACAATGATAGCCAAAGTTCCATTCATATTGCAAAGAACTCAACATTTCATTCAAGGACTAAACACATACAACTCAAGTACCATTTCATTCGGTCAATGTTGGAAGATGGGTAATTGAAGCTGGAAAAGATACACACTAGCCAAAATCCTATAGATATGCTGACAAAAGTTGTAACCAGGGAGAAAATGTGAATATGCTCAGTTTCAATTGGTCTTCAAGTATGATGATGAAGATGAGAAATAGCTAGGTCCAAAGTGGAGCCATTGTCCAGCAAATGAAGCAGTGGTGGAGTTGCTATAATCAGTCTCCAAGTGGGAGATTGTTGGGTGTGGAGCCTGATTATCTTGTTTGTTTTGTATCACAGTGTTGGACCCCTGTACCTTAATGGGGCGGCAACGCTTCCTGTAATTAAATGTTTCCTGGGGGGTCCAAAGGGGGTGCCTGCGACTTTACGGAGCCCCATGGGTAGTGCCCCTGAAGCTAAAAACATATGTAAAATCGCCTTGTAAAAGTATAGTAATTTCGATTCAATCTGGATAGTTCATTAGGCAGATGATCTGATGGTAGAATTTATGTTTAGTTTAGGGTTTTTTTCCCTAGTAGGCAACCCCTTTGCTTGTATGAGGGTATGGTATTGCAGCTATGTCTTGTATGTGTATTCTCAGAGCGAGAAACAGAAAGGGAGACTGTGAGAGAGAACAAAGGATATTATAGTGGATCTGCTATAGGTTGTGTCTCTTCATTTTGCTGGATAATAGAAAGGAAGGATTGGCTGTTCGTGGTGGACGTAGCCCAAACTGGGTGAACCACATATATCTGTGTCTCTCTGGTTTTATGTGTTTTTTGTGCTTGTATTTTCCGCATATTTTATGTGTTGCATTGCTCTGTAATATATAATTTTCTAACAACTGTCTATTTGGCTGATAAACTCGTGGGAAAGAAGGGTTCCTGGTTCGAGTGGAAGCAATGGCAGAAGATGGTAAATTTAGGGTCGAGAAATTTAACGGCCAAAACTTCCTGTTGTGGAAGATGAAGATGGAAGATTATCTGTATTAGAAATATCTGTACCTACCATTGAGAAGAAAAAAAAAGAATCTGACGACTATGACAGATGCGGAATGGGAGATTCTCGATAGAAAGGCACTCGGAACAGTACGGTTGTGCCTCGCGGCATTGGTAGCCTTCAATATTTTGAAGGAAACAAAAATAAGGTTTTGATTAAGGAATTGGAAAAACTATATGAAAAGCCATCGGCCTCAAACAAGGTATTTCTTATGAAACATTTATTTAATATGAAGATGTCGGAAGGTGGATCTGTTACAAACCATTTACCAGTCAGTTAAGTTCTGTAGGGGTAAACTTTGATGATGAATTTTGGGCTCTTTTATTTCTGTGCTCATTGAAAAAAAGCTGGAATGGTTTAGTTATGGCCATTAGTAACTCTGTCTCTGGATCTAGTACTTTAAAGTTTGATGATGTTTTCGGTGCTATCCTTAGTGAGGAAATCTGACAAAAAAGCTCCGGTGAGACATCGGGTAATGCTTTGAGTGCAGAGTCTACGAGAAGAAAAATGGAAAGAGGAAATAGCTCAGGATATCACAGTAAATCGAGGACAAACAGATCCAAGTCTAGATCAGGGATAGTGTTCTGGAAATGTGGAAAGAAAGAACACATGAAGAAAGACTATAGATCTTGGAAGGGAAAAGAAAGAGACGCAAAGCAAGAAAAAAATCATGAAGAAAATGTGACATCTGATGTGTTAAAAGATGCTTTGATTCTTTATTTCGAAAATGTTATTGATTCCTGGGTGGTAGATTCAAGGGCCTCATTCCATGCCACACATGATAAGAAATATTTTCATGACTATGTTCAAGGAGATTTTAGACAAGTTCGTTTGGGTGATGATAAACCCTGTAAAATTATTGGAATGGGTAAAGTTCTTGTAAAACAACAGAATGGAAACCAATGGCTATTAAAGGAGGTAAGGCATGTTCTAGATCTAAAGGAAAATCTAATTTAAATAGGACATTTAGGCGGTGAAGGTTGTGTGACAAATTTCACAGATAAAGCTTGGAAGGTCACGAAAGGAGCCCTGGTAATATAAAAAGGTGAAAAGGTTGGTAAATTGTATTTATGCAATGGTATTTCTAACTCTGTTAATGCTTCAACTTCCAAAGGAGAAGATGCAACATTATGGCATCATAGGTTCGGACACATGAGTGAGAAGGGGATGAAGATTCTTCACTCAAGAATTTTTTTTGTCGGGTTTGCAGAATGTTGATTTGTATTTCTGTGAGAATCGTATTTATGGAAAATAGAAGAGAGTTAGATTTCTCAAAGTTGGGATAGAAAGAAGAGCGAAAAATTAGAGCTTTTGCATACAGATGTATGGGGACCTGCTCAGGTATCATCTCTCGGGGGCTGTCGTTATTATGTTACTTTTATTGATGATGCAACTAGAAAAAATTGGATTTATTGTATTCAGAATAAATCTGATGTATTTGACACTTTCAAGAAATGGAAGGCTTTGTTTGAGATTGAGACATGAAAGAAGTTGAAGTGTCTCAGATCAGACAATGGAGGTGAATATTGCAGCAAAGAGTTTGATAGGTACTCTTCAAAGCATGGAATTCGCAGAGAGAAGATAGTTCCAAGAACACCACAAGAAAATGGTGTGTTAGAAAGGATGAACAGAACAATCATGGAGCGTGCAAGGTGCATGAGATTGCATACAAGATTGCCTTTACAATTGTGGGCAGATGCTGTAGATATTGTTGTTTATCTAATAAACAGGGGGCCTTCAAGTTCCTTGGATGGTGGTATTCCAAAGGAAGCATGGACAGTTAAAAAGGTAAACTACTCTTTTTTAAATCCTTTTGGCTGTGAGGCCTTTGTCCATATTAATAAAGAAAACAGAACAAATCTTGAGGAAAAATCAAAGAAATGTACCTTTATTGGATATGGTGTTAATGATTTCGGTTATCGCTTATATTATTATGAAAATCACAAAATCATTAGTAGAAGAGATGTAATATTCAAGGAAAAGGTCTTGTATAATAATCAGTTGTAGGAAAAGAAAGAGGAAAAAGAAAACAAAGAATACATAGTTATTGATAAGATCACAGAAAAAGTAAAGGTGCCTGAAAATAATAATAATCAACAGCCACAACAACAACAACCACCACAACAGCAACAGGCAGCTCAAACTCCTGAAAGTAGTGTCAGAAGATCTGCTAGGATAAGTAGACCCCCTGAATGATACTCTCCTTCATTATATTATTTATTGTTGACTCATTCTGGTGAACCCGAATGTTATGAAGAAGCAATGCAGGTTGAAACTACGAAGAAGTGGGAGCTAGCCATGGAAGAAGAGATGGACTCCTTATTGCATAACCAGACTTGGGACTTAGTCAAGTTGCCTGCAGGTAAAACAACATTGCAGAATAAATGGGTTTACAAGCTGACGGAAGAATATGGAGGAAAACAGAGGTACAAATCTAGACTTGTGGTGAAGGGGTTTACATAGAAGAAAGGTACTGATTTTGATGAAATATTATCTCCTGTTGTTAAGATGACTTCAATTAGAACTATTTTAAGTCTTGTAGCAGCGGAAGATTTGCATCTTGAACAGTTAGATGTAAAGATAGCATTTCTCCATGGAGATTTGGAGGAAGAGATCTATATGCAGCAACCAGAAGGATATGAGGTCAAAGGGAAGGAAAAAATAGTGTCCAGTCTAAAGAAGAGCTTGTATGGCTTAAAACAGGCTCCAAGGCAGTGATATATAAAATTTCACAAGTTTATGTCTGAACAAGGTTATACTAGATGTCACTCTGATCATTGTATTTATCTGAAAAAGAAAAATGATGGTAGCTATGTTATATTGTTATTTTATGTAGATGACATGCTTGTTGTAGGGTGTAACATGCAGGAAATAAACGTGCTCAAAAGAAAATTGGCAAATTCGTTTGTAATGAAGGATTTGGGATCTGCAAAACAAATCCTTGGTATGAGAATAACTAGAGACAGGAAAAATCGCAAATTAACACTGTCTCAGAATGAGTACATAAAAAGGTGTTGAAAGGATTTAATATGCAGAATGCAAAACCAGTTAGTACACCTTTTTCTAGTCATTTCAAACTTAGTAAGGAGATGTGCCCAAATACCCAAGAAGAAATGGATTATATGTCTAAAGTTCCATATGCATCAGCAGTTGGAAGCTTAATGTATGCAATGGTCTGCACAAGGCCTGATATTGCACATGTAGTGGGAATTGTAAGCAGGTACATGATAAATCTAGGAAAAGAACATTGGATTACAGTGAAATGGATTCTCAGATATTTGAGAGGTGCCACAAATCAAGCATTATGCTTTGGTGGTTCAAACATTTCTCTACAGGGATAAGTTGATGCAGATATGGTAGGTGACAGAGATAACAAGAGGAGCACTACAGGGTATGTATTTACTGTAATTGGAACCATTGTTATTTGGGTTTCAAAAATCCAAAGTGTTGTTGCACTTTCAACAATAGAAGCAGAGTATGTTGCTGCTATAGAGGCTAGTAAGGAAATGATTTGGTTACAAAGGTTTATGGATGAACTGGCTAAGAAGCATGATATGGGCATGTTGTACAGTGATAGCCAAAGTGCCATTCATATTGCAAATAGCTCAGCATTTCATTTCAAGACAATACACATACAATTCAATTACCATTTCATACGGTCAGTGTTGGAAGATGGACTGTTGAAGCTGGAAATGATACACACTAGCTAGAGTCCTACAGATATGCTAAAAAAAGATGTAACTAGGGAGAAACTAAGAATATGCTCAGTTTCAATTGGTCTTTAAGTATGATGATTAAGATGAGAAACAACCAGGTCCAAAGTGGAGTCATTGTCCAGCAAATGAAGCAGCGGTGGAGTTTCTATAATCAGTCTCCAACTGGGAGATTGTTGGGTGTGGAGCCTGATTATCTTGTTTATTTTGTATCACAGAGTTGGACCCATGTACCTTAATGGGGTGGAAATTCCGCCCATAATTAAATGCTACTTGGGCGACTCGGAGGGGGGCGCCTGCGACTTTATGGAGCACCCCCGTGGCAGAGGGGTTTCGGGGGTAGCGCCCTCGAAGCTAAAAACAGATATAAATTTTCCTTGTAAAAGTATAGTAATTTCTAGTCAATCTTGACCGTTCATTAGGTGGATGATCTGACGGTAGAAGTTATGTTTAGTTTAGGGTTTTTTTCCCTAATAGGCAACCCCTCTACCTGTATGAGGGTATGGTTTTGCGGTTGTGTATTTTATGTGTATTCTTAGAGAGAGAAATAGATAGGGAGACTGTGAGAGAGAATAGAGGATATTACAGCGGATCTGCTGTAGGTTGTGTCTCTTCCTTTTGCTGGATAATAGAAAGGAAGTACTCGTTGTTTGGGGTGGATGTCGCCCAAACTGGGTGAACCACGTATATCTGTGTCTCTCTGGTTTTATAGGTTTTATGTGCTTGTGTTTTACGTGTATTTTATGTGTTGCAATGCTCTATAATGTATAATTTTCTAACAACTATCTGTTTGGATGATAAACTCGCAGGAAAGAAGGGTTCCTGGTTCAAGTGGGAGCAACGGCGAAAGATGGTATATTTAGGGTCAAGAAATTTAAAGGCCAAAACTTTCCGCTGTGGAAGATGCAGGTGGAATCTTATCTATATCAGAAAGATCTGTACCTACCATTGAGCAGAAAAAAAAAGAAATCGACGACTATGATAGATGCAAAATGGGAAATTCTCGATATAAAGGCGCTCGGAACAGTACGGTTGTGCCTCGTGGCTTCGGTAGCCTTCAATATTTTGAAGGAAACAACAACAAAGGGTTTGATTAAGGCATTGGAGAAACTATATGAAAAGCCCTCAGCCTCAAACAAGGTATTTCTTATGAAACATTTATTTAATATGAAGATGTCGGAAGGTGGATCTGTTGCAGACCATTTAAATGATTTTAATACAGTTACCAGTCAATTAAGCTTTGTAGGGGTAAACTTTTATGATGAATTTAGGGCTCTTTTATTTCTGTTCTCATTGCTAGAAAGCTGGAATGGTTTAGTTGTGGCCATCAGTAACTCTGTCTCTGGATCTAGTACTTTAAAGTTTGATGATGTTGTTGGTGCTATACTTAGCATGGAAATGCAAAGAAAAAGCTCCAGTGAGACATCAGGGAATGCTTTGAGTGTAGAGTCTAGGGGCAGAAAAATGGAAAGAGGAAAGAGCTCAGGATATCACACTAAATCAAGGAAAGGCAGATCCAAGTCCAGATCAGGGATAGTGTGCTGGAAATGCGGAAAGAAAGGACACCTAAAGAAAGACTGTAGATCTCGGAAGGGAAAAGAAGGAGACACACAACAAGAAAACAATCATGAAGAAAATGTGACAGGCGATATGTTACAAGATTATTTCATTCTTTCTTTCGAAAATGTTATTGATTCCTGGGTGGTAGATTCAAGGGCCTCATTCCATGCCACACCTGATAAGAAATATTTTCATGACTATGTTCAAGAAGATTTTGGACAAGTTCGTTTGGGTGATGATAAACCCTGTAAAATTGTTTGAATGGGTAAAGTTCTTGTTAAACAACAGAATGGAAACCAATGGATATTAAAGGAGGTAAGGCATGTTCCAGACCTGAAGAAAAATATAATTTCAACAGGTCAGTTAGGCGGTGAAGGTTGTGTGACAACTTTCATAGATAAAACTTGGAAGGTCACGAAAGGAGCCATGGTAATAGCGAAAGGTGAAAAGGTTGGTACATTGTATTTATGCAATGGTATTTCTAACTTTGTTAATGCTTTAACTTCCAAAGGAGCAGATGCAACATTATGGCATCATAGGATCGGATACATGAGTGAGAAGGGGATGAATATTCTTCACTCAAGAAATTTGTTGTCGGGTTTGAAGAATGTTGATTTGGATTTCTGTGAGAATTATATTTATGGAAAACATAAGAGAGTCAGATTTATCAGAGTTGGGAAAGAAAAGAAGAGCAAAAAATTAGAGCTTTTGCATACAGATGTATGAGGACCTGCTCAGGTATCAACTCTCGGTGGCTCTCGTTATTATGTTACGTTTAATTATGATGCAACTAGAAAAACTTGGATTTATTGTATTCGGAATAAATCTGATGTATTTGATACTTTCAAGAAACGAAAAGCTTTGGTTGAGATTGAGACATGAAAGAAGTTGAAGTGTCTTAGATCAGACAATGGAGGTGAATATTGTAGCAAAGATTTTGATAGGTACTTTTTATAGCATGGAAATTGCAGAGAGAAGACAGTTCCAAGAACACCACAAGAAAATGGTGTGTCAAAAAGGATGAACAAAACAATCATGGAGCGTTCAAGGTGCATGATATGACATGTAGGATTTCCTTTAAAATTTTGGGCAGATGCTATAGATATTGTTGTTTATCTAATAAACAAAGGGCCTTCAAGTTCCTTGGATGGTGGCATTCCAGAGGAAGCATGGACAGGTAAAAAGGTAAACTACTCTTTTTTAAAGCCTTTTGGCTGTGAGGCCTTTGTCCATATTAATAAAGAAAATAGAACAAAGCTTGAGGCAAAATCAAAGAAATGTAACTTTATTGGATATGGTGTTAATGATTTTTTTTATCGCTTATATGATTATCAAAATCACAAAATCATTAGGAGAAGAGATGTCATATTAAATGAAAATTTATTGTATAATAATCAGTTGCAGGAAAAGAAACAGGAAAAATAAAACAAAGAATACACAGTTCTTGATGAGATCACATAAAAAGTAAAGGTGCTTGAAAATAATAGTAATCAATAGCCACAATAATAGCAACCACCAAAACAGCAACAGGCACCTCAAACACCTGGAAGTGGTGTCAGGAGATCTACCAGGATAAGTAGACCCCCTGAACGATACTCTCCTTCATTATATTATTTATTGTTAACTGATTCTGGTGAACCTAAATGTTATGAAGAAGAAATGCAGGTTGAAACTAGGAAGAAGTGGGAGCTAGCCATGGAAGAAGAGATGGACTCCTTAATACATAACCAGACTTGGGACTTAGTCAGGTTGCCTGCAGGTAAAACAACATTGGAGAATAAATGGGTTTACAGGCTGAAGGAAGAAGATGGAGGAAAACAGAGGTACAAATATAGACTTGTGGTGAAGGGGTTTGCATAGAAGAAAGGTATTGATTTTGATGAAATATTTTCTCTTGTGTTAAGATGACTTCAATCAGAACTATTTTAAGTCTTGTAGTAGCAGAAGAATTTCATCTTGAACAGTTAGATGTAAAGAAAACATTTCTCCATGGAGATTTGGAGGAAGAGATCTATATGTAGCAACTAGAAGGATATTAGGTCGAAGGGAAGGAAAAATTAGTGTGCAGGCTAAAGAATAGCTTTTATGGATTAAAACAGGCTCCAAGGCAGTGGTATCTAAAATTTTACAGGTTTATGTCTGAACAAGTTTATACTAGATGTTACTCTGATCATTGTGTTTATCTAAAAATCAAAATGATGGCATCTATATTATATTGTTATTGTATGTAGATGAAATGCTTGTTGTAGGGTCTAACATGCAGGAAATAAATGTGCTCAAAAGAAAATTGGCAAATTCATTTGCAATGAAGGATTTGGGAGCTGCAAAACAAATCCTTGGTATGAGAATCACTAGAGATAGGAAAAAACGAAAATTAACACTGTCTCAGAATGAGTACATAGAAAAGGTGTTAAAAATATTTAATATGCAGAATGTAAAACCAGTTAGTACACCTTTTGCTATCCATTTCAAACTTAATAAGGAGATGTACCCAAAGACCCAAGAAGAAATGGATTATATGTCTAAAGCTCCATATGCATCAGCAATTGGAAGCTTAATGTATGCAATGGTCTGCACAAGGCCTGATATTGCACATGCAGTGGGAGTTGTAAGCAGGTACATGAACAATCCAAGAAAAGAACATTAGATTGCAGTGAATTGGATTCTCAGATATTTAAGAGGTACCACAAATCAAGCATTATGCTTTGGTGGTTCAAGCATTTCTCTATAGGGATATATTGATGCAGATATGGCAAGTGATAGAGATAACAGGAGGAGCACTACAGGGTATGTATTTATTGTAGGTGGAACCGCTATTAGTTGGGTTTCAAAAATCCAAAGTGTTGTTGCACTTTCAACAACAGAAGCGGAGTATGTTGCTGCTACAAAGGCTAGTAAGGAAATGATTTGGTTACAAAGGTTTATGGATGAATTGAGTAAGAAGCATGATATGGGCATGTTGTACAGTGATAGCCAAAGTGCCATTCATCTTGCAAAGAACTAAAAATTTCATTCCAGGACTAAACACATATAGCTCAAGTACCATTTCATACGGTCAGTCTTGGAAGATGGACAGTTGAAGCTGGAAAAGATACACACTAGCCAAAATCCTGCAGATATGCTAACAAAAGTTGTAACCAGGGAGAAACTGAAAATATGCTCAGTTTCAATTGGTCTTCAAGTATGATGATGAAGATGAGAAACAGCCAGGTCCAAAGTGGAGTCATTGTCCAGCAAATGAAGCAGCAGTGGAGTTGCTACAATCAGTCTCCAAGTGGGAGATTGTTGGGTGTGGAGCTTGATTATCTTGTTTATTTTGTATTGCAACATTGGACCCCTGTACCTTAATGGAGCGACAATGCCGCCCGTAATTAAATTCTGCCTAGGGGGTCTAGAGGGGGGTAGCGGCGACTTTATGGAGCCCCCCCCTTGGCGGGGGGGTTTCGGGGGCAATGCCCCTGAAGCTTAAAAAAAATGTAAAATCACCTTGTAAATGTATAGTAATTTCTAGTCAATCTGGACCGTTCATTAGGCGGATGATCTGACGGTAGAAGTTATGTTTAGTTTAGGGTTTTTTTCCCTAGTAGGCAACCCCTCTGCTTGTATGAGGGTATGGTATTACCACTGTGTATTTTATGTGTATTCTCAGAGTGAGAAATAGATAGGGAGACTATGAGAGATAACAGAGGATATTATAGCAGATATTTTGTAGGTTGTGTCTCTTCATTTTGTTGGATAATAGAAAGGAAGGATTGGTTGTTCGAGGTGGACGTAGCCCAAATTGGGTGAACCACATATATATTTGTCTCTCTGGTTTTATGTGTTTTCTATGCTTGTTTTTTCCGCATATTTTATGTGTTTCATTGCTTTGTAATATATAATTTTCTAACAAGGCACGGCGAGAAGAGGGCCAAGACTTGTTGCAAGTATGGAGCTTCTATTGAATTCACATTGATAGTGAGCTTAATAGGGACAATTCCTTCATCATGGAGGGGGATAAATCCATCATCGCGAAGAGGGAGAGGAGGGTGAGAGGGTTGGCCGCATCCTCGACCTCTGCGGCACCTCATTCTATGTCTACGAGGCATGGTGGTGTTGGATAGCTCAGGTGTCAAAGGATGGCGGACGAGCTTGCGGATGGAGAATACGAAGGATGCCTCAAATTGAATGGCGAGCTGAATGGAGGGCTGAAGGGCCGAATTGACAGTGCAATTTCCAGTCACCTGAATAGAAAGACGAGAGGGTGAAGCAGAGGAATGGAATTTGCTAGAGGCCATGAAATAATGAGGATGGAAGCTGTGAGGACTGTTTGAAAAGCCCGAAGCAAGGACGGTTGATAGAGTAATGGTGCTGGAGTGTTGTCTGTGGGAATTAATATCTCCCTTGCATAAGCCATGCATGGCCATGTGGCCATGCCAACTTCCAAGCGGAGAAGCATCCCAACTACGTTGTTGTGAGGACACCCACATCCAGGAGTTAATATAAAGATTATTAATCATATATAAGTATTGAATTATTATTTTACAGATTTATTACAACTAAAAAAAGGGAAAATAATTAGCATTTACATATATGTGATCATATATACATATTCCATACCTTAGGATCTGTGTCATACATATGTATAAAATTATTCATAACCTTTAAGTTCACCAACAATAATGTAGCGGAGAGAAGATTTGCATTTGAGTGTTCAAAAAGTCATTCATTTGATGTTTCAATAAGAGGTACATCATAAACACCATCACTATCTCCACCATCATCATCCGACTCACCATACAAGTCTTGGAGCATTTGATTTTTCCCATAATTGTGAACTGTGTCATTATTGTAATCATCTATCTCCATGGTATCATTAACATCATCTTCATCATTCGCTTCATTTTCTTCACCTTGTACAACATCATTTCCAGTACTACTATTTGCTGCAATATTCTCTTGTGGTGCAAAATCATCTAATCTACTACTATTTAGTTGTGGGAAGTTCTGCAAAAATTTGGGGGGAAACTGTGTCTTTATAAAATTTACAAACAATCATTAAACATTAGTGCATATATAACAAATATTAAAATAATATAAAATTTTACTATATAATCAAAATGAAGATAGATAATGAATGAATATATATATTGATAATTAATTACCATGGAACGATACTCATTCAATCCACCATCAATGTGCCCATATTTCTTACAATATTTTATTGTTGTTGCTATTAAAACTCTAACATTACGTCTCGAACAACATTTGTTGCAAGGGAAATAAAATTTACCATCACCCCTTTCACCCTCTTGAATTTGTTTTCCACCTCTAATGTTTTCTGCCATTGATGAAAATTATCCTATAAAGAACAATAATAATTATGTTTTTTTACTATACAAAATATCGTATACCCTTTCTGAACCGTCACTACTACAGTAAAATTTGTTGCTATTACAGCAAAGATGTCGAATTTTTTTTTTACAATGCGCCTTATATATTTAAAATAAATCCTCTCTATTGTGATGCTAGTTGACCAACTCAACTTTGACTTTGTCAAAGAGAAAGTGACCACTCCACAACGGTCTTTTCATATTCGTTGGTGTACTAACGCACATAACATGGACGTCACTATAGAGACATTGTCTTCTATTACTGTCTCTATTGCGGCACCCTATCCGGGTGGGTTGCAATAGCGACACTTTTTCATAGTGTCAGAAGAGCGACAACATTGCCATTGGGGCCACAACATCAAAATCGTGTGGCAGGATTTAAAAAATTGAGAAAAATTGGGGAACTTTCCGACAATACGTCAAAATTTTCAGAATTGAAGTGTCGGAAAATTGACCATATGTACTAGTGACTCGTCCTCGTGCTTAACTCCTGTGTTAGAGGAGCTTTCTCAGACAACTTAATGATACTAGATTTTCACTCTTTAATCAACTTCTAAGCTTTAGTTTAGAGAGGCCTTGGAGAGTTTACTCTCCACAAACCTATTCTAATTCCCTAAATTCCCTAGACTAATGGATGTATCTATGAAAAAAACAAAATCTAGTTCATTTTAAATTAAGCACTTGATTTTATTGGTTGTTACTTAAGTCAAGGGTAGCGGAAGTGCAACTTGTGATGTTTTTTACTCAAAAATAAACCAATAGAAAACTAGACTACATGTATTGTAACTTCTTTTTTCTTCAATGAATAATGATCTCTATAAGGTTCTATGATAAATCTATGAAAGAAAAAACTATTTTTCCTTTTTTTAAACACACACCCATATTCAACACATATCGAAAGAGACTAAAATACCTAATTAAAACTACCTTAATGCATACTAAAACACATAAATGCAGGATCCTATGGATTTCTCTTAAATAAACAAATGTGTTCTTTTAAAGATCAAAAGCCAAAATTTGATAAACAAGGAGAAACAAATACCAAGAAAAATTCTCCCAAATGAAACAAATTTCAACTTCAAACAAATATTTTCACACTTGTTGGAAAGCCAAAAGACTAAGAAAAAAACCAAAACCAAAGAAAAGAAAGGAAAAAAAACAAATGTTTTTCTCTTATTCCTTTTTAGGACTCATAATAAAAAATTCAAGAAGTCAAAAGGAATCAATCACTTCAAGATCGAAATCAAGAAAAAAGGCCCCAAACTTCAAAAATTAAAAAAAATCATCAAGATGATAAAACTAAAGTGAAAAAGAGACCAAGAACTTGAACAACCTGATCTGAAGAGATTAAAAAAAAATTCAAAAAAATAGAAATATTTTAGCGAACCCAAAACCCTTCACCGAACCAAGCTTGCAAAGACTCTTCTCAAATGATAAAAAAGAAACCAAATAGGTCAAATTCAAGAATGCAAAGCAAAGAAATGGAAATATTTCATTATAATCAAGTTGAAAATCAACTCACTGTCCCAAAACCAGAGAAAAGTCAAGCACTTCATAAAGAGGGACTGGAAGCCAAACTTTAAGCACGAAAAATTACCAAAACGAAAACCTAATATTGACAAGATATTTTTGCAAAAGGATATAGAACAAACAAAAAAAACAAGAATCAAGACTCTTCGAGACAGTAAATGACCACAGGAAAGTAGAAAAAATTAGTCCAGATCCCTAATTGAAGGCAAAAATTTAAAATTTTCAAATTTTCCCAGTTATTGTTCCCGAAGAAACTAGCGTATATGCTAGTTTATTTGACAAAAATCATGTATGTACACGTCTGTATACAAAAAAAATTGTTCTTATAAATCAAAATAGGTAAAAATAAAAAATTCAGTCCTAATCCAAAAGATCATACTGGTTTCCCATACTGTGGGCAAGTCAACAATACAAGAAAAGTCAAGAAACGGGACATACAAAGCCAAATCAAGAGACAAACAACCCTTCTAGGAAATACAAGATTGTATTCCGTAGCAAATTCACCAATTGTGTTGGCGGTAAAAACTTCCCTAAGTGTTGCCAGGATTAATCCCTCTTGCGGACAAGAGCGATCTCCCTAGTACTCCAACGAGTAACTAGAAACAAACAGACAAATCAATGGTGCTTTCCTTAGCCTATAACTTAAACATGAAACATGTAGTATGTGAAAGATCACTTACCTATTGATGAAGTACTTTTAGAAGTCCTTTCAGCGCTTTCCACAACCAGCTTTTCCTCAATTCTTTAGAGTCTCTCCAAATGATTTCCATAGCTTCTCTATGACGCGCCAAAAGAGATATGCATAGACAAAAACATTCAAAGGGATCAAATAATATCACATATAAAAGAAAAAGTAAATGAAATCCTTAGTCCAGCATACAACATATAAATTAATCAATAATCAGTTATAAACCATGTGAGTGATCAAGGAATCCCACAAATAACATCAAAACAGACGCAATTAGGAAAGAACAATTATTTGTATTAAAATAAAAATGGAAAATAATCTTACAATCCAGTGCCTTGATGTCACAAGTCTCTTCCAATTGTATTATTTCCTTCCCTTAATGAAAATATCTTCAGACCCAAAACCAATAACATGAGTTTACCAATCCAAGTCCCTCTCAGTCTCTCATTCCTATTCTGAATTTATAGGAAGGATGAGGAGGTTTCTAGTTCCACTTCTCAACGGATACGATCCTTAATAAAAGGAATTTAGTTCCATATACCAAGGGATGATGCTCAGGTATATTGTAGCAGTTCGAGGTTTCTAATTTGGATACGATTCCTCAAACACAGCTTCTAGAACTTACCTTTTCTATTTTACGTGCGTGAATGGACCTACGCATTTTTTGTTCAGGAAAACCGCGCAGGTGCGCAGGTTTTGTTCAGGAAAATTGTGCAAGTGCGTAGGTTTTGTTCAGGAAAACTGCGCAGGTGCACAGGTTTTGTTTAGGAAAACCAAGCATGTTCTCAAAAATGGTTTTTAAGCAGTGAAAACCAAAATTCATTTTATCGCTGGTATTATTTTACTTCAAGATTCATAGGGGATTCACTTGAGAAACTCCATCGAATGGAAAGATATCTGAATCAATAGTCATGGTGACAAATTTTAGTGTAACGAATTGCCCCCTAAAGTGCAAATCTAGAAAATATGTTTGATGACTGAAGTGCTTTATCATGTCAAAGGTTCGAATCAGAGACCAATTGGTTGAGGACCTGAAACAAACAATCAAGGATTACCATATAATGCTTTCATATAAGTCACAGAGGTAGGCATTCCCATTCTCAGAGTAAACATAACTCAATGAACTAGTAGGTAAATACATAAAGATCCATGTCAATAGTAGACATAGTATGGACACAGTCATCAATGGATCTATATTTACAATCATGAATATTTAATAACACCACGCAACCTGGATGGATGAAACTAGATCTAGGGCCTTGATCTCCATTCTCTATTGATGCACAAATCTGACCATGCGGGTGAATGTCTTGAAGTAGAACATGGTAGAAACCACTTGATTATCGGTCAATGATGTGAAACATTAACAAGTGTGAGAGAAACCACCAATAATGTCAATGGTCCTCAAGGTACTCCCAGTACAGTCTATGGAGTGCAATTAAATGTCTTGAAATCGACCACTCATAGAATCATTCATTCAAATGTCAATGATGAGAACGTATCATCGAAAGCGAGAAACCTTCCATTGAGGCATGCAGCCTCCAAGGTACCAAAAGGTTTCTAGATCAACTTCCTAGATAGTGAGTTGAATTCGATAGGAAGTGACCCGTCGTAGGAGGGCCTACAACACGAAGCTCATTTCAATTTTTGAAGAGAAAATTTAAGTAATTCAAGACTGACTCAGGGATGACCGATGCAACTGAAGGTTATGAATAGAAAGGCAACGTTTACTGAGTTTGGACTTCTCTTAAACATATTTGTGACACTACATTTAGACTTGGAAACATTTCACTCAAAGATAATACCCAAAACTAGTTGAATAATTTCAATGAGGTTTGATTAACTGTGATGTAAATGGATTTCCCAACTCGGATATAGATGTGATGGAGTGTCATGTTCAAGAGAAACATATTGCCTTTAATAATACAAAAATGAATGTTCTTTCCCAATTTCTACCCACCATTACTGGAAAGTACCTCTTTATTTATTTCAATCTTGAGGAGGATAACATTTGCTTGTCACATAAGCTCATCCTTCGGACGAGTCCTCCGAAGTATTTTTAACAAACCCTAGGAAGGATTGGTTTGGTCCCGTTGTATTTTACGGATCCTACACTGTTTAAGTTTCACAAATCCAGTGTAGGGGTAACTCAACGTTATTTTCATGTTTAAAGAGTCTAAAAACACACAAAAAGAAAACTCATTCAGATCTTTCAATGTAAATTTTTAACGAGCCCGGAGAAAGTAAAACTCGGTGTTTTTCATTTTAAGGGAGTCAGAAGAAAAACATAAGTAAATTCCAAATGTTATTTTTCGTGAATTTAGTCCCTCAAGCCTGAAAAGGGAGAAAATAATGTAGGAGAGAACTCTATTGACCATGATTAGTCAATGTATACCTTTTTCGTAAATAGTCTAATTCTGTCCAGAAAAGGGGTAAACTTATATTGAATAGACGATTGTTCATTTACTTTTACCAGTCTGAATAGTAAAGTTCTTGACAATATTTTCATGTTTAAAGTGTCTAAAAAGGGATTAAAAAAGAACTCCATGGTTTTTCTTTTTCATAAGTTTTAACGAGTTCGAAAAAGAGATAAAAAGTATAATCATATGGTCGACTTTCAATTTAATTTATGAGTAGGAAAAGATGGAAAGAACTCAAAATTTTCATGTGTTTTACGAGAATGAAAGATAGCAAAATAATCTCATGATTTTCATGAGTTTAATGAACCTTGAAAATAATAACCAAAATGGACTCGAGATAGGTTTCGTTTTTATACAAGCTTGAAACAGAGGAAAACTGTGCTTGAAAGTAGTTTCATGTTTACACAAGATTGAAATAGAGAAAATTGTGCCTGAGATAGGTTTGTTTCATTTTTACACAAGCTTGAAACAAAGGAAAAATCATGCTTGAGATATGTTTCAATGCCCCCCAAGCTTCATTTCATTCACCTAAGTAGACGACTGGTTACTAATAGCTGGATGGAATGAAGGCTCATTTATGAGATAAGATGAAAGACCCGACTTAACATTTACAAGATCTAGTCAAAAACTCAACTTAATTAGGGGAGGAATTGTTTCATTTTTTAAAGAGCTTGACACATGAAAAGAACTATGCTCATAGAACGTTATTTCATTTTTTAATAAGCTCGACACAAGAAAAGGAACTATGCTCAAAGAAACATGTTTCATTTTTTCATGAGGATGACACAGTAACAGGAACTCTCCTCATGATGAATTTTGACCATGGCTTCCAACTGGAAGAAACACATGTCAAGGGACAAAACTTGATCATGGATTCCAAGAGGTCTTCATCAGATACAAGAACAGTTCTCTGGAAGGAACCCATGTCAAGGGACTCAATATGGATAAGAACATCATCTTAAAATAACCCCATAGGGTTTACCATGACAATTACCATATGTAAATCAAAGAAATGCGAGCAAGCAGTAAGAGGCTCTCTTGCATTGGTAACTGAAAACATGGGACTGGTTGCCACATAATTAACACGTGGCGGGGTAGATACCACTTCCGTATAAGGAAAATTCAGGGGTGTCGGATGATTGGTAGTCGAATTAATACTAACGAACAAAATTTGGTCAATAGTCACAATGTTTCCATTGTGAGGCAAATAAATCACGCGAAAGATTTTCGATACGATAGCTTTCATTACATAAACATAGTCTCGCCCAAGGAGAAAATTGAAATCCAAGGGGCCTCGGACTACCATAAGACCAATATAGACAGTTTTACCTCCCAAGGTAATTGGAAACTTAGGAAGGATCCCTAAAGGTTCACTAATGGTTCTGTTAAAAGCTGATAGATTCTGTGTAACAGGCACAAGCTAAGAGGAACCCAAAGCTTTCCAATCAGTTGAGGATAAAATACTAATAGAATAACCTTCATCTACATTTGTGTGACGCGCATTATTACCACAAGCCTGCACAATGATTTGGAAAGGGATGGAAGAAGGAAGACAAGGTTATGTCAAGCTATTCCAATCAAAGGAAATTACCTCAGTACTTGGAGGAGGTTTTGCAGAAACAGGTGAAATTCCCCCTGGCGTAGAAGAATATGATGTAACAAGAAGAACTTGAGTGGTATGAATTTCACTCTCTACAGGGAGAGTGGGATCGACCAAATTTGAAATCAAGTCGACCACTTGATCAACTAATGGATCATCAACCTAAGTGATATGGGTTTCACTCTCCAATGGAAGAGTGGGATTGATTGTACTTGGAATTAGATCAATCACATCATTAACTAACAATAGTTTGGGAGAAATTTTACGGTAACCAGTTGGAAGTTGTTGTTGCAGAATAGTAAGGTTTTCTAACAATGTTGAGGCTTCATCCATGTGAGGTAAAATGATGGTTTGATGACTCCCTTTTCATAACCTACAAGGAAACCTAACTTTACCTGTTTTCCTAGGAACCTGACAATATTTGGTTGATGGATCAACAGTAAGTTGATAGGATTTTTCTAGTCATACTTCCAAGACCTTAGGAATACCAAGACAATTGATAAGGAAGTGGTCACCCTTACAAATATTTCAAGGGAATTTGGGTTTACGATGCATGTTGGAAGTTTCCTCAACACTACCAACACTTACAACCATGGTTGGTTGGTTGAATTCTTCCTTATCTTTCTTCTTCTCCTTCTTCCTTTTCTTCTTCTTCTTAGCCACCTGGTTACTAGCATCAAGGCTTTTACCAATTGAAGAAGAAGAAAGGGAGGAAGACATGTTGGGCGAAGAAGGTAAAGGGTCAACATGAGGTTGGTGATGTTGAGATGGTGAACTATGTTGAGGTGAAGCATCCGATTGAGGTGGAACAATTGGAGTATTCGAGGCCAATGAATTTGAAAATAATCATACTGTTAAACCTATGGTAGTTCAAGATAATTACAATGTAGCCATATATGGAGGACCAACATTTCCAAAGCAAGGAAAAGTACTAGGATTCTCGTTAATACGGGTTTCTTGGTTGGTAAACTCTGGAATAGTTGCCATTAAATTCAACTTCAGTGAATTTAATTAATAATTCAATAATATTAACAATTCAAATTCACAATCCACACCTAAGGTCTCTAAAAAGTAAAAAAAAACAAATGAATACGCTCTATCAAATCTAGGAGTCAAACCACACACAAATATAATGTTTCCATAATAAAAACACTAGTTGGTGATGAAATCCAACGTCGTGGAAATTAATGTGGAAAACTGGTGGTTGGAACAGTTACCCTGACAACCTTCTTAATGAAACAGTCTCGTGCAAGTAACTTCACGATGCCATCTCTAAGTGAAGAGTACCCTCCGGAAATTCCAAGTGAGTCTAGTCAATGTTTGCTCCAGGTACAGTGGGACCTTCCCTCCATCGTCACCTTGGGAAAAATCCTAAATATTATGGCCACTATGGTCACCAACAGAGACAATGGCACCTCGGGGAATAGTCTATGATCTGATATACACGCAAGGGCAGAGTATCCAGCTCAATCCCCTTGAAAGATCTTCGACATGGTAAATCCTAGGTTTGCTAACATGTGGCCCCAGGCTCCTCGACAATGGTGATGTAGAAATTATAAACAAGATACATGTATATATCCAGATTCTCTTGATCTAATAATTTTTATCTTCTTGCTAAATACAGAATCCTTCCACTATTAATATTTTGCGGAAATTTAAAAACTCAATTGCAAACACATGAAGCAATAAAAACAATCGCACATATCACAGTTGTTTAACGGGAAAGCCTGAAGCTGAAAACCCCAACTATCATATATTATGTATCATGGATATCATGTAACAATCTCATACAAATCTTAGTACATCAAGCTCTCAATACAATCAATCGTCACACACTAATTAGAAGAAATCTGCAAATCCATGCACTAATTTCTTACCACCTGATAGCCTGCCTCCACTGCACAATCCCTGTTGAAGAAGACCCCTGAATGAATTTTAAACTACCTTGCTTGCATTGTGCAATCCTCATTGGCAACTCCAATGTGTGTGTGGTGCAATCAATGCATCACTATAGTCACAACGGATAGTCCATCTTGCCCTTTCACCTATCTCTCCATTGGGTCTCCACTGGAACTGATATGCACTGTAGTTAACTGTTGTATTTGTTCAGTTGATTAATGAGTTATCATTTGTGAATTAATTAACTAATTAATTCACTCCACTCTCACTAGTGTATCATTCAGTTAGACTAGATACAACTAGCTCAACTGAGTTTAACTCCATTAACTGAGTTAAACTGAATAACAACTCCATGAACTACTCTTCCAAATCTGTCATAACTTTGCCATTTCAGTTCTAACTGAGTCCTCCATGCATGAACAACCAGTAAACCCTGGGAATTGTGTAATTCCTTCAGCCCACTGATTTGACAAATCTATATACTGAAATTAAGTGCTCCAAGAGAATAAGTTGATGTTTATTGTCAGATTATTATTAAGAGCTAATAATAATCGACACTTCTATTTTTAGATCGACGATCTATAAATAAACTTCGCCCAATATTCTAAAAATAGAATTTCATCTATTTTACCAACTTGACCAACCATCCACAAATAACATCCCGCAACTTCTGAAATATGATCACCATGTCTAAAAATAGACTTACACCTAAAAATAGCCTACTGGCCCACTTAGTGAAGGTGACTGATTTTCACTAAGATCATCATCTTGTTGAATCTCAACACTCCCTCTCAACAATATAGGGATTATCCTTCAACCCGATCCTGCCTCTATGGTATTCGAATTTTCTCCTGGTGAGCGCCTTTGTCAGAATATCTGCATCCTGATCTTCCGTAGGAGTGTACTGAATTAACATGATCTTCCACTGCACACAATCTCTGATATGATGATACCAGATATCAATATGTTTAGATCTATCATGAAACATACGATTAATCGAGAGTTTAATGCAACTTTGATTATCACAATGTATCACTGTAGGATCTAAATGTGAACCAAACAAACCAACCAGGATCTTCCCCATCCAGATAGCCTCACATGTAGCTTGAATTGCTACCATGTATTCTACTTCCATTGAACTGAGTGCCATGGGTTTTTTTTCCTGCTATACCAAGAAACTATTGTAGATCCGATACTGAAAATCCCTCTTGAGGTGCTCTTTCCGTCTGTTGGGCTGCCTGCCCAATCTGCATCCATGAAGCCATGCAACTTCACCTCATTTGTTTGTCTGAACCATAAGCCATACTCAGATGTGCCCTTGAAATACCTCAGGACATGCTTGCCTACCTTCCAAAAGAGCTTGGTAGGCTTAACCATCACTTGTGAAAGCTGGTTCACCGCATGGCATATGTCTGGTCTTGTATTAACTAAATACATGAGCGAACCCACTGTCGATAAACAGTGGCATCCACTACCTCTGCCGATGTAGGATCATATTTCCTCCAATTTCCTGGAAGAGGAGTATCAATAGGCTTGCATCCTTGCATGTGAAACTTCTCAAGTATCTCCCGAGAATACTTGCCTTGATACACAAACAGTTCACCTTCCGGCTGCCATATTTCCAATCCAAGGAAATAATGAAGGAGGCCCAAATCCTTCATCTCAAACTCCTTTGCAAGATCTGCCTTACATGAGTGTATCAACTGCTCATTAACCGTTAGTATTAAATCATCAACATAAAGAACAATGATTAAAATCTTACCCTCCACAAGAATTTGGTACAGGTTTGCATCCGCCTCACTCTTGGTGAAGCCAAGTCCAGTGAAATAGTTGTCGATCTGTGTGTACCAAGCACGAGGTGCTTGTTTCAGCCCATTAAGCGCTCTTTTGAGCCTGCACACATGCGATTCTCTGCTGAAGATATAGAATCCTTCAGGCTGCTCAATGTACACTTCTTCCTCAATGATCCCATTAAGGAACGCAGTCTTCACATCCATCTGATGAATGTGCCAACCCATCTGTTCTGAGAGAGCAAGGATAGTCCTTATGGAAGAATACTGTGTGACAGGTGCAAAGGTTTCTTCATAATCAATCCCCTCGATTTGTGAGAAGCCCTGGGCAACAAATCTTGCCTTATACTTCTCAACGCTCCCATCAGCAGCTTGCTTTACCTTGTAGATCCATCTTGATCCTACAACTAATTTACCCACCAGCCTTGGAACAATCTCCCAAGCACTATTTCTGAAAATGGAGTCATATTCCTCCACCATGGCATCTACCCATGTGGGATCCTACACTACTTCTTCAAAAGAATATGGTTCTGTCACAATACACTTGCTCATAAGAGCCATGTATCCAGTAAATGAGTCAGGTGACTGTCTCTGTCTACGCTATGATGTAGGGACTCCTACATTCTGTGCCGCATCAAGCTTCAGTCTCTTAGCTTTTGTGGTACGATTTCTACCTTTTTTGATGTTTGGTTTTGCATGATTGGACTCCTCCACTCCATGAATCTCCTCCTGTGGTTATCCACATCTAGAGGCTCATCTTTGGGAACAAGAAGTTCCTCCTCTACATTCAAGTGTAGCTCCCTCTCAAGCAACAACTTCATGGCTTTCACCTCATTGAATTTATATCCCATCGCACCATAGTCATCTGACTGTCTGGAAAATACACACAATAATTATAGGGTGTTTCTTTGTACCCCACAAATATCCCAACTTCTGCAGTCGGCTCTAGCTTCTTCCTGGTGTCCTTTTTCACATGAATGTAAAAAGATGAGCCAAAAATCTTCAAATGAGAAATATCAGGCTTCTTACCAGTAAAAGCTTCTTCAGGTGTACTCATGACAAGTACTTTATGAGGACAATAGCTTTGCAAATAAACCACAATGTTGCATGCTTCCGCCCACAAGTGCATCAGTAGGCCCTGGTCATGCAGCATCACTCGTGAAACACCCACAATCATTATGTTCTTCCTCTCCGTGACCCCATTCTGCTGTGGGTTATGAGGCGCTATGAGTTCTCTTCGAATTCCTTCTTTTCTACAAAAGTCTTTGAATTCGCCCGAGATATATTCACCACCATTATTGCTTCGTAGAGCTTTCACTTGCTTCCCTGACTCATTTTCCACCAATGCTTTAAACTCACTAAACTTTGAGAATGTTTCACTCTTCTTCTGCATGAAGAAGATCCAACATCTACGAGAATAGTCATCAACAAATATAACCTAATACCTGTGTTTTGTTGTTGAAGCAACCGAGAAAGGTCCACACACGTCTGTGTGAATTCTCTCAAGGATCACTGAAGCATGGTTTTCCTTCTCATGAAAGGTGGTCTTCTCAAACTTACCCATAGTACATCCCTTGCACTAATCTGACTAATCTTAAAAAACTAATCTAAATTGAGTCAAAGATTTTTAGAGTTTTTTTTATGAATGTTTCTCTTAGTTATTCAGCAAACTAAGAATCTATCAATCAGATTAAAAACACTCAAAGAATAAATGAAATTCAAAACTTTTCAAACAAGTTCTTTTCGAAGATTTGCAAAGAAATCAAAAAGGTTTAATTTCTCAAACTAGGATGTTTTCACAATGAGGTCAGATTCAATGAACAAAAAGAATATTGTGTGATGCGAGATACTCTGATTTTCAAGAATTCTGGCACCGCTTCGACCAAACGGAAAATAATCAATACGGCAAAACTTCTAGAAAATCATTCAAAACAAACCTTTATTGAGTTCATAAACAATGAATTCTTGATGAACACAATAACCGGTGCGGCGAAACAAAAGATCTAAAAATTAACCGGAAAGAAACCTGAGATTTTCACCGAAATTTTCCAGAATTTTTTATGTGACGATCCTTAACGAGTGCCGGTCCCTTTTATATTCTATAAGAAACGTGAGCGCGCCGCACATGTGATTGTACGGAAGTGCGGTCCTAGCAAAAATGATAGAAAAATCCAAAAAACTTCTAACTTTTCAAAAACAGAAAAAATTTAAAGCACCCAGACAGATGTGAATCATTCAAAAACCAGAAAAAGAAACCTTTTCTCAAGTCAAAAGTCAAAGAGAACCAAGAACAAACAAAAGTTCTTCCCCGTCGCCATTTTGTTGTGTAGATTAATCCGTCTTGCGGACAAGACCGATCTCTCTAGTACAAAAGGTAACTAGCAACAAACAGCCAATTATACTAATCTCTCTCTAAGCATGTAAGATTTATAAAAACACTATACGGGTGTAAGAACCTACCTCTTGTCCAACGCTTGCTTGCTTACTTGATGTTGTTGAAGTCCTTCCCGTGCACTGAAAGAACGTCCTTCATATATCTGCAATCACAAACAAGGAAAAAGATTAAGCAGCACCTGTATAGACATTATCATAAATCATGCTTATCATAATGATCAAGGAATTTATGAAATAAACCACAAATTGACAGTTTAATGAGAGAAATGAGTATATTTGTATTAACTTTAAAGATAGAAAAACTTTACAACCTGTGACTTGATGTTGTGCAGGTCCTCCCGGGGTCCGAAGCAGGAATATCCTTTACTCTGACAAGTATCAGACCTTTCTTTTCTAACTAAGACAAATGAGGATAAGTGATTTAAACCTCAAGCGTAAAGTCTCAAGTTACCTGTAAGCTCAAAAACTCAACAAATATCACTTCAAATCTCAGATGTTTAGTCCTCCCTTTGAGTTTACCCAAGGCCTCTTTTTATAGTGAAAGAGAGGAGGTTTCTAGTTCCAAATATGAAGGGATAGAATCCTCCTTCAAAGGGATAAGCTCCTTACATCATGGGGTTAGCTCCATTAAGAGAGGGATGCATGAACCAGCTTCAAAGCGTATCCATTCCGAAAATTCCCGTCTAGAATCTTCTAGAATTCACCTGGAATTCACTTTTTAATCTTCATTTTCTCGCCTTTTATGTTTTACAGAGGTCCGCACCCATTACACAAAGAACGTGCGGTATGGTTCCGCATGCAGGCTGAGATTTAGGTGCGGGACCGCAGGGAATGCATAGAGAAAGTGCGATACCAATTCTTAGGGGATTTTAGGGATTTTCTTCTGATTTTGAAGCTTGATATGAGGAGCTGGTATATTGGACTTGAAAAAGGAGGAAGTATGAGTAATAATGAGCTCATACAGTCAGCAGAATGTCAAGGTGACAGTTTTCAGTGTAACAAATTGCCCCCTAAAGTGAAAAGTCTGAAATAGATGAAGCTGTAGTCTGTCATATATGAAGAGTGCAGTACTTTATCATTTCAAAGATCATCCTGTGGACACCCCAGTCGGTACCTGTAAAAACATTCAATGCAAAATATGTACATGTATATGTCATCACTGAGGTAGGCATTCCCATACTCAGATAAAAAAACTAACTATAAACTAACTGAAATCGTTCTGATACAGGAATGATTTTGAATACATCATAGTACAAATGTATGTAGACACAGTATGGACGCAGCCATCTGTTTATCAAAAGTCTACTGTATGGATGACAACAAAATTCCTCGCAGCCTGGATGGTGGAAACTAGATCCAGGGTCTTGATTTCCGCATCTCGAACCAGTACGATTCTATCCATGTGAATGAATGTATTGAAGTCGAACATGGTAGAAACCACTTGATTACCAGTCAATGATGTGAACTGTTAACAAGTGTGAGAGAAACCACCAGTAATGTCAATGGCTCTCAAAGTACTCAGTACAGTCCATGGAATGTGAATGAATAAGCTGAAGTCGAACATTTCACGGAGTCATTCGATCGAAGGTCATTAATGTAACCTGTCGTCGAAAGCGAGAAACCTGCCATTGAGGCATGCAGATTTCAAGGTACTGACGATTTCTGGATCAACTTCCTAGATAATGTGCTGATGTCGATAGAAAGCGATCTGTCGTAGGCAAGCCCACAACACGAAATCATAGATCAAGTTTTAAAAATATGTTGGCAAGGACTGACTCAGGGATGGTCAATGATGGATGACAGATATTTTGCAGATGAATGGTTTTGTTTGAACTGTTCTCTTGGACACATAACGACACTGCAGATGGCTTGGTGACAATTGACTCAAAGCTAATACCTAGAAACCGGCTGAAAATTTTCAATGTGGTTTGATTAACTGTTAAGCAAAGGATTTCCCAACCCAGGTGAATATAAGTGTCGTGTCCAAGAGTGGTCGACTGAGTTTTCGGACAATTTTTAAAATACAACAAACATGCTCATTTTTCTCTCTTTTCCCCCACCATTTCTGGCAAGTACCTCTTTATTTTTGACAAGCTTGAGGAGGATAACATTTGCTTGGTTATAAGCTCACCCTTCGGGTGAGTCCAACTTAGTTTAAAATTCGAACCCTAAGAAGGAGTGGTTCGTTCCTGTTGAAAATTAAACAGGTCCTTTACTGTTAATTTTTAACGAGTCCAGTATAGGAGAAACTCGGTGTTTTTCAGTTTTAGGGAGTCAGAAGAAAAACTTAAGAAAACTCCATGAGTGGTCTTTTTCGTAAATTTAGTCTCTCGAGCCTGAAAAAGGATAAAATAATGCGGGAGAGAACTCTATTGACCGTATTTAGTCAACGTATACCTTTTTCGTAAATAGTCCATTTCAGTTCGTAAAAGGGGTAAACTTATACTGAAGGGACGACTGTTCATTTACTTTAACGAGTTCGAATAGTCAAGTACTCGGCAATCTTTTCATATTTAGAGAGTCTGAAAAGAGCTTAAAGAGGACTCCAAGGTTTCGCTTTTTCGTAAAATTTTTTGAAAGAGTCCGAAAAAGTGATAAAAGTATGCTCTTTGTTGAAAAATGATTATTTCACCTGAAAAATCCTGTTTCTGCACAAAAACTCAAAACATTACACATACCTGTTTAAGATAAATAAAAATGCTTTCAAAATATCCCTTTTAAAGTGAAAAATAAATAAATTTACAATTCATTCATTCGAAAAAACTTATAAAAAGGACTTTTTCTATTTCATTTTTACCGTTCAGTTGTAGAGTGAAAAGTAAAAAGCTTTTGGATAAAAAGTTCCCGTGAAGATTCTGGAAAATTCAATCGTTGGAATCGAAAATCGTCAGCCCCAGGTAATCCACAACCTCCTTATCTTGCTTTTCATCCGTTTAAAATTCGTTTTTAGGCTTTAGTTTGATTTTTTAGGGCAAAAATAGGTCAAAAAATGCGCCCGCGGGGTCCGCAGGCGGGACACAGGTTGCCTGCGGACCCCGATTTTTTCTAAACGGGAAAAAATCGGGGGTGCCGCACCCGGCACACACCTTTCGTGCGGAGCTACGCTCTGTTTACAAAGGGCGGGTGCGGTACCCGCGCGGTTAAAATTCAAGCATAGTTTTCTCAAATTTTTGCCAAAAGTTTTCAAATGAAATCATGCTAATATGCCTTATTTTGTGTTGCAGGATTAACAAGATGCTTATTTGGCGAGAAAGGGAACATGAGGATGTGGATGAAGCTGCAATACTCCATTTGCCCACACAAAGGGCATTAAAAGCATGCTGCTTATACAAATTCTGGGCCATCTCTGGCATGAGGGCACAAGTGGAATTCTTAACATGGTTGGTAGACAGATGGCATGTGGAGGACCAGTGTTTCTTCATTGGTGGCCACCGGCTCGAAATTGAGCTGGAGGATATATACTTTTTGACTGGTTTGTCCAAGAGGGGCGAACATGTATCTTTGTTTGGGACTAGGCCAGGTGGCCAGACTGTCGCTAGTCTTCAACTCGAATTTTGCAATGATCAGGCAGATCCTCGGGACAAACGGATTGACATAAAACACATCATCCGTCCTGAACTGAAAGTTATAGCATTCACTGTTACCAAACTATGTGGGAGCGCCGCGCTTCATGTAGCTACTGGTTCCCAAATGCGCATTGCTGTGGACTGTTTTCGCGGCACCATCTTCAACTGGTGCGAAGCTGTGTTGGCAAATATAAAAGGCCAACTTACCAGAGCAAAAACCGGGAAACTAAAAAACTTTGGATTTGGTTCCATTGTCGTTTCTTTTGCTTTGGAGAGGATTCCTCAGTTAGCTCCACAGAGTATTTCAGTTGATGCCGGTCGACCTCGAGAACCAAGAATGGTTCGCTGGTCCGCGCTGATGGCTCGTCATGCTATCGAGGGCACTGAGATTGTACGATTCCCTGTTTCATATTTTCATTGGCTGGATCGCCAAATTTTTACGATAGAGGATTTTCCATATGCAGGGATAGATTTCCGCGGAGATAGAGAGATGTCTCTCCCTGCAGGGGAACAGTGGGACGATTCAGGTAAAACATTTTTCAACGTTTGCTAAGTTCTAAAATTTTTTAATTTTTTATCGTCTTAGAAAACTAATAACAAAAATTTTTTTAAATACAGATGTGGGTCCACAACGTCCAGCTCATCTCCAACCTTTCGAGAGGAGGCAACCAGTTGCGCCCGCACCAGCCCCAGCAGGCCAATCAGTAGAAATTTTGACTGATTTGGAACATCATCTAGAGCACTTGACTCTAGATATACCAGAGACGAGTATAGATGATATTCCCCCCAGGCTTCAAAGATATGTGATTGGAGTCCCAGGACCTTTCAGGAGGTTCCTATGCAGGGTGGCTCGAGCAGTTGTTTCCTATCGAGATCATCATCAGTGATGAGATGATCATGTAGACTCATTTTTGTACTTTTGTGTTACCATTTTTTCCGATCATAAGGTGTTTCCAACCTATGATCGAAGACGATGTATATTTTTTTAACACACTCCTATGATATATATATCACTATTTTTGACGGCTATCTGCATACATGAATGTTTTTTGTTTTACTACTTTTAATTATTTCAAATGTCTATTTATCATACTAGAAGCAATTGAATCTGCTAATGTATTTAAACGTCTTGGAATATGCTGATATTCAATGTAATCAAACTCACGTTCCAAGAGACGAACTCTCAAAAATAACCGTAATAACACCGGATTTCTAATGGTATAGACCCTGTTAAGCTGTAATACAACAAGTTCAGAATCCAACCTTACAATCAAACTCCGAATTCCAAATGATATGGACTCAGATAATAACTCAATCACTGCACTATACCCGGCAATGTTATTTGTTGTTTGACCAAGGCTTACCCCATGCATGGATACTAACTCGTCAGAGGGTGAATAGATAACCCAAGCTGCGGAAGAAATGTTCCGTGTACTACGACAAGCACCATCAGAAAAACCAATGTAGGTTTGAAGAGACGTCGACATCTGCAATATCAAGAGTAAAACTCAGATAAGCAGTCATAGTGAAAAACACACTTCTAAACTAGGCACACTTTTTAATCTAAAACACAACAACAGTAAAGAAATCTAAAAAAACTAACAAAAAATCTCCACACCTTGTTTAAGCGTAATATCTCTTTAGATAAAGCCCATTTCTGGGTTTATCTAAAGGGACACCATCAAAATCTACTAACTCATAGGCCCCTTTTGCTAACTTTCGTTTCACAATGTAAGGACCATGCCACATAGGCACTAATTTTCCAGCTCCTAGCTTGTCGTTAGCTTGATCATAAAGTAAAACTAGGTCTCCTTCTGAAAAATTTCGAGGGGTCACATTTCTATCATACTGAGCTTTTATCCTTTTAACATGAGCCTCGTTTGCTATTGCAGCACTTCGCCGATTCTCATCTAATTGGGCTAAGTACAATAAACGTTTTTCCTCTTCAGACGTAGCTGGTAGTAATTCTATGGCTAATTTTAATGACGGTATTTCGCATTCAATCGGTAGCACAGCTTCTAAACCGTAAACTAGTTGAAAAGGAGTGAAACCCGTTGATGTTTTGACTGAGGTTCGATATGCCCAAAGCGCTGAAAATAACATGGAATGCCAATTCGTTTTATGAATACCAATGATTCGTTTAATCATGGTGACTAGAACTTTATTAATAGCTTCAACCAGGCCATTTGCTTGTGGATAGTACAGAGTGGAATTATCGTGGCGTAGGCCAAGTTGTTCTGTTAATTCAGTCATCATGATGTTCCGAAAATGACTTCCATGATCTGTAATAATAGCTTGAGGAACACCAAACCTAGCAATTATGTGATTGAACACGAATGTTGCAGCAGTCTTTCCGTCAGCTGAATATGTAGGCATCGCCTCGGCCCATTTCGTAAAATAATCTACAGCGAGAATAATATAGGCATGCCCCCGGCCGAGTGAGGGTTACATGTGATAAAATCGATACCCCATTTTGCAAATGGACCAACAGCAATTATAGGGTGAAGAGGAGCGGGTGGCGCACGCATTTTCCTATCAAAAATTTGACAGTTGTGGCATTTCCGAACCGCATAAATGCAATCTTTAAATAATGTTGGCCAGAAATAACCTGCACGCAATATCTTTTGGGCAGTGGCATACCCAGACATATGACCGCCACATGCTCCAGAATGACAGCCATTGAGTACCTTTTCAGCTTCTTCATGAGTTAAACAACGTCGGAAAACAGAATCCGCTCCTCGTCGATAAAGAGTATCACCAATGATATTATATTGTTGGGATTGGAAGCGTATTTTCCGTCGTTGAGTTCATGAAATTTCAGGCCGAAAAGATTGGGTTTGGAGATATACAATAATATCCCCATACCATGGATCAAGCGTACTGATAAGAAACAAAGATTCGTCCACAATGGACTCTTCTGCCACTTTTTCCATATCAGTAGAGGGAAAATCACACATTAGTTCCGCAAAAACCAAAGATTTCTTTGCCTTGGATTTTTCAAATTCCAAGTCAAATTCTTGTAGGATAACTATCCATTTAGAATATTTGCCCCCTAGCAATTGTCTGGTCAAAATATACATCATAGGGTTGCAATCAGAAATTACTGTGGTTTTACGTAACAATATGTAATGTTGAAAACGTTGGACAGCTTGAACAGCTGCCAAGGCCAATTTCTCCACATGTGTATATTTGATTTCAGTCGGATTCAAATTTCGACTAAGATAATAAATCACATGTTCGTTGTGAGATTCATCCTCCTGAACTAGCACCATCCCAATAGTGGAATGAGAAGCAGCGAGATATAGAAAGTAATCCTGGTTGTAGTTGGGAGGATGCAATAACGGTGCATGGGTCAACGCGTGTTTAAGTGCATCAAAAGATCGATCAGCGACCTCGTCCCAAAAGAAGGGAATATCTTGTTTCAACAACCGGGTAAAACCCTTTGCAAGCTCGGCATAGTTCTGAATAAATCTACGTAAAAAGTTTGCTTTCCCCTGCAAACTCTGGAGTTGGCGCAATGTCGAAGGAGGAGGCAACTTAACAATAGCTTCGACCTTCGAAGGATCAACACGAATGCCTGATTTTGAGACAACAAATCCCAGTAAACGACCTGATTCTACGCAAAAAACACATTTATGCGGATTCAACCTTATCCGATAATGCCGACATCTCATAAAAATTGCTCTTAAATGAGTGGGATGATCGGCCCTACGTGATGAGTGAGCAGGTAAATCATCAAGATATGGTTGAACAATGTGCTTAATGTCATGAAACGCATAAGACATGGCCCGTTGAAAAGTTGCTCCAGCGTTCTTAAGTCCAAAAGGTAGTTTACAATAGGCAAATGTTCCCCATGGACAAATGAAAGCTGTTTTAGGTTGATCTGCAAGGAGTATGTTTATTTGATTGTAGCCGGAAAAACCATCCATAAAGGAGAATAGTTCACTTCCAGCACAATCGTCGATTATCTGATCGATATAGGGAGTTGGATAATTGTCCTTTGGACACGCTCGATTAATATCCCTATAATCGATACATACTCTTATTGTTCCTTGTTTTTTAATCACAGGAACAATATTCGATACCCAATCCGTTAAAGGAATTGGATAAATGAATCCTGCTCGAAGTAATTTTTCAACTTCAGATTTTATAGCAGCAGCTTTTCTAGGATGTATTTGACGTAATCGTTGACGAACAGGTTTAGCATCCGGGTAAGTCTTAATTTCATGTACTACGATCGATGGATCAATTCCTGGCATTTCTTCGTAAGACCAGGCAAACACGTCTCGGAATTCTTGAAATAGGGCTTTATAAGTCTGAATTTCTTCGTCTGAACAACAAGCACCTATATGAATGTTTTCAATTATTCCAGGTTTTACCGAAATGTCAATTGGAACCGTTCTAGATATATTTTCTAAATTTAATTCAGAATCAAGATTTTTCAATGGATTCTGAGGTTCCTTGGCATATTCAGCAGTAAAAATTGAAGCGAAATCATTTTCAAAATGATCTAATTCAGGTAAGAATGAAGACCTATGATGGAGATCTTCCCATGGTGAATCATCAACAGACAAAAAATCACGAATTTGCTCATCTGTATGAACAATTTCAGGAAATGTCGTTGCGTCTGAACTAGAAATAGAAAGTGATTCCTCTTGGATCCCATTCATTGGATCAATTTTGGTTGAAAAGGTGTTGGAAAAAGACTGTACAGTCTGGTACACAATTTCAAATGGACTCAAAGGCATCACGCCATCAAATGAGTCAATCTCGGATTCCGAAGGTAGTATCCAAGGGTCATCAGTCAAAAGTGTGTCTGACGAAATCATATGAATAGTTGCTGTAGAAGACGATACGTTAGGAGGAGGAAAGGAAAAAGTTCCTAGTAAACGAGAATCTTTAATCAAACCTACTCCAACATCCTTATAAGAGATAGTCGTTTTACCAACATGCTGGATTGTTTCTGTAGAGGCTGGGTCTGACGAAAAATAAGTTAACTGATCTATTGTCACGATCCTTCCTTGATATGGAAATTTTATAAGTCGAAAGACCGAAGAGACAACAACAGTCATAGCATAAGACCAACTGCGACCCAGTAGAAGGTTGTAATCTAGAGGGGCATCAACCACCTCCACATCTAGATTAACTATTTTCCCTTCAACCCCTATGGGTAAATCCTGCAAAATACCATAAGGTTGAAAACCTCGACCATCAAAAGCTTTTAGAATCGTCTGAGATTGGTTAAGTGTAGGAGAACCAAGAGATTTCCAACACTGAAGCGACATAATACACGTTGAAGCTCCCTCATCAATCACAGTCCGAAAAATAGGGCTGTTTTTGACTAATACTGGAATCTGGAAAGCCATTTGATGAGGAAGACGTGGTGTACTAGTTTCTAAATCGAAGATTATAAGGTTAGAATCATTAACATCAACAGCTCCTATGGCAGACAATAACAATTTACGCTGTGCTGGACACGACTGCAGCACTTCCAAAGCCGACATTGCTGAAAGAGAAATAGCTAAATCTTCAACAATGTTGTAATTCTGAGCAGCTCTCGCATGTGGATTGAAAGCTGATTTACGAAGAACACCTTTAGCAGGCGGCTTGATTATCAAGTCTGGATTTTGTTTCTCGATCTGTAGCGGACCGGAAACAGGAGGAGTTGTATTTGATGTGTTGGCATTGGAAGACTCTCCTTCTTTGCCATCAACGGGATTCTTAGAACCATAATCTTGCGATCGCGTCGCAACCCTTATATGAGACATCATCATAATAGGCTCTTCTAAAGTGGTCGAGGAAGAACCAATCATCTTACTATCTTGAACTGGAAAAGGATCCTTCAAGACAACAGGTTGTTGCGATCCTTTAATGAGTTTCGTAACCTCTTCTCGATATGGGCATTCTTTTGTGAAGTGATCTTGTTCACAAATGAAGCAAGGATAACGAGGTTTACGTTTCTCATCATTGGATTCTTCTCTATCTGTTTTCTCTTTTGAATTTTTCTTGTTTTTATTCCTCCCTTTCTTTTTACCATCGGTTTTTGATTTTGCCGTAGATGTTTCAACGACATGAATATCGGCAGAAACTTCTTGAGAGGATTCTCCCTTCGGGGAATCAGGTAAAGTTATGATTGGAGAAGAATTCTTTGAAGATTTCTTCTTACTTTTTGAACTAACCATACCAATCATACCGTCAGCGGCATGAGACCCGGAAGGAGGAGCAGCAATTTGACCTTGTTTGGGTAAATCTGGAATTTTTTCATGTAAAGTACCTGACTGCGTATAAACGAGGTCTAGGTACTGAGCCTGAGCAATTACTTGCTCGTCAGTAACAACACCAGCCTTAGCTACATCTTCAGTGATCTTAGGCAGTAATGATTTTACAAACCACTCTGCCAAAATTTGATCCGGAATATAAACCTTCACCAAACGTCGTCTACGTCGCCACTCATGAATATGATCAGAAATATACGTGGACGTAGATTGTTTTAGTGAAGTTAATAATTCCGTGCCATTGTCGTATCTGACAGGCAACTGGAAATGAGTTAAGAAAGACGTTGCTAACTGACTGAAATTATGAAACGAGCCTCGTGGCAACTCAATGTACCATTTGGCTGCAAGACCTATGAGTGTCCTTTGGAAAAGACGTAAGCGAATCGAATCATCAACAATAGAATTATATGCACACCAAAGGTGATAAGTCATCACATGATTTGATGGATCCTCTCCTGACTTACCTTCAAATTTTGGTATGTCACTGGGCAACTTATGAGGCATTGACGGCCAGTTCTGATAATAGAAAATAGGATCATTAGTAAGGCGCGTCAAATCTGGTAAATCCAAAGTTGCGATGAACGGTAACTGACGGTTAGGGTCACGAAAACCTTGAGAAGCCAAAGTAGATCCAGGAGGCGGATACCCAGGATAACTAGGAATTGGATTAGCATTGGGTATTGTATAACCTCCCGGATAACCAGGATGAATCGGACCATACTGAGGTTGTTGATAAGTATAACCAGGGTATGGCTGATAGCTCGGATTCTGAACATAGGGACCGTATTGCGGCTGTCCTTGGTACGGTTGATAAGTAAACTGAGGTTGACTCGTAACAACCGTACTTGTACCGGATTGTCCTGCAGGCATCTGAACTGTAGTCTGAGTTGTAGGCCCTGACTGAGGTACACAGACTTGAGGGATTTGCCCGGATACAGGGATAGCCGAACTCGGGGCTACAGACACTCCAGAAATAGGTGTAACAGGTTGAACAGACGTTGCAGCAGTTACAGCAGTTTGGGGCGGAGTCTGAGGTGTACTAGGCCCAGCCTGCTGAACTGAACTAGGTGCAGGAGTTTGAATAGCTGGCTGACCAGGCTGCTGAATTGAACCAGAAACCATTGGCTGACCAGGTTGATAAGGTAACTGCACATTAGGCTGCAAAGGCCGTTGATATTGGGACGGATCCCACACCATCATTCCGGGGTACTGTCCCGTAGAAGGTTGAACGTAAGGACCAAAACCTGGTTGAACGTAGGGTTGATAATAAGGTAAAGTTCCGGTTCCTTGAATAGATGGTTGACCAGAAGGCTGTTGGTATCCTTGTATTGGGTACTGCCCTTGAGGTTGATAACCTTGAGGCACGTACTGAAGCTGGGGTTGTTGAGGACCCAGAGGAGCATATTGAGTTTGGGGTTGACCTTGAGGAATGTACTGTCCTTGGGGTTGGTAACCTTGAGGTATGTACTGTCCTTGGGGCTGCCCCCCAAAATAATATTGATCCACAGTTTGTCCTGAGAAAAAGCTACCTTGAGGTTGAGCCCCGGGTGGTAACTGACTACCTGAGGTTGACCCCTAGAAGGAAACTGACTGCCTTGAGCTTGAGGATTAGGAATATTACCAGACATCATAAAAACTTGCTCTGCGTTCGACGTTTCAATTTTAAGTCCACCAAGACCAGATGATAACACATTTTCGACAGGTTGAGGAGTTGCTTCTGAGAAAGTACCAGACAAAGACTGATATCCCGCAGGAACAGAAGGACCACCATGTAAAAAAGATTCAGGCGTTTGCGAAAACATGGACGACTCTCCAGCCATAATAGATGACGGATAGTAACCTCTGGGTGTAGGATGGAAAGGAGCTCGAGGTGGATAAAAAGTAAGACCCAGATTCTCTAAAAAATCAGTTAAAGAAAGATACCAGGGATTAGTTCGAATAGGGCTGTAGAAAATGGATTCACGCTCTCTAAGATTTAACGATTGAGGGGAGTTGGGAAGAGATATGTCTTCGTCTGGATTAGTAAGTTCTTCTATAGAAATTAGTCCAGAAGGAAGATTTTCAGTAATGATATTTCTAACCCTTGGTGAACCTAGATCGCTAGAAGTTGGTGAGATAAATCCTGAAGATGTTTCTAACACAGAAGATTCAGTTTCAGGCTCAGAGATTTCAGGTTCGTCAGATAATTCTCCCGTAGGAGAAATATTTTCAGTGACTTCAGAAACTGAAATCGGTTCTTGAATATATTCTGTTGTAGGAAGTTGATGATCAGGATGTATCACAATAGCAGAGCTTTCAGCTTCTGTTGATCTAAGTCTACGGCTACTGTGTGGTACCAGAGCTCGAAGCCCTTCAAGATGACCTGGTGTAAATTCAGGGGGTTTCCCTTGTATTCTCCGGGATTGTCTTGGCAATTCCGCCACGATGAAAAATTATCTAATCACACGCAAACAAAGAAAAATTTCAATGAAAACACCTAAAGTCTCTAAGAAACAAACAATAGAATCATACGCTTAAAAAATCTAAGAGTTCAAACCACACACAAACAAGTAACTTTCCGTACTAAAATCACTAGTTGGTGATGAAATCCAACTTAGTAGAGTTTTAACACAAAAAGGGCGGTTGGAACAGTTACCCCGACAACCTGCTTAATGAAACAGACTGGCACAAGTTTCTTCACATAACCATCTCGAGTGAAGAGAACCCCCCAGAGAGTCCAAGTGAGTCTAGTCGACGTCTCTTCCAGGTACAGTGGGATCTTCCCTCCACCGTCACCTTAGGAAAGAATCCTAAAGATTATGGCCTCTAAGGTTACCAACTGAAACAAATATACCTGGGGTAACAGTCTACGATCCGACACACACGCAAGGGCAGAGTAACAAAGCTCAATCCCCTTGAAGGCTCCTTGAACAGAATCCAAGGTTTTACCGACAAGTGACCCCTGGCTCCTCGACAATGGTCTATCCGAGGTTTACCGTTTTTAATACGTGTGTATCTTCTATCGTTCCCAATGAGGAAGGATTGATTACCCCACTGGTTCAGATATGATCTCGTGCTTAACTCCTTTAAGAGGAGCTTCCCAGAGCATACATGCAACAACTGGAATTCTTCCTACCGCAAGATATATCTACTTGTTTGTTTTATCTACCTTGGAGATTTAATTACTCCCTACTCCAAGATACTAGCCTAAGCTATGTTGGTGATGAGAGCCCTAAAAATAAAAAGATTACTAGATGAATTTTATTTAAGCGTTACTTTTTAAGAGCTGTTTCTTAAGTCAAATGGGCGCGGAAATAAAACTTTGTATGATGTGAAGACTCGACCTCCAAAAACACTAAAATGCACCTATGATGATATTCAATTCTTTTTCCTTCAATGAATTTTCTATCTAAAGAAGAGTTAGAGAATGCAACTTTCAAATTTCTTCTTCAAACATGAAAACTAAGTGAAAGAAACTCTTTTGTCTTTTGTTAAACTATCAAAGCTCACAAGAAAAACTATTTTCTTTTCCAAACAAGAAGCTATAAAACAATCCTTTTTCGAAAGAAATCTACAAAAATTAAAACTATTCAAAACTATGAAGACTAATCTTAAAAAACTAATCTAAATTGAGTCAAAGCTTTTTAGAGTTTTTTTTATGAATGTTTCTCTTAGTTATTCAGCAAACTAAGAATCTATCAATCAGATTAAAAACACTCAAAGAATAAATGAAATTCAAAACTTTTCAAACAAGTTATTTTCGAAGATTTGCAAAGAAATCAAAAAGGTTTAATTTCTCAAACTAGGATGTTTTCACAATGAGGTCAGATTCAATAGACAAAAAGAGATCTTATGTGATCTGAGATACTACAGATTTTCAAAAATTTGAATCACTACAAAGACCAAACAGGAAAAATAATCCAATCGGCAAAACTTCTAGAAAATCATTCAAAACACTGACACTGTTGGAGTTCATAAACAATGAATTCTTGATAGACACAATAACCAGTCTGGGCAGAAACCAAAGATCTAAAAATTAACCAGAAAAAGAAACCTAGAGATTTTTCAAAATTTTTACAGGGTCCGCATGTAAGCAGTGTTAACAGGTGCGGTCCCGCACTATATTCTATAAAGAACGTGCGAAACTGCCCGCACTGTAACAGTTATGCAGAGTGCGGTCCTAGCAAAAATGATAGAAAAATCCAAAAAACTTCTAACTTTTCAAAAACAGAAAAAATTTAAAGCACCCAGACAGATGTGAATCAATCAAAAACCAGAAAAGAAACCTTTTCTCAAGTCAAAAGTCAAAGAGAACCAAGAACAAACAAAAATTCTTCCCCAGCGGAGTCGCCATTTTGTTGTGTAGATTAATCCGTCTTGCGGACAAGAAATTTCTTCCCCAGTGGAGTCGCCATTTTGTTGTGTAGATTAATCCGTCTTGCGGACAAGACCGATCTCTCTAGTACAAAAGGTAACTAGCAACAAACAGCCAATTATACTAATCTCTCTCTAAGCATATGCAATTTATAAAAACACTCTACGGGTGCAAGGCCTACCTTATATCCAACGCTTTGCTTGCTTACTTGAAGATTTGTTGAAGTCCTTCCAGGTACGAAAGAGCGTCAACCATTATATATAAATAAACAGTTACAGATGAAATAGGCAATAGCCCGCAATTGATAGTTTAATGAGAGAAATGAGTATATTTGTATTAACTTTAAAGATAGAAAACCTTTACAACCTGTGCCTTGATGTTGTGCAGGTCCTCCCGGGGTCCGAAGCAGGAATCTCCTTTACTCTGACAAGCATTGCACTCTTTGAACTAAGACAAATGAGGATGAGTGATTTAAGCTCACAGAAAGTCTTAAGTTACTCAAGTCTAAATCTCAACAGCATTTAACTTCAAATCTCATAAGCTTGAACTCCCTTTGAGGCTACCCAAGGCCTCTTTTTATAGTGAAAGAGAGGAGGTTTCTAGTTCCAAATATGAAGGGATAGAATCCTCCTTCAAAGGGATAGCTCCTTACATCAAGGGGTTAGCTCCATTAAGAGAGGGATGCATGAACCAGCTTCAAAGCGTATCCATTCCGAAAATTCCCGTCTAGAATCTTCTAGAATTCACCTGGAATTCACTTTTTAATCTTCATTTCCTCGCCTTTTTATGTTTTACAGAGGTCCGCACCCATTACACAAAGAACGTGCGGTATGGTTCCGCATGCAGGCTGAGATTTAGGTGCGGGACCGCAGGGAATGCATGGAGAAAGTGCGATACCAATTCTTTAGGGGATTTTAAGGATTTTCTTCTGATTTTGAAGCTTGATATGAGGAGCTGGTATATTAGACTTGCAAAAGGAGGAAGTATGAGTAATAATGAGCTCATACGGTCAGCAGAATGTCAAGGTGACAGTTTTCAGTGTAACAATCCCCACACTTCCCAGTTCATCCCTACAGTGGACAAACTTCATGAGATATTTTGGAATATTGTCGCCCTTCTCCATTTTTATTTTTCTAAGCTTATCTTTCAGCGCCAACTTCCTCTGGTCACTACTGCTTTGGAAAAAAATCTGTCAAATCCCTCCACATTGCAAATGGAGTGGCTTTCCCATGAAGGCTGGACACAATATGGTCCTTCACACCTTCCAACAGAATTCTTCTTGTCTTTGCTACCTTCTTTTGCCATGCGTCAAGTAATGCAACATCGCTAGATCCCGGCTTAGGAACATCGCTATTGATGAACTCCTTCAGTCCATTATCTTCCAGCACTACCTCCATCCTATCCTTCCAAGCTATGTAATTCGAGCTACCATCAAGGGCATACTCCAATCGCAACCCATTGAAAGACATTTCAATGTATACTCAACTGTCGCACCAAGAATTTTTTGTAGCAAATTCAAATTGTCCACCAGCACAAACTCATCAATTATTCACAGTTGCAATATTCAAGCATTAACACTGCTCCGATACCATGTAGAAATTATATACAAGATGCGTGTAGATATCCAAATTCTCCTGATATAACAATATTTATCTTCTTGCTAAATACAGAATCCTTCCACTGTTAATCTTTTGTGGAAATTTAAAAAAATCAATTGCAAACACATGAAGCAATAAAAACAATCACACATAACACAGTTTTTTAACAGGAAATCCTGAAGCTGGAAACCCCAACTATCATATATTATGTATCATGGAGATCATGTAACAATCTCATACAAATCTTAGCACATCAAGCTCTCAGTACAATCAATCGTCACACACTAATCAGAAGAAATCTACAAATCCATGCACTGATTTCTTACCACCTAATAGCCTGCCTCCACTGTACAATCCCTGCTGAAGAAGACCCCTAAATGAATTCGAATCTACATTTCTTGCACTACGCAATCCTCTTGGCAAATCCAATGTGTGTGTGGTGCAATCAATGCATCACTATAGTCACAACGGATAGTCCCTCTTGCCCTTTCACCTATCTCTCCACTGGGTCTCCACTAGAACTGACATGCACTGTGGTTAACTGTTGTATTCCAAATCCGCGAAAGAAAAACAATACTATCTTCCTTCACCAATGTAATCTAAAAAACCAATCAAGTGTAAGTAATGAAAATTGGGTGAGAATTCCAAAGGTCAAAAGTAAAAACACTCAAAGGTGATTAACACTCAGACATAAAAACAAAAGCAAAAATATGCAAAATTGTTAAGAAACTGAGAAAACCTCAAAGTAATGACCAAAGGAAATCAAATTAAGAATCTCTCAAAAAAGATAATTTAAAACACCCAATTAACTTAAAAGAGACTTAATGAGACTGTAAACAAGCTAACATGATCATAAAAACAAAAAATTTGGACTTAAATCAGAGAAACCTTAACTTTTTCAAAATTTGTATAGGGTTACGTAGGCAAACAATAGAGTTCAGTGCACATGCGCACTGTTTCTAAAGGAAATTTGTGCATGTCTGCACTCTGTTTCTGAACAGAAACCGAACAGAGCGAGAAAATGAAGAAAAATGAAAAAATAAAGGTTTCAAACCAGAAATTTCAATTATTAAAAGGGTCTAAAGGCATCAAAGGTTAAAAAAGGACACAAAGGAGAACTCGTCCCCCAGTATGGTTGCAAATTTGTTACCAGGATTAATCCCTCTTGCAGACAAGAGAAATCCCCCTAGTACTCCAACGAGTAACTAGAAACAAACAAATAAAACAATGACGCTTTCCTTATCTATAACTGAAACATGAAACATGTAGTATGTGAAAGATCACTTACCTATTAGTGAAGTTCTTGTAGAATTCCTTTTAGTGCTTTCCACAACCATCTTTTCCTCAATGCTTTACAATCTCTCCAAATGCTTTCCATAGCTTCTCCATGATGTGCCAAAAGAGATCTGCATAGACAAAAAAGTTCAATGGGATCAAAGCATCTCACATATAAAATAAAAATTAAATGAAATCCTTAGTCCAGCATACAACATATAAATGAATCAATAATCAGTTATAAACCATGTGAGTGATCAAGGAATCCCAGAAATAACATTGAAATAGACGCAATTAAGAAAGAACAATTAGTTTGTATTAAAATAAAAAGGGAAAAGAAGCTTACAACATGATGCCTTGATGTCACAAGCCTCTTCCAATGGTATCCTTTCCTTCCCTTGATGACAAGCTCTTCGGACCCAAAACCAACAGCATGAGTTTACCAATCCAAGTCCCTCTCATTCTTACATTCCTATGCTGAATTTATAGGAAGGATGAGGAGGTTTCTAGTTCCACTTCTCAAGGGATATGATCCTTAAGAAAAGGAATTTGGTTCCATATAGCAAGGTATGAGGTGCAGGTATGTAGTGGTTCGAGGTTTCTAAATTGGATAAGATTCCCCAAAAAAAGCTTCTAGAACTTACCTTTTTTTATTTTCACGTGTGTGAATGGACATGCGCACTTTTTGTTCAGGAAACCCATGCAAGTGCGCAGGTTTTGTTCAGTAAAACCACCCAGGTGCACAGGTTTTGCTCAGTTAAACTGCGCAGGTGTGCATGTTTTGTTCAGGAAAACCAATCAGGTGCTCAAAAATGGTTTAAGTAGTGAAAACCAAAATTCCTTTTGTCCCTGGTATTATTTTACTTCAAGATTCATAGGGGATTCACTTGAGACACTCCATCGGATGGCAAGATATCTGAATCGATAGTCATGGTGACAAATTTTAGTGTAACACTAAGGTAAGGGTTGAAAACCTCAACATATTGAAGGCATTCAATCAACAAGAAGCATACATCATGCAAGAAAACTATGTAAACTACTCTAGTTAGGATCAAAATAAGTACCTGTAGGTCCTATGTTTGATGTTGATCTCATAGGGTTCAAACCCTTTGCTTCCTCCAAAGCAATCATACATGCAATAAAGTTCAAAGAATCATATATACACCAAGTATTTAAAATCATGTGCATAATTAACATGTTATATCATGAAGCATACACATGTAAATCATGATATATATTCAACATGAATCACAAAACATGGGACTACAACATTTCAGGAATAAGAAAAATCTTCTTTATTGATATCAGCAAAGAGTAGTTGAGAGATACAACCTGATTCATCCATGACACTAATGAAACCTTCCTCCGGATCCATCCAACCCAAGCCTCAAAGACCACCTCTCGATCATAAGCAACATGATTCCATATAATGGAAGATGAACATCTCTATAAGGAAACAAGGATTTCCTATAATTGGGAGTGCAAGGGGCACAAGGGAAATCAGATTTGATCTAGGACTAAAATTACTATAATGTCATTATCCTATCTCCTTGGTATAATTAGGCCTTCACTTGAGGTGTATAAATACCACTAGAATTTGGTTAATTGAGTTGGGCCACAGGCTCCAGTAGGTGGGCTTTCGATGAAACCCGTAAAACCATCTTGAAAAATAGGATATTTATATTCTTTTCATATTTTAAATTATATACGGAGGTTCTATATGGAGGTTCTCGTGCATGTATGCACCTTTTCAAGGGAAGAGTCACATATGGAATTCAAAATATTGATTTTTAATAAATGATAAATTCTGAATGAGAAAGGGTTGCCCAAGGCCATACAAAGAGCATCAGAACTACAAGAGTGTTGAATGATGCTATAAAAAAATCTTGTAATGAATCATAGAAAAAAAACTCCTGCTTCCATTTTAGAATAGGGATAGGCTGCAACAATCATGTTGGATGTTTTCATTTATCCTTTATCTATTTCCATCCTATGCATCTTGTTACAAAATCGGCCACTTATTTCTTCAATTTTGTCTAGTGATAATAATTTTTAATGGCTATGAGGTTGTTTTTATACCCTGGGTGGAATGAGTAAGGCTTAACATATAATTCTTTCATTGTTAGCCTTTTTATTTCATCACTATTAGGCACATAAATTCTACCTTTAAACCTAACAAATTTTTCCTCAGTGAGATGATATCCTTCATCCTGACCACCTTGCTACAAATTTCCTTTCATTTTCTATTATCTTTCATCCAGTTGTCTCGTGCCTTTGATTCTTTCCCCCCTATATGGTGCATACATACTTACCGCTACCAAGTGATTTACTTGGATTCTTCTTCTCAAGGCACCAACAACCTTGTTTTCGTTACCTTTTATGTACTTAATTTTAAAGTCAAACTCGCTAAGTGTGGCCATCCATCTTGCTTGCTTAACATTCAACTTTGAATGTCCAAACAAGTATTTGAGTCCACTATGTTGTGACATGAGCGTAAACGTCCTACCCAGAAGGTAGTGCCTCCACATTTTTAAGGCATGAACCAATTCTAAATTACGTGTGACATAATTTTCCTCATGTTTATTCAAATTTTTGGACTTGTAGCACACTACTTTCCCTTCTTGCATTAAGACTCCACCAAGTCCATATTTTGATGCATCTGTACACAACAAATTCCTTGTCAAGATCTTCGATCCTCGGCACTGGTACACTGGTGAGCACTTTCTTTAACTTCTCAAAAAATTCTGCACATTGTGCATTCCACTCGAATCTTCTCCCTTGTTTCGATAATGCTTTAATGGGATGACCAATTTTGGATAAATTACAAAATAGATCTCCTGTAGTATCCTGCTAACCCCATGAATGATCTAACCTCATCCATGCTCTTTAGATTTGGCCATTCCGTTATGGATTTTATCTTTTGAGGGTCAACTGATATGCCTCTCTCTGAGATAATCTATCCTAGGTAATGTATTTGTGATAGGAAGAAGTCACACTTTCTGAGCTTCACATAGATATTATGTTCTCTCAACATTTGTAACACTATATCCAAATTTTTTTCATTTTATTCTTTCGTTTTTTAGTAAACTAATATTTCTTCAACAAACACTATCATAAATTTTTCGAAGTAAGGATGCAATACTTCATTCATTAGGCACATGAATGTGGTTGTGGAATTGGTAAGCCAATAGGTACCACTACGAATTCATAGTGTCCATATCTTGTTCTAAAAGTATTTTTATGAATATCCTCCTCCTTGATTCTTACTTGATGGTAACCTGACCTCAAGTCAATTTCGGAGAAAATTGTTGTTCCTCTTAATTGGTCAAAGAGATCGTCAATTGATGCAGGAGAATCGGGACTTATCCAGAAATGCGAAAATTTGTTCACATGTTGTGGCTAAATAGGTTGAAATTCATTTACAGATGTGTCAAAACCGGTTTTACTGAGAGGGTTGGATCTCTCAATGATTTGCTATAATGCAATTATGTAATAAGTTAGAGATTATCCTTATTTAGATTTAGAGATAGAATTTTTTGCATAGGTGTGAGGGAGAGCTAAGAAATAGAGAATTTGTTGTTATTGTTAGAGAGATATTCGAGTGAATAAAAGACAGGAAGAATGTAATGAGAGAGAGATTATTGGAGAGGCAGGAGTGGAGCGATTGCTTGGAGTGTGTTTTGGAATTACATTGTTAGAGACAGAGGTCTTATTCTGTGAAATCTGGCCTAAGGCTGAGACTCCGTGTTATTTATATAATTTTAAAAATATTGTGCATCGCATTCCTTAACCGGCCCATGGAGGTCTCGAATGTTTATTTTCTTCAATGTTTTGATGCTGGTTTGTATATTTCATTTCTGCTTAAAGAAATTGTTGCATTAAAAGAAATTTGGTGGCGCATTGTATCCTTTTGGTTCCGTGGGAAAAAACACCCAAATACACTAAGTATTGGGCTAAAACCACAAATTAAACATAGGCCAGACTTCAAACAATTTTAGTAAGAAGTTTTATTGTTATCGGGTCCACAGAAACTAATCGCATCGAGCTCTTTTGTGTTTTCACATCGCATCGGTGATCCCCATCGCATCACGACCACATTGTATTGGCAATCCACCATCGCATCAACGATCCATATCGCATCACGACCACATTGCGTCGGCGATCCACATCGCATTGGCGATTCATATCGCATCACGATTCACATTGCATCGGCGATCCACAGCACAACGATGATCCATATCGCATCGCAGCATTGAAGGTGAAGGAACTGAGTGAAGAAGATAGTGCGATTGTGATAAGGCGATTTAATCACAACCATTGGATCGCAATCAATCGCAAAAGCAGAGTGAGCATCAAATTCAAGAATTGAAAGTTTATAGGTGCGAGTTTATACCATATCGGGTCTGGAAGACTGATCAGATCATTGTATTGAAGCACAAGGGGTTTGGGCAAGTGAATAATGCGATTGCAAAGGTGCAATTAAATCATAGCCATTAGATCATGATTGTCCACTACCGTTAGATTGAAGAAGTGGCTCGCTAATGTGTAAAGTACTTCGGTACGTTAAAGGTTGTGAGTCTTTTATTGAAAAGGATAGACACCGGTTCTATTGAGCTTGGACTCGTAATTAAAAAAAAATTTGGGGTTAATTGGAATTTTGTTTCCGCTTGGCATCAGTTTGGTATCAGAGATTTTTACGTTGTTTTTGAGCATCGTAGATAGAATTCCATCGAGAAGAGTACATAATAGGTCGAGAGAACCCTGTAAACACGGCTTTGCTAGATGAGATCCAGAATTTGTGCACAAGAATGGCTACCATGGAAACTACGCAATGAAGAGCGACAGAGGGTGGAGTTACTAGTGCGATGAGGAAGAGTCCATAGATGAAGAAGTAGAGGAAGAAAATGAAGCAACAAAATTCATGAAGATGTTAGTCAAAGCCAACAGTCGACCGAGGATAGAAGTGCCCTTCTATGACGGAAGTCTTAATGTGGAGACGCTAACGGACTGGGTAAGTTCATTGGATAAGTACTTCGACTATGAAGAAGTCGATGATAAGAAGAAAGTGAAGTTTGCAGCCACGAGATTGAAAGGCCATGCAACCTTATGGTGGGATGAATTGCAGCTATCTAGGGAGCGAAAAGGGAAGTCCAAAATTAAGCAATGGGACAGAATGGTAAGTAAGTTGAAAGGTAAGTTTTTGCCGAAAGATTACCAATTAAATCTGTTTAGACAATTGCAAAACTTAAAACAAAAAGGGATGACAGTTAGGGAATATACTGAAGAATTTTATACGCTGAGTATTAGATCTGGCCATGTTGAAGATGATCTAGAAAAAGTAGCTAGATATATAAATGGATTAAGGTATGAGATACAAGATGAGATCAACTTGTTAAGTCTAAAAACTATTGAGGATGCCTATCAAGCGAGTTTGAAGGCAGAAGAGAAGATCTTGAGGAAGAAGAGACAGAGTCGCATGAAGAAGATATAGGTGATGAATTTCGATCCATGAACTGGGAGGAACAGGTACCAAAAACAATCAAGAAAGAATTCGAAGGTATCTTGGATCAAAGAGTATCCAATAAAACCCGAGGTCAAACATATTTCCAGTACCTAGTCAAATGGAAGGAGCAGCCAGTGGAAGATTCCAGTCGGTTAATAGCAGCAGAACTACAAAAGTATGGAGTAAATCCTGAAAGTTTGAAGGACAAGACATTTCTTCCCCGCGACCCTCATGCAGGAGCATCAGGACTTAGCCAGCAATGTGAAAATTTGTTCACATGTTGTGGCTAGTTGAAATTCATTTACTGATGTGTCAAAACAGGTTTTACTGAGAGGGTTGGATCTCTTAATGATTTGTTATAATGCATTTATGTAATAAGTTGGAGATTATCCTTATTTAGATTTAGAGATAGAGTTTTTTTTCATAAGTGTGAGGGAGAGCTAAGAAATAGAGAATTTGTTGTTATTGTTAGAGAGATATTCGAGTGAATAAAAGATAGGAAGAACGTAATGAGAGAGAGATGATTGGAGAGGCAGGAGTGGAGCGAGTGCTTGGAATGTGTTTTGGAATTACATTGTTAGAGATAGAGGTCTTATTCTGTGAAATCTGGCCTAAGGCTGAGGCTCTGTATTATTTATATAATTTGAAACAGATTGCGCATCGCATTCCTTAACCGGCCCGTGGAGGTCTCGAATGTTTATTTTCTTCAATGTTTTGATGTTGGTTTGTATATTTCGTTTCTGCTTAAAGAAATTGTTGCATTAAAAGAAATTTGGTAGCGTATTGTATCCTTTTGGTTCCACAGGAAAAAACACCCAAATACACTAAGTATTGGGCTAAAACCACAAATTAAACAAAGGTCAGACTTCAAGCAATTTTAGTAAGAAGTTTTATTGTTATCGGGTCCACAGAAACTAATCGCATCGGGCTCTTTTGTGTTTTCACATTGCATCGGCGATCCTCATCACATCGGCAATCCATATCACATCACGACCACATTGTATCGATGATCCACATCGCATTTGCGATCCATATCGCATCGCGACCACGTTGCATCGGCAATCCACATCACATTAGTGATCCATATCGCATCGCGATTCACATCGCATCAGTGATCCACAGTGCAATAGTGATCCATATCGCATCACAGCATTGAAGGTGAAGGAATTGGGTGAAGAGGATATTGCGATTGCGATAAGGCGATTTAATCACAATCGTTGGATTGCGATCAATCGTAAAAGCAAAGTCAGCATCGGAGTCAGGAATTGAAAGTTTATAGGTGCGATTTTATACCATATCGAGTCCGGAAGATTGATCGGATCGCTGTATTGAAGGACAAGGGGTTTGGGCAAGTGAATAATGTGATTGCGATGGTCTGATTAAATCGCAGCCATTATATCGTGATCGTCCGCTACCGTCGGATCGAAGAAGCGGCTCGCTACAGTATAAAGTACTTCGGTATGTTAAAGGTTGTGAGTCTTTTATTGAAAAGGATAGACACTGGTTCGATTGAGCTTAGACTCATAATTAAAAATAAATTTGGGGTTAATTGGAATTTTGCTTCCGCTTGGCATCATCAATCCTTGGTAATGGATATCTATTCTTGATGGTTACCTTATTTAGTTGTTTGTAATCAATGCGCAATATAATGGTTTTGTTTTTTTTATTTACAAATAATACTGGTGCTCCCTAAGGAGACACACTTGGCCTTATGTAACCCTTGTCAAGCATTTCTTTTAGTTGTAATTTTAGCTCAACCAACCCTAGGGTGTTCATTCTATATGGATCCTTTGATGTTGGTTCTTCTTTTGGTACCAGCTCGATAGATAAATATATATCTCTAAGAGGAGGTAATCCAAGTACTTCCACTATAAAAACATCCACAAACTATTGAAAAAAAATGTACTTTTGAAGCAACCCAGTTCTCTTAGGCTTCTGTTTCTCTGCCAACTTCCTCATTCTTGGAAACTTGTATTGAAAACAACATGCATCTTTTCCTGATGCTTCATTTGGATTTCGTAGTAGTGATTAGCCTCACTGATATGGGATTCTTCTTGCTTTTCAATACTCTTGTTATACATAATCTATGACTGTAGACAAAAGTGTCTTCCCTAGACTGGGTGGCTTAGTCTAGAACAACATAAGGACAAACTAGCTATTTTTTTCCTTAAAGAAAATAGATAATGGGATGAAGGCTACCTATAATTTGATGCATGCTTCACTTGTTTCTCGACTTGAATGCTCCAATCTTAGCTCTTATCGCCAAAATTAGAACCTGCATAATCAGACAACACAAGCCAATGATCTAGGGAATCTATGTAACATCATCTAAATATTTCATTCACTGTATCAACATGGCATATAAATACATGAAATCATGAAATCACATATAGGAAAAAAATAACTATTTTCATTAATCTAAATGGAAGGACTTACAACCATAAATAAAAGTCGATCGTGTAGAAGAGATCATCTAGGATGAATAATTCCTTATTTTTCACAAAGTGCACCTCTAATCACCCTAATACATGGAAAGTTAAATCTTTACAACAAAAACATGAGGGTATAATTATGTCTCCAATATACAACCCCTAGCTTGTGGATGGCCGCAAATATATAGATGAGGGGAATAAGTTGGGATTTCATATCTAATTACCTATATAAGGCTTGAGATCGACTCTTGATGGGAGCATGGGATCAAAGGATAGGGGATGGAAACTCCAAGGTAGTATAGGATAGGATCTGAATGTTTTATCTGAGGTAAATGGTTGTAACAAATTATGGAAGCTTCTAGAAAAATAGGCTTCTAGAATTTATCTCTTTTTCCAAAATTTCTAGAACCAACGCATGTGCATAGTGAAGCAACCCATAGGTGATCAATGCATGCCACATTAGATGGAATTGTAGGTGAACACTTTCCATTATGAGGCCAGGGAGCTTTGGTCCTTAAAATGACTGAAACAAGGTGTTTTCAGGTAGAAACTTTGGGATAAGAGAGTGTCATGGACATGAATTTGTTCTATGGTGATGTAAAGGGGTAAAAGGATGTTGATTGATCCAGGTTGTACGATGACTGACCATATGTGAAAAAATTTCCTATAACAGATTTCCCCCTAAATCCCAAAGTCAGGAATCATGACTGATGACTGAAGTGATTTACCTTGTGACAAGTCAGGATCAAGAACAATAGGCGAGATCATCTTTTGTTACAATAAATTTACATCATGATATCTTTGTTGAGGGAGGCATACCGATACTCAACACATAAGCTAACATTACATGTATAATGATCAAAATAAATGTTCACTGATGACAAATGGTAGACCCATGAATGGATGAATATTTGTATGACCATAGCCATCATAAATTGTGATCTTGTATTTATCCTGAAATCGCAGCTCGGATGGATGAAACTAGGTCTAGGGTATTCTATCGTGTTCACACGACCATCCAATGTACAAGTCTAACCATTTGAACCAATGATCTGAAGTCAAACATGGTAAACACCATTTTATTACTAACCAATGATGTAATTCATTAACAAACGTAAGAGAAACCGCGAATGATGTTAATGGATATCAAGGTACTGCGGGACAATCCATATGGTTTGAGTAAATGAGTTGATGTCGAACACCACGCAAAATATTTTGGTCGAATTTCAGTGATGTAAAATTGTTGCCGAGAGCAAGGAAACTTTACATTGATGTATGAAAGTACCAAGGTACCGAGGGGTGTTTATAGGTCAACTTCTTGGATAATGAGTTGATGTCGACAGGAGGAGAATCATCGGAGGAGGGCCTTGATGTATCACCCATCAACGACACAAAATGAGTATCATGAGGCAAAATGATGATGATATAGAAATCGATTAGGAAATGTAGAAATCAAATGCAAGCTTAAGAGTATTGTAGCAGATATTGGTTGAATTCCTTCTCTTGAACAAAATGACGACACTGAATGCAGTCATCGGCATTGACCCAAAGCTAAAAATGGAGGAATTAGGGGAGTTTTGAGGTCTAAAATGGGCCTCCTAAGTAAATTATAAAATAATAGTGGAAATAATAAAATAAGATTTGATTACATCATCAAAATTTAGAGGGAAAAAAAACAATTTGTCTAACTCGTATTTTCAACTTATCTCCATATGGGTTTACTCAAATTTCGAGCGGATATATTCATTAGATGCAAAATTTAATTCTTCATCCAAGGAGTTCCCATGTTGCATACTTTTGATGGACCCTACTACACAAAAAATGACAAATACATCAAAAACATGATTGCAATCATGTGTTTTCACATATTTCTCATTTTTCGCATAGCAGGGTCCATCTAAAGTATGCAATATGGGTATTCCTTGGATGAGGAATTAAATTTTATATCCAACTAGTACTCCTGCTTGAAATTTGAGTAAAAAATTAGGGATATAAGTTGAAAATACGAGTTGAAAAAGTAGTTTTATTATTTTATTCTTTTTTATTCTTTTTAATTTTTTTATCCAAAAATGGTCAATCATCCCCCATAGTTGACATCATCATCTTTAATCTTATTGGTTCTTATAAAGTTTATTTTGGTTGTACATTTTTCTTAGGAGGCCCATTTTAGACCTTAAAATTCCCCTAATGCTTTGAAAATGGTATGATAATCAAAATACAAGCATATTACCCAAACTAACAGCCATATATATGAAGTGGAAGAGTGTCATGTTCAAGAGTGACTCGCTACCTTTAGAAAAATGTAGTTCCATGTTTTCCCAATTTCCCCAACCATACTGGTTAGTACCTCTTCATTTTCTAACAAGCTTGATCCAAGTGGATATTGGTGGTCACCCGCCTATTCCACTTGGGGCCCCACCATTGTCTCTTTCAGTTTTTCAGTTTCGGCACAACTTACTATTTTTAGCAGTTTTTTGGGTCCTAAACTTACGGAGCCATTTTGAGGCCCTAAACGACGTTATTTGGGAAAATGGGGAGCAACATGGGTCAAAATTTGTAGTCCTTGGATATATATTTCTAACGAGGTATGGTACGCGTCAAACGGAGATCGTATGCCAAAGTTACGTCCTTGGGAAGTTGAAACACCAATTTACCCAAACGGGGCCTATAGTTTTGGCGCTTCATCTCCTAGGGTTAGGGTTTTGGCTGTTTAGGATTTCCCATTGTTTCTAAATAATAAATAGGCCCTTGAGCCTCATTAACTCAGTTCAAAGGCCTGTAGCCGCCACATCTCTTCTCAGAGATAGCTACCAGTGCCCCTAGCTATTTTTATTTCCATTTTGTCTATAAGCAAATTTTAGTTCTTTGATATTAATGAAATGATGCATTGTTTCCACTGCATATCTATGTTTATGGTTATTTCTATATTCTATTGCATTCCTGCATAAATCCGGATCAGTGGTATCAGAGCGGTCTTCTTTTTCTCGATCCTTCTTTGCATGTCCCCAACGAGGTCGGGGTATAAGGAGTTAGGGCTCGATCTAGTGGAACCTTTACAAGATTAGCCTCGCAAACCCCAACGAACGCCCATGGGGGATGAAAAGAAAGATGAGGGAGCAAGAGATCCTATCAAAATATTGCTCGAGGAGGCCCTAGAAAAACAAAGGAACACGACGATGGATAACTTTTCCCAGATCCTTCAACGGTTGCCCACCAGCGGCGCATCTGCATCCAACATCCACTCTGGAGGTGCGACTCCTTTTAAGGTATAAGTAAATTTTTACATTCCCATATTTGAGGGTCAATTAGATGCAGATACCATAGATAGACGGTTGAATCTATTAGAAGGATATTTCTTGGTCCAAGACTTTTCCGACAGGGAGAAGATTATTTTTGCACTCCTCAAAGTTGCCCCCCATGTCAAGAAATGGTGGGAAACCCACTATGAGAAAAATGACGAGACAGAACCCTCTCTGTTCTCGGCCGTACCCACTTGGAATTCTTTATGAGATTCCATCAAGGAACAATAATATCCCGTGGGGAGCTATGATGAAAAGTACATACAATGGACCACGCTGCGACAACAAAGGGATCAAGATGTGCATGAGTTGATGAATCTGTTCCATACCCTGCGCACCAAGTTGGGTATCAAAGATTCAGAGAAACATCTGGTGCTAAAGTATCACATTTGTCTACACATATACTTTCAGGAGGAAATGGAGTTTCTCGACATCTCCTCGCTTAGTACAACATACCGGTATGCTCCCAAGATTGAGCAGAAATTCAAACAGAAGAAGCGAGACTTTGGATCTGCGAATCAAAAGCAAGGGAAAGGTGCTCCCAAACCACAAAACAAAGGATAGAGCCAATGCATGGTGACTCAAGACAACCTGTCAAAGCCACAAGAAAAGAACAACACCGCAAAGCCGAAGAAGGACATGGGAAAGTGGTGTGAGTTCCATAAGAGCTCCACTCACAACACAAGTGAGTGTCGGGCCAAGCAGTCGCTAGTGGCAAAGATGAGGGCTTCTGAGTCAGATGCATGCTTCGACTTTGAATCAAAACCTGACAAGGTGAATGAAAAAGGGAAACAAATTATTGATGCGGAGCCCATTTCCACTGTTCCAAAAGGAGGAACTGGAAGATCCAGAGGAGGAGGAACGCCTCTTCCACTCCCAGATGTGGGTAAAGGGTTCCCCAGTACAGTTCATTGTCGAAAATGGGAGCCAAAAGAACCTCATTTTAGCAGATGTCGTGAAGCAGTTGGGCTTGCTGACCACAGCTCACCCACATCCATACACCATCGGGTGGCTTCACCAAGGACGAGATCTCCGCGTTAGCCAGTAGTGCTGCCTTCCCTATAGCATCAAGCCCTTCACGGATGAGGTATTATGTGACATTACTCCTATTTATGTTTCTGATGTATTATTAGGACAACCATACTTGTGGAAGCATCATGGTGTGTATGAGTCTCGGCCTCGCACTGTTATTTTTACTTTGGGAAATAAGTTGTACAGGATACCAGAGGTACCACCTCCTGCCACTATCTCTTTGGTTACTGAAAAACAATGCAATAAGCTCATTTCCCAAACTAGGAAATTCATTTTCTTGATGATCTGCCCCTAGGGCAAGAAGAAGACTGTGGCCATGACCTCCAGACAGGGCTCCTCTGCACGACAAAAACAAATGGATAAGGTTGTGGAGGAGTACAGGGACATATTCACCTCACCCATAGGGGTTCCTCTGCACTGTCATGTCAAGAACTCGATTTATCTGACCCCAGGTGCACCGCTACCCAATGGACTGATCTATCAGCGCTCTGTTCTGGAGAATAATGAAATCAAGAGGCAGATTTAGGAGCTGCTGCAGAAAGGTCACATCCGACCAAGTTCATCGCCCTGTTGGAGCCCAATCGTGTTGGTACAGAAGAAGGATGGGACGTGGAGACTTTGTATTGACTATCGGGTGCTGAACAAGATCACTGTCCAGAATAGGTACCCGATCCCACGGATTGATGACCTTCTGGACCAACTCAAAGGTGCTAAATATTTCAGCAAGATCAACTTGAAGTCTGGGTATCACCAAGTACCAATTGAACCCTTCGATGTGTGGAAGACTGCCTTCAAAGCCAAGGAAGGCCTTCTCGAATGGCTAGTCATGCCTTTCGGGTTGACGAATGCTCCCACAACCTTCATGCGGCTAATGGATGACATCTTGCATCCATTCACCAACTCATTTGTAGTGGTGTACTTGTATGACATTTCGATCTTCAGCCAGACTTGGGAAGAGCACCTTCACCACATCCGACAAGTCCTCCAAACACTGCGGCAACACAAGTTGTGTGCCAATTTGGAGAAGTGAACTTTTGGCATGACCCGGGTTCAATATCTGGGATACATTATTGATGAAAGGGGTGCATGTGGATCCAACCAAGATCCAAGTCGATCGGGAATGGCGGCCCCAACCACTATATGAGCTTCGCGGCTTTCTAGGTCACCTTTAATTTCTACCGAAGGTTCGTGTTGGGATTCTCTCATATCACTTGGCCCTTGACTCAAGTCACCAAGCGAGGAGCGAGAGAAAAATTATTTTGGTCGGAACCTCAACAGAAGCCGTTCACATAATTGAAAAATCGCCTCTGTTATGCCCTAGTGCTCAATTTACCAGACTTGCAACAACCATTTGAGATCGAGATAGATGCCTCTGACTATGCTATTGGGGTAGTTATTACTCAACAGGGACATCCAGTGGCATATCACGGTGAGACATTGTCTGACACAGTTCGCAAGTATCCCAATTATGACAAAGAAATGTATCCCATTGTGCAAGCTTGTCGAAAATGGAAGCATTAGAGGCCACGGGGAAAACAATCATCCACGGACCACCGGCCCCTACGGTTCATACGGACACAAGGGAAGTTGCAGAATGATCGCCATCAGAAGTGGTCCACATATCTGCAATAGTTTCATTTGAACATCAAATACAAGAAGGGTAGCACCAATAATGTTGCAGACTGTCTCAACCGACCACTGATCATGGTGCTCACCACCATTCTCAACTCTTGTGGGCACGAGACTTCTGATTGGCCACTTCTCTATGAGAGCGACCCAGAATTCAGCCAAACTTACAAGGCACTCTTGGGGGGTACGCAAGTTCCAAATTTTCACCTCCAAGATGCACTTTTATGTCACCTGGGACACCTTTGTGTTCCTTCAAGCAAGCGTGCCAAGATGATATGGGAAGCGCACTACAGTTGAGTCGTTGAGCATTTCGGGGTCGAGAAAACAGTAGTAGTACTGCAGAATTATTTCTATTGGTCGAACCATCAAAAAGATGTTGGGAAGCACATCAGATCCTGCACTGCTTGTGCCATTGCCAAACCGACCATCAAGAAGCAAGGTCTATATACTCCGCTACTTACCCCTAGTCGACCTTGGGAATCCATCTCCATGGATTACATGTCAGGCCTGCCTTATACTAAGCATGGAAATGACCGTGTTTTCGTGGTCTTCGACAGATTCTCGAAGATGGCCATTACGGCGACCTGCAAGAAGAAAATCACAGCAGAAGCCACTGCTAAACTCTTCTTTGAACGAGTGTGGGTGCACTTTGGGATTCCACAGTCTATCATATTAGATCATGATAGCAGGTTCCTCAGCACATTTTGGTCCATCCTCTAGTCAATGCTTAACGCCAAGCTCACCAAGTCCACATCTTTCCATCCCCAAACAGATGGTCAGACAGAGGTCGTCAACATAATGATTGTACACATTTTGCGCATGTACAATTCAAAGCATCCACACACATGGGATGAGAGCCTCCCCTATGTACAACATAGTTATAACCGGGCTCTCCAAAATTCAATTGGCCATAGCCCCTTTCAGGTGGGCTTGGGATTCCAGCCACTATGTCCCATTGACGTAGCCATGCCATTTGCAGCTACTCACGCTGATTCAGCTCATGTCCAGTCTGAAGTTGACAAAGAAAATAGCTTCATCGAGCACATTCAACACATCTACCAACAGGTTCATGACATATTGGACAGAGCCAATGCTAAGTACAAGCAACACCATGATCAACACCGGGTGCCACACAACTTCCAAGTGGGCGACAAAGTATGGCTACATTTGTAGAAGGAGCGTCTCACTGGACCACACCGCAAACTTCACCCGCTCCGATACGGGCCATACACCATTACCAAGGTTGTAGGGAAAAATGCCTTCAAGCTCATTATTCCACCATTCCTTGGTCTGCACCCAGTATTCAATGTGGACCGCCTTCGTCCTTACTTCCCACCTCTACTGGACACCTCTGACATTGCAGAACAACTCACACCAATAGAGTTAAACCCAAGCTGCATCGAACAGGCCACCATAGATTGTATCATAGACATGCAAATCAAGAACACTCGCCAACAAAATATCCAACTGTATCATGTTGTCAAAGCTGGCCAACTCCTGCACCAAGGAAATTGGTTCACCAGGGACCAAGTTCAGTAGAAATTTCCTCATCTCATGGAGGAACTTAACGCAATGGGGACCATTGCTTCATAAGGGGGGAGGAATGATCCAGGTGGATATTTGTGGTCACCCACCTATTCCACTTGGGGCCCCACCATTGTCTCTTTCAGTTTTTCAGTTTCGGCACAACTTGCTATTTTTAGCAGTTTTTCGGGTCTTGAACTTCTGGAGCCATTTTGAGGCCCTAAACGACGTTATTTAGGAAAATGGGGAGCAACACAAGTCCATGGATTGATGTTTCTCACTCAAATTTGTTATTCCTCGAATAGATCTTTCTAACGAGGTATGGTACACGTCAAACGAAGATCGTATGCCAAAGTTACGTCCCCGGGAAGTTGAAACACCAATTTACCCAAACGGGGCCCATAGTTTTGGCGCTTCATCTCCTAGGGTTAGGGTTTTGGCTGTTTAGGATTTCCCATTGTTTCTAAATAATAAATAGGCCCTCGAGCCTCATTATGACTCAGTTCAGAGGCATGTAGCCGCCACATCTCTTCTCAGAGATAGCTACTAGAGCCCTAGCTAGTTTTATTTCCATTCTGTCTATAAACAAATTTCAGTTCTTTGATATCAATGAAATGATGCATTATTTCACTGCATCTCTATGTTTATGGTTATTTCTACATTTTTTTGCATTCTTGCATAAATTCGGATCAAAGCTTGAGGCGTATAACATATGCTTGATTTTTAAGTTCACCCTTTAGGTGAATCCCTCCGAGTATGTTTAACGAACAATGAGAAGGAGTAGATCGACCTTGTCATGTCTGAAAATTCCATCTTTGTTTGATGTTTTAACGAGTCTATGTTGTGAAACCAGCTCCAAAAATAGAAGAAAAGAGATATCAACGCCTTAGAAATAAGCCACTTCGAGGGGGCAACCTCCAATACATTACATGAATGAACAATTCTTGGATGATACAAATTACAAAACCTCCTTTCTATGTATAGGAGTCCATGGGGCCACAATGTAATCCTAGCCGACCTAACAATAATAATTTAAGGGCACAATAATAACAATATGGGGGTTACAAGGGTACAATAATAACAATAAGGGAGTTACACTAACAACAATAAGGGACTATACTAGTAATATAGGGACCTAACATGCCCCTCTCCTTCAAAAAAGTGTTGTCCTCAATGCTTGAGTAGCTCTGGGTGCTTCTGTATAAAATTCTCATCCTCCCATGTAGAATCTTCGGTGGGTAAGTTCTTCCACTTGATGAGATACTCTGAAATTGATCGATTCCGTAGTTGTCGGGTTCTTGTTTCCATGCCCGCTTCAGGTTCCAATATGATTTTTCCTTCCTCATCAAGTTCTGGCAATATTGTTTGAACTGGAAGATTTTCACCTATAACCTTCTTTAAGCATGAAACATGGAAAACTGGATGTACTCGCGAAGAAGCAGGAAGCTCCAATTTGTATGCCATAGTACCAATCTTTTGCAACACCTTGTAAGGACCATAGTACTTTAGCGATAATTTATTATCCTTCTTAGCTTGCTTGAGGGACATTTTTTTGTATGGTTGTAGCCGTAAAAATACCCAATCTCCTACATCAAAACTTCTCTCACTGCGATGTTGATCTGCCTGTTGTTTCATTCGATTTTGTGCCAAATTCAGGTTATCCTTTAAGTGTTGGAGAACTTCTTGCTGATGCTCGATGTGATCTTCCACTGCTTGAACCTTCGAATTTTCCCTTAAAGATGATGTGATCGATGGTGGATGATATCCATAAAGTGCCATAAATGGGGTCATTTTTGCTACAATATGGAAGGAAGTGTTATACCACCATTCAGCAAGAGGTAACCACTTGACCCATTGTGTTTGTTTATCAGATAGAAAACAACGAAGATATCCTTCCAAACATTTATTTACTATCTCAGTTTGACCATCAGATTGAGGATGATAAAATGAGCTATGATCTAATTGAGTACCCAAACAAGAAAATAAATCCGTCCAAAAATTTCCAGTAAAAATGGGATCCATGTCATTCACAATAACCCTTGGGTTTCCATGTAGCTTTTGAATTGTGTCCATAAATGTAGTAGCTACTGTACTTGCTTTAAATGGATAAGATAATGCACAAAAGTGTTCATACTTGGTAATTCTATCAACTACCATCATGATGACACTCTCTCCTTCGGACTTAGGTAAACCTGTGATAAAATCCATTTAAATCTCCTCCCAATGTTGACTTTGAATGGATAAAGGTTGTAGAAGTCCCGAGGTCTTAATTGTCTCAACTTTATTCTGATGGTAAACCAAACATTCTGCCACAAACTTTTGAATATCAAATTAAAGGCCATCCCAAAAAACTTCTTTCTTCACCCTGTGGTAAGTTTTTAAAAATCCTGAGTGTCCTCCTAAAGGAGAAGTGTGCAATTCCAAAAGAATCTTTTGTTTTAGTTGGGAAATCTTACAAAGATATAAGCGATCTTTGTACCATAAGGAATCATTTTTCCAACTAAATGTATCAAACGTACTAGGATCTTGCTGCAACTTTTGAATGAGTGTCCATACTTCTTTGTCCTTCTTCCATTCATCTCTAGTTTTGGTTATCCAATCTGGTTGGATAATAGAAATGGCACAAAGCAATGCTTCCACCTCTTCATTCTTTCTTGAGAATGCATCTACAACAACATTAAGCTTCCATTTTTTGTAGATTATTTCAAAGTCATAACCCAACATCTTTGTGACCCATTTTTGCTACTCTTCAGAAGATATTCCTTGTTCCAAAAAGTGTTTCAGACTATCATGATCAGTTTTTACCTTGAAGTGTCTTCCCATTAGGTAAGTTCACCATTTCTTTAGTGCATGCAGTATTGCTAACATTTCCTTCTCATAAATAGTTTTCTGTAAATACTTTCCTTTGATTGGACGACTTTCAAAAGCAATGGGTCTTCCTTCCTGCATTAAAACTGCACCAATTCCATTTCCTGAGGCATCACATTCCACAATAAAGGTTTTTGTGAAGTCTGGCGTAGCTAAGACCGGTGCTAAGCACATTGCCTCTTTAAGATGTTCAAAGGCCTTAGTTGCTTCAGGAGTCCATGAAAATGCATCTTTCTTCAATAATGTTGTTAGAGGTGCTGCTATTCTCCCATAATTCTTAACAAACTTGTGATAATACCATGTTAACCCAAGAAATCCTCGCAACTTCTTTATGGTTGTGGGGACTTTCCATTCCTTAATGGATTTAATTTTGTTAGGGTCTACCTTAACACCCTCGTGAGATACAATATGACCCGGATATTCCACCTCTTGTACTCCAAAGAAACATTTGGATGTTTTGCATATAATTGTTTCTCCTGTAATATTTTGAGCACCATGTCAACATATTGAACATGATCCTTCCAAGACCTACTGTAGATTAGTATATCATCAAAAAATACTAGCACAAATTTTCTAAGGAAGGGTTTGAAAATGGAATTCATCAACCCTTGAAATGTAGAAGGTGCATTGGTAAGGCCAAAAGGCATGACCAAAAATTCATAATGATCCTCATGATTTCGAAATGTTGTTTTTGGAATATCTTCAGTCTTCATTCTAATTTGATGATATCCTGAATGAAGATCCAACTTGGTAAAATAAATTTCTCCATGTAATTCATCCAATAATTCATCAATCACAGAAATGGGAAATTTATCTTTAATGGTGAGCTTATTGAGCTCCCTATAATCCGGACACATGTGCCATGATCCATCCTTCTTGTGTACCAATACTACAGGAGCAGAGAAATAACTTTGACTAGGTTGAATTATACCCGCCTCTAACATTTCTGCAATCATACGTTGAATTTCACTCTTTTGGAAATAAGGATATCTATAAGGCTTGATGTTTGGAGGAACACTTCCTGGAATTAAATGAATAGCATGATCATGATGACGAATAGGTGGGAGTCCTTTGGGAGTTTCAAACACCTTGGAATGATTGTCCAAGACTTGTTGGAGATCTGCAGAAATAGATGATTTTGATGTTGGATCTTCTAGTGAGCATAATTGTGCAATTACGCCTCGTTGTTCTTTCTTTAGAAGCTTTGTCATGCCATTAGAGCTTATTATCCTTCCTGGCTTCCCTTCAATACCCCGTAATTCGACTTCCTTTCCTTCTGAAAAGAATTTCAAGAAAAGTTCTTGAAAATTAAAAGCTACCGTCCCTAAAGATTGTAACCATTGTACTCCTAGTACAACATCAACACCTCCCATAGGAATGGAAAGCATTGGACTAGTCAATACATATTCCCCCATGGTTAGCTTGATATTATGGCATTTTCCAGAGCAGTTTATAGTTCCTCCATTTGCAACCATCATTTGACATTCTGGTGTTGGGTATAGGAAAAAATTTAATTCCTTGGCTACCTTAGAATGAATAAAATTATGGGTGCTACCTGAATCAATCAACACTATTACCTTTTTCTTCTTGATATGTCCTTCTATCTTGAGAGTTTGAGGAGTGGTAATTCCTGCCAGTGCATTACACGATATGGTCGGATTCATTTCTTCCCCTTCTATGGCTGGTTCCTGGTGTATATCCTATTCTTGTTCATTTTCTTCTTCCTCTTCACAATCTATGTAAAATAATTTCTTCTCAGCACACTTATGACCTTTAGTGTATTTGCTATCACAACTGTAGCAAAGCCCTTTTGCTCTTTTTTATTCCAATTGTTGTGATGTGAACCTTTTAGGTTGTGGAAATATAGGCGTAGCAACACTTCCTTCTTTATAGAAGTGAGTGGTAGGCTTCCTTGTCGCCATAATTTTACATTCAATTTTTCTTGCCAACCTGAATGCCTTCTCCAATGAATCAGGTTCCAAAATGCAAACTTCATGTTGGATGTTATCCTTTAAAGTGCCTATGAAGAGATCAATCCTGTGTTCCTCTGGAATATCAGTTACCCTTATATTCAATTTTTGGAAGTCTTCAATGTGCTGCCCCACTAAACCCTTTTGTTTGAGATTTATCAATTGGCTAAAGAAGGTGTTGTTCTTTGTATCCTCATAATGTGCTATCATTTCCTCCATAAAAATTGACCAAGTGACAATTTTTTTACGGGAGCAAAGCCATTGATACCATACAAATGTATTTTGTTCTAAATGTAAGTTGCAATGCGTACCTTTTGTGTGTTTTGCACGTTATGGAGATCAAAATATTGCTCCATCTGTAGTATCCATGTTACAGGATCCTTTCCATCAAACTTCCTCATATCCATTTTTGGAATATGGTGGTTTTTCCCACCAACATTAGAGTTTATGAAATCACGATTAACATTTATTTTGTTCTCATCATGAGGTTCTTCTACTATCTTTTCACCATTAGGAAACATTTCTTGTATGAACTTTGTCAAACCTTCGATGTCTGCTTTGAGATCATTCTTCATGTTTTCCATGTTTTCTTTCATGTCATCCATCTTAGCTTCCATGCCAGCTTCCATGCCATCCATCTTAGCTTCCACACCATCCATCTTAGCTTCCATGCCTTTCTTCAAACCGTCCATCTTCACTTCCACGCCTTTTTTCAAAACTTCCATTTCATTTTTTGTTGCTCTTTGCGAGAGTGAAATTTGTTGCACTTGCTCTTGTAATTTTGATAGATCATGTTGCAATTCTTCATCTTCATGAGTCATAGTAGAGCCTTCCGAAGGCTTAATGGGTGTTGAATTATTTTTACGAGACATTTTTTAGAACCCAATACTAATATCTATTCTACAATATTCCCTTGGAATCAATTCACATTGATTCTTCAAACAAGACTTATGCAATTCAGAAAAAATTACACACCTTTTTCTTGCTTTTGAAGAGCTTGATATTTGAATTGGATTATCTCTGTGGTTACAGATCTTCAATGTTTGAAATTTGGCACTGAGGTAGCCTTCTGAATCCTCTTTTGAATGCCACGGGTCTAAGTTGATTTGGATTCTTAAAGATAAAGTTATGTCCAATCTCCCACAATGACCTAATTATGGACAATTTCAGTAGATCAAACTTGTACGACTTGCCACATGTCACTGTTTCATCTTTTAGCTCTAAAATTTATAGCAAAGAAACTATAGTCCATGTACTTGTGGACACTTTTTACGGCACTCCAATATGATGCTCAAAGAGAGAGTTATGAATATTTTCACACGATCACCTCTTTGAGATGAAATTCAGGAGCCTAAAAAAGCACTACCTTCCACAGATCATATCTTCAAAACTATTGCGAACCAAGCTCTAAAATTTTGCGACGCGTTTCCTCAGGATTGTAGCTTCGCGCCCTAAAAATTTCAGATTCTGAACCTTCATAGAAAAAAATTTATAGCACAACTTCCACGATGACCTTTTTAGATTAAATTGAGGAGCTTGCAAAGAGACCTAACTTCCACAGATCATATATCCAAAAATATTGCGAACCAAGCTCTAAAATTTTGCGACGATGTTCCTAAGGATTTCGAATTTGCACCCTAAAAAGTTCAGCTTCTGAAACTTCGTAGAAAAAAAGTTATAGCAAAAATTCCACGATGACCTGTTTGGAGCAGCGAAACCCTAGAATCCAAAGCTCTGATACCAAATGTTGTGAAACCAACTCCAAAAATAGAAGAAAAGAGATATCAACGCCTTAGAAATAAGCCAATTCGAGGGGGAAACCTCCAATACATTACATGAATGAACAATTCTTTGATGATTCAATTTACAAAACCTCCTTTCTATATATAGGAGTCCATGGGGCCATAATGTAATCCCAGTGGGCCACAATGTAATCCTAGCCGACCTAACAATAATAATTTAAGGGCACAATAATAACAATATGGAGGTTACAGGGGTACAATAATAACAATAAGGGGGTTACACTAACAACAATAAGGGACTATACTAGTAATATAGGGACCTAATAGTCTAACGAAGGTAAAACTCGACATATTTTTCATGTTTAGAGAGTTTGAAAAAAAGGCGAAAAAGAAAACTCCAAATGTTCCTTTTCATAGATAGTCCCTCAAATATGAAAAGGAAGAAAATAATACTCAAGAGAACCTATTAGTCATGTTATACTAAGGTATTCATTTTTTGTAAATAGTCTATCTCATTCTAGAAAAGGGTTAAAATTATATTGAATAGATGTCTTTTCATTTACTTTAACGAGTTTTAAAAGACAAGTGCTCAACAATATTTTCATATTTTGTGAGTCTGAAAAGAGCTAAAAGAGGACTCCAAGGGAGTTCCTTTTTGTGTGTTTATGGAGACCTAAAAAGCTATAAAATTATACTCTTTGGTCAAAATCATTTGTGAAAGCACAAAAAAATGTGTTAAACAGTTGTTAACCTGCTCAAAACACCACAAAAAGGATCAAACATACATGTTTCATGATAAAAAATGAAAATTTACTATGTCAAAACATTAAATATGATAAAATAATGTAAAAATGACCATAAGTAATGAAAATGGCTATTAATTTTTACCATTTATCATTCACCTTCAACAGTGAAAGTTATGAACCCTTTTTTTCCTCGATCTTCTACAGCTGATTGCGGCCAATATGGTGGATCATTTTCAATTTTTTCACTTGTAGGTAGGAGCTAAGACCCTTTTGTTTCAATTTATGGTCCCTTTTTTTGATTTCATGCAATTTTTGTGGATTTTTGAGAGCCTCGTGGTTCTAAAAACTTTCCCTAGGACCAATGCATGCCCTTCCTATCAAAAACTACATTTCACCTAGGAAATATTTCACTACAGGGAGGGGTGAAATGCTATGTCGTCCCTTCTGGGGCAGTGTTGGATGCAATTCCTTAGTCAAAATTTTTAGTTTTTCTCAAATTTTGTCTATTTTTTTGCATGAAAATGATCCTAATGAGTGCCTTATTGATCTTTCAGGTATTCATTACCACAAAATTTCCTTTGTGTGCATAGAAAAAGAACATGAAGAACAAGACTTAAATGCATAAAATGTTCCTTCCACCATTCAGGCACTCAAAAACTGTGATTTGATAAATTCTTCTGGTTACCTGGCATGAGGCAACAAATGGAATTACATAAGTTCCTAGTTCATTCATGGGATGTACAGGTACATGCATTCAGGTTAGGGGAACACCTACTTCAGATCAAAGTGGAAGACATATAATTTTTGACAGTTTTGTCCATGAGGGGTGCCCTCATCTCACTCCTAGGAGGGAGAAGTGGAGGAGAGTTAGTAAAGGATTACATTACCACTCATTGTATACCTCGAGCATAGCTGACTAGATATGGGAAGATAAGTATTAGGTATGTGATCCGTCTGCCTCTGAGAACCATCCTTTTGATTATCTCTAGATTGGTCAGTATATCAACACTTATCATAGCTAGCATATCATACATGCAATACGAATTGGAGTTTCTAGAGCCGACAATATTCAACTAGTGCGAGGGGGTGTTGGTCAACATGAAGGAAAAACTGACTAAAGAAAAAGAAGGAAAACTAGAAAAATTTGGCTACAGTTCAATTTTGATTTCTTTTTCCCTAGAGCATATTCCAATGTTATAGCCTCAATAGATCACGCGTGAGCCCATTTATGTGAGGGTTCCAAAAATGAGATACTTTATCACTTCCGCACGTGTGTACAGGTTCATCCCAAAAGATAGTTCTAAACATTATTCTCCTTCTCCTCTTCTCGGCTAAGTATTTCGACTTCCTTTTTTTCTTTTGTTTTTTTCTTCATCGGATTTCTTCTTCCATGATTTATGATCTTACAAAAGAAGGTAGGTTGAATAGTCTCTTCATTTGGCCTACTTGTCACCTTGTAGGCCGATTTTATCTTTCAAGAAGGTTGACTTTATTTTTATTTTTTGGCAAGGTCTTGGAGGATCTTTTGACTTTTACATTCACTCAAATAATAGGTAACATGCCCAAGAAGGGTCTTTCATACATGGAAATGACTTTCTTGACTTGTAGACTAAATGATAAGCCCTAGAAGCTCTCATTGGGATCTTTACCTATAAAATAATTTTCCTTAAGGATGAAACCCATGCCTCAAGAATAACAATAAAAAATTTGTTTTTCTCTTTTCATTAAATATATAAAATCATGATTACATATGTAATTATGAAGATCGAAACTAGTTACATATTTGAACACGATGGGGAAGTAAACGCTGAAAATTTGGATAATTGGGTTCATAAAATTGAAGTCTATTGTAGGATTCAAAAGATTGATGATGATGTTATTGAGATCCATCTTTATTCTATTCATTTGAAAAGTGCAGACCTCATCTTGTGGAAGGCCAAAAGTCAAGAAGATTTGAAGAAAAGTGGTAAAATTATCTCTTCTTGGAATTATTTTATAGTTGCATTAAGAAGGAAACTTTAGCCATTAGCTTACATGCAAAAATAAATTATGGATTGGAAAATTTTTAGACAAGCTAAAGGTCCGAGTTTCCAAAGTTACACATAATAATTTAGAAGAAGAGCTTTAATATTGGGTTTTGATTTTTCTTCACGCGTTACTCTCCTTAAATAAATAGGAAGATTGCATAATGATTTGAGACATATTATACTTATGTTTAATCCCACCAAACTAGTTGAAGTATGTTTCCAGGAAACTCATTTAGAATCAAGAGGCATGAATGTTTGTTAAGAGACTAGTAATAAACCTTTCAAATTTGGAGACAAATAAAAGGGGAAGTTTAAATGAAAAGGAAAAAAAAAATTACTGTGTTGTGTAGGTAATCCCTTCTGCGGACAGAAGTGATCCCTTTATTCCTAATGAGAGGATCTAGAAAAAATTAAGACAAATATATGCAACCTTTCCTAACTTATGCTAGAAAAACATGAAGGAGGATAAATGTCCTACCTCTTTCCGATGCTAGTGCTTGCCTTTGGTGCCAACCTTGCTTCTTTCACTTCCACGCTCATGATATTCTCTCCATCGATGAAGACAAATTCTTGCAAGGAAGAAAAAGTGGAGACAACAAACGGATTCAAAGCATAACAATATCTAGTATAAGCTATGTAGCAGATCAATGAGCATTATAAAAAACATGCGATAATAGACACATTTATGGAAAGGAAGCACACAATGTATTAGAAATAGAATGACAAAGGGATCAATACAACCAGAAGCCTTGATGTTGGATGCCTACTTCAGGTGAGACTCTAAGTCCCAGCCTAAACTCTTCAAACAACTTCCTCCTTCACAAATGGGCAGCAATTGGGCATGCTTCAGCTCATAGGATGGCAACCAACCACTAGTGGATGGTAAGGGTTTCATTTATAGGGAAGGAGAGGGACTTGAGGATCCATAAAAGGTAGGAGGTGTTCCACATATTTTAGGAAAGATCCATGGAAAGAGGATCCATGGCCATGAATGACAGGTCTCGCTCTTATAATAAAAAATATGAAACAACGTCGTTTTTCTTGAGGCTTATAGTAAGGGAAGCTTCTCCTCCATTTTTGCAAAAACTATTTGAAGAGGGCCAGCATGGATTTTCCAATGAAAAATTCATGCTTCCAACACTAGACACATGTTTTTCAAAACCTGACAAGTGCAGGTCATTAGAAATGCAGAGCGCACTGAGCTTGTAAAATAGGGTTTCTGACAAGATTTCCGTAATATTTTTAAATCAAGTCTTCTTTCACTTCTTTAGGGATGTTATAAGCATTCTGATGGAGAACATATTTTGTGACACTAGTGGGATGAAGACACAAAGTGGAGTGTGAAAAAATATTGTATAACAGATGCCCCCTAAAGCACAAAGTCAGAACGAGAAGCCATGGTTGAAATGGTTTACAAGTAAAGGCAAGGAATTTAGTTCACCACCATCAGGAGATCTGCAAATCAAACATGATAGAATATATATGACATCTCTTATGTAAGTATGTCAAGCAATACATCTCTGAGAAGGCATATAACAATACATGGATCCACGGCATGGACACAACCATCCGACGGAAAAGGATCATGAATATATGAGTACATGAATCCACGACATGGGCGCAACCATCCAACTAGAAAGGATCAGTGTACAATCATGAATAACTCCATGAAACCTGGATTTATCAAAGGAAGCCCAGGGTCTTCGCCTCTATCTCGATCCATCCAAAATACAAATCTAACCATGTGAATAGATGTGTTGAAGTCGAACATGGTACAAACTACCTTATTACCGTCCAATGATGCAAACCTTTAAAAGGACAGAGAGAAACCACCAATGATCACAATGTCTCTCAAGGTACAACAACACGATATACTAGTGTGAACAATGAAGCTAAAGTCGAACACTTGCAGAATCATTCGATCAAAGGCCAATGATGTGAACCTATCGTCGAATGCGAAGAACCTGCCATTAAGGCATGTAAGATCCAAGGTAAGGGGGCTTCTAGATCATCTTCCTAGATAATGAGTTGGAGTCGACAGGAAGTGATCTGTCGAAGGAGGGCCATAATGTTTCCTACATTATCGACATGAAAAATATGATTTGAAGAGTTGATAAGAGTGATTCAAGACCGATGCAAAGAAGGTAAAACATGGAATAATTGGTTTAAATTTGTAGATGGGGACTTCTCTTGAACACATCAGCCACATGACTCAAAATGGGATCAGAGGTCATGATGACAAAAAGAGATAATCCAATGAAAGGCAAATAGATTTCCCAAACCCAAGAAGGAAAGTGATGAAGGGAGGATATCCCAAACCCAACACGAGATACAAACAACTGTCATGTTCAAGAGCGATATGCTGCATTTTAGATGAAATATAGGATATGTTATTCCTTCCATTCCCCCCCACTATTTCTAGCGAGTACCTCTTTATTTTTTATCGCAAGCTTGAAGAGGATACCATGTGCTTAATGTATAAATTCCCCTTTGGATGAATCCATCCTAGTAAGTTTAATGAGCCCTCGGAAGGAGTAACTCGGTCTCGTCATGTTGACAATTCCTTCGTCGTTTAATTTTTACGAGTCCAATAGAGGGGTAACTCAACATATTTTTCATTTTTAGAGAGTTTGAAAAATATGCGAAAAAGAAAACTCCAGATGTCCATTTTCCTAAATTGTCTCTTGAATTTGAAAAGGTAGAAAACAATATTCAAGAGAACCTCTTAGTCATGTTTGTATAAGGTATTCATTTTTAGTATTTATTCTATCTCAGTCTGGAAAAGGGTTAAACTTATATTGAGTAGACGAATTTTCATTTACTTTAATGAGCTCGAAAAGACAAGTGCTCGGAAATCCTTTCATTTTTCGAGAGTCAGAAAAGAGTTGAAAGATGACTCCAGCTGGAGGAACGAGAGGTATAAAGGGTAGCGACTAGTGTTGGTCATGGTGTAGCTTCTCAAAAACATGTAAATTTTAAGAGGCTTGGTAATAAAACCACTCATCGTAGTGGTTCCTCGGGAAATGGTAAAACAACCAAGTGAAAGTGTATGAATGGCCAAGCAGATGGTGACGATGGAATGAAAAAACCAAGGCTCATCTGGAAAAATAGGCTGATAAAAAGGAAATCACGAGAGGCAGGATCAGAATGGTTTCATTTTTACACAAGCTTGAAACATGGCAAACTATGCTTAAAATCCTTTGAAGATGGTTTCATTTTTACACAAGATTGAAACAAAGACAAACTGTGCTTGAGATAAGTTTGCATGCCCCCAGCATAATGACTCACTTTGCAGTACATTCCCCCCAAGCTTCATTTAATTCACCTAAGTAGAATATTTTTTACTAGCAGGTGAATGGAATGAAGGTTCATTTATTAGATCAAGTGAAAGACTCGACTGGGAATTTATGAGATCTAATCAAAGACTCGATTTTGAAGGGGATTTGTTTCATATTTTAAAGAGCTTAACACAGGAAAATAACTATGCTCATAGGGACCTATTTAATTTTTTAATGAGTTTGACATAGTAAAATAAATATCCTCAGAAGAACCTATTTCATTTTTTAACAAGGTTGACACAGTAAAAGAACTATCCTCATGACACCTTGTTTAATTTTTTTAATGAGCTTGACATAAGAAAAGGAACTTTGCTCCAGACACATTATTTCATTTTAAATGAGCTTGATACAAGACAAGGAAATGTGCTCTGTAATTTTGATCATGGTGCATAAGAGTTCATGGATTCTAAGAGGTTCTCATCAAATGGGAGAACAACACTCTAGAAGGGGTTAATATCAAGGGATATAATGGAAAGATTAGGATCCAATGCCCCTAGTACATGATGCACTATATCACTGACTAGATCATCACTAAACACAGGCATGGAACAGGTTGCCACATAATTAACCTGTGGTGGGGAATATACCATTTTCATATAAGGACCATTTAGGGATGTTGGTTGATTGGGAGCCAAATTAGGACAAATGAATGAAAGTTGATCAATGGTCACAATTATCCCTTCATGTGGAAAACACATCACGTGAAAGAGAGAAGAGACAAGAGCTCCCATGACATAAAAATAGTCACACCCAAGGAGTAAATTAAAATAAAAAGGGCCTTGGAAAACCATCACATCAATATAGACAAATTTTCCTCCCAAAGTAATGGGTAACTTAGGAAGGATCCATAACCTTCCTCTATTAAAATCCAATAGATTTTGGGTAACGGGCACAAGCTGCGGAGAACCTAAAGCTTTCCAAGTGATTGAAGACATAATACTAACAAATGTGCCTTCATTTATGAATTTTCCACGTACAACCACATTATAAGCTTGTATTGTGATTTGAAAGGGCACATAATAAGAAAGACGATATCCTGTCAGTCGACTCCAATAAAAAGAAGTGATCATACTACTTGGAGGGGGTGTCGTGAGAATGGAAGAACTACCCCCTTTTGTTTTGGGAACAGGAGGATCGCCCTAATCTACCATGGTAATGAGAGGATTTCCCTCGAGTTCATTCTAACTTGAAGAAACAAGAAGAACATGAGTGGTATGATGTTCACTCTATGGGAAAAGTACAATCAACTGAAGGAGAAATTAGGTCAACTGTTTTCTCAACCAATGGTTGATCGAGAATGGACTCATATTATTCAATTTCAGAGAGAGTGGGATTAATCAGAGCTCAAGTTTGATCAATCACATCATCAACTAGTGGAGGATCAGGGGAAATCTTCCGGTAACCAACATGAAGTCGTGGCTGAGGAGATGTAAGATTTTCCAACATTTTTTAGGCTTCATCCATGTAAGGAAAAAGGTGAAAGGGATGATTCCCTTAACATAACCTACAAGGAAATTTGACTTTACCCTTTTTCCCATGGACCTTATTATCACTATTTGAGATTTTATCACTAGCATAATCTCTAGAGGTCGATGACAAAGGCTGATGTGAGCCAATGGAAAACACTTCTAATATCTTTGGAATACCAGGACAAACTATAAGAAGGTGGTCAACCTTCAATAACTTGCAAGGGAATTTGACTTTTCGGGGCTGATTGGAAGGTTTGTCTACATTAGTTGCATTGGTAGAAATGTTTTCTTGGTTGGCTGCCTGCTTATTTTCAACTTCTACTTCTTCATCCTCTTCTTCTTAACTTCTCGATTACTAGAATCAATACTTTCACCAGGAGAAGAGGGAGAACAGGGGGAAGAAAGAACAGGTGAAGAATGAAAACGATCAACTTTAGGATCTTGATTTACGTTTCAGTTTTAAGGCTCAAATATCGATGTCACCTGAACACCTATGATGCAACTAATATCAGAAAAAGACTCTTTTAATTTCGATGAAAGCTATTTAGTATAGGGAAGGAATTCAAACATTGATGCAATCAAACTAATATGCGGCAAACGAGAGATTCCAAGCTAGAACTCTCACTTTCACTTTTCAAATACGACAATGAAAGAGTAAATGAAATTCAATTCACCAAAGTTCACCTATACGATTTTTTTTTCCTTTTATTTTAAAATGAAAAATATGCGCTTATAAAATTTCAATCACTAATAAATGTAATCTATTCTTGATGATGATCTCAAAATTCTATTTTCCAATGCAATGCCAACTAATGCAATTTTCATAAGAAATGATCAAATTTTTGAGAGAAAACTTAACAAATGCGAGATGATTTTTTTTAATTTCCAAAAGAACTAAAATTCCTATCAAACAACAAATTAGTAACACATGCCAACAACAATCACCCAAATAACTAAAGATTCGCCTCAAGCTCTTTTCACTACTTGAACATGAGACAAAATTTTGCAAACCATGAAGAATCTAACAACAATAAATTAGAATGAAAAGCAAACAGAGCATGAAAAGGACCTCAGAGATCAAAACATTCTAGACTTTCAGTCAATAAACCCTAAAAAAATCACTTTTAAAGACCAACGAGGGTAGACAGTGGTAACCAAGGAGTTAAGCGTGATTGTTCAAAGTAAAAAACGCATTGACAACGCTATGTTTTCCAGAGAAAACACATTGGGAAAGGAAAACTTAGGAAAAGACAATCAAAACTGAAAATAAATCTAGATGCAACACTCTAAATACTAGACTACTCATAATGAAAACTTATAAGAAATAAAAGTGATGGACTATATGGCGGTTGCCAAACTAATCAAAGATACCGAAAATACAAAGAGGATTGAAGGGTTAATGGATCCCCAACGGAGTTGTCGTTTTGCTGTGTAGGAAATCCCTTTTGTGAAAAAAAGTGATCCCTCTAGTCCTAATGAGAGTATCGATCAACAAACGAGACAAATATATGCAACCTTTCTTAACATATGATAGAAAAACATGAAGGAGGATAGATGTGCTACCTCTTTCTGATGCTAGTGCTTGCCTTTGGTTCCAGCCTTGCTTCTTTCACTTCCATGCTCACGATCTCCTCTCCGCCAGTGAAGACAAATGCCTACAAGGAAGAAAAAGTGGAGACAACAAATGGATATAAGGCATAACAATCTCTAGTATAATATATGTATCATATCAAGGAGCACTACAAAAAACATGTGATAATAGACACATTTATCTAAAGGAAACACACAATGTATTATTAAGATAATGATAAAGGGAGAAATACAAATAGAAGCCTTGATGTTAGGCGCCTCCTTTAGGTGAGACTCCAAGTCCTAGCCTCAACTCTTCAAACAAATTCCTCCTTCACATATCGGCAACAACTGGGCATGCTTCAACTCATAGGATGGCAATCAACCATGAGTGGATGGTAAGGGTTTCATTTATATTGAAGGAGAGGGAGTTTAGGATCCATAAAAGATGGGAGGAGTTCCACATATTAAGGGAAATATCAATGGAAATAGGATCCATGGCCATGAATGGGAGGTCTCACTCCTATCATCAACAGCCTGAAACCATATCGAAATTCTCGAAGTTTCTAGTAAGGGAATATTCTCCTCCATTTTTGGGAAAAATTCCTGAAGAGAGTCAGCGCGAATTTTCCTGACAAAAGTTGTGTTGCCACTGCTAGACACATGTTTTGAATAAGGTGAGAAGAATGGGTCATTATCAATGCAGAGCACGTGGGGCTTGTAAAACAAGGTTTTTGACAAGATTTCCAAAATCTTTTTAAATCAAGTCTTCTTTCACTTCTTGAGGGATGTTCTAGGCATGTTTTATGGAGAACATATTTTGCGACATTGTTAGCATGAAAACACAAAGTGGAGTGTGACAAAATAATGTATAACATACTGTCAAGAAAGAGGGATTGAAACTTACCTATCAACATTGTTCAAAAGAAGGTCATGATGAAAACCACTATTGGAAATTACATCCAGAAATGAGATAAAAGAAGTTCAATAACAAGGGGAAACAAAATATTGCTGCTACAACTCAACAAGATATAGGATCTGATTCAAGTGATGAAACCAAAATAAAAACCATGGAAATAAAAGGTATAGTTTCTAATGCAAGTACTAGTTCGTTTAGTAAGCCTATTGAATATCAATTTGATAAAGAAAGAATCCTGAGCTTTTCCATATCAGGGTTATTAAAAAACATAAAAAAATTGATACATTGTTTGATAGTGGATCCCAAGTTAATATTATCTCTGAAGTAATTGTCAAGAAACTAAATCCAGAAACTACACTTCATACTAAACCTCACCCTTTGTGTTGGGTATGTGATGATGCCAAATTACAAGTGACAAGAAAAAGTAAACTCAAATTTGTCATCACTACTAATTTTATAGATGAGGTAGAGCTTGATGTTGTACCATTTGATATTGGTGGGATTGTTTTAGGGATTCCATACTTGTATGACTGAAAATCCATATTTTATCATCATGAGAACAAATATCATCTTTTTAAATATGGCGTTGAGTATATTGTTAGAGAAAATCACAAGAAGATGAACTTATCACTTACTAGTGTTGGTCAGATGAAAAGGCTTGTAAATTCTAGTAATAATTTTGTGTAGTTGATGAGAAAAGCTAAAGATACTATGGAATATGAAGCTTTCAAAGGATGTGATTCTAAACTCAAGCATGAATTGGTTGAAGCATTTATGACAAGATGTCTCAGGAACCTGAAGGGTTTCCTCATAAAAGAGGAATCCAACATGAGATTCACTTGCAACAGGATGCACCAATTACAAATATTGTCATGTATAGAATGTCAATTTTGGAGAATGCAGAGATCAAGAAGAAAATTATAGAGTTACTTGACAAAGGGGGCATCGAGCCTAGCACATCTCCTTGTGGGTCTCCTATTGTCTTGGTTCCAAAGAAATATGATAAATGGCACATGTGTGTGAATTTTCGAGATTTGAACAAGATCACGGTAAATAATATATATCCTCTTCCTTGCATTGATGATTTAGTAGATCAGTTAAAGGATTTTGTTTACTTTACTAAGTTGGATTTGAGAAGCGGTTATCATCAGATAAGGATTTTTTAAGATGATATTTGAAAATTTTCTTTAAATTAAAAACAAGGTTTATTTGAATGGTTAGTTATGTCATTTGGATTTGTAATGCACCTACAAAAATCATGAGACTTATGAATGATGTGTTACGACCATTCCTTGAAGATTTTTTCATATTCTACTTAGATGATATTTTTATTTCCAGTAAGACTCATGAAGAGCATGCCAAGCATTTGAAATAGGTTCTAGATGTATTGAAAAAGGAAAATTTGTATTTAAATATGTCTAAATGTGAATTTAGGAAAAAATATTTAGTTTATTTGGGTCATATTGTAGGAGGGGGTGAGTTGAGATTAATCCCTCAAAAGTTAGGAGACTTTTGGGAAAAACCCAATGTGAGAGGAAATTTATCGCTAACTTCACATTCGTTGCAACACCCTTACATGCTTTGACAAGTGTGAAACATATATTTTAGTGGGGAGGCAAGCAGCAAAAATCCTTCGACATTTTGAAACAAAAAATCAGTACAATACCAGTTCTAGCACTTCCAGATCTTAAGCAGCCATTTGAAATACAAATCGATGCAAGATAATATGCTATGGGATTAGTTTTGATGCAACATGGTAAGCCAATATGTTATCAACCTGAAACCTTTACCAATGCAGTAATTAACTATCCAAATTATGATAAAGATTTGTATGTTTTGGTACAAAGTGTGAATAAATGGAAGCATTATTTGATGGGTAAAGAAACAATTATTCATACCGACCATCAACCTTTAGAATATTTAAAATCACAAACCAAACTGCAAGAAGTTAGACATTTCAGGTGGATGGGATTCCTACAGCAATTTCATTTGGTAATCAAGTATAAGAAAGGTATATACAACAAATTTGCAGATATGTTATCAAGGCCTATTGTTAATGAATTTGTCATTCTTAAGCATAACTCAATCATGCATGAAAGTTACATTGAACAATGTGCTCAAGGTAAATATTTTAAAGATGTTTATGCAACTTTGAGTTAAGTAAATTATGTTGAAGAGTTGGATTATCATGTTCAAAAAAAAAGTATCATCTTGGCAAGTTATGTGTTCCATGGGGTGAAAGAGTCAATGTCATAAGGGAAGTGCGCACTTCTCTTATTATTGGGCACTTTGATGTAGGAAAAACAGTTGGTCAAATTCATAGGTATTTTTATTGGCCTTGCATGAATGAAATTGTTTCAAAATATGTGAGAGGATGTTCCATGTGTGCTATTAGCAAACCAAGCAATAGGAAATTGGGTTTGTATACTCCACTTCCTATTCCTTCTCGTCCTTGGGAAATTATTTCTATGGATTTTTTTGGGGGACTACTAATTTCTAGGAAAGGTCATGATTATCTATATGTTGTTGTGGATCATTTCAGCAAAATGTATATGTTGATGCCATGTAAGAAACAGGTTATAGCTGAACATACTACAAATATGTTATGCCAAAATGTATGGGTTCACTTTGGGTTACCCACTTCTATTATTTATGATCGATATTATCGATTTGTGAGGAATTTTTGGTCAAGTTTATGGGAACTCATGGACACAAAGTAAAATAAGAGTACCGCATTTCATCCACAAAATGATGACTAGAAATAAGTAGTGAATAAAATGGTATTGAATCTCCTTCGAGGATATTGTGGGAAGAATCCTAAACTTCGGGATGAGAATTTTCTTTACATATAGAATGCCTACAATCGTGTCAATAATTCATCTACATGAGAATCTCCATTTGAATTTTGTTTAGGATACTTGCCAAAGTCTCCTTTGGATTTCATCTTCGGTAAAGGTATTGCAGTAGATTGACATAGTGATGTGGACAAATCCAAGCATTTCATTTAATGTATTCAGCTAGTGCATCAAATGGTACAAGAACATCTAGAGAAAATCATTTCCAAGTACAAATCAAGACATGAAAAGCAACAGGTTGATCATGATTTCCAAGTGGGAGATCAATTCTGGTTGTACATAAGCAAGGAAATACTACAAGGTGAAGGTGAAAAACTCAAGCCAATCATATATGGTCCTTTCAAAATCTTGGAGAAGATTGGTAACAATTCTTTCTAATTAAATTTTCCACCTTACATGCAAATTTATTTTGTTGTGAATCTGGAAAACTTGAGATTGTATGAGCCTCCAATGATTGATGATCAAGAAGAGAATTTTTGTATTCCATCTATAGAATATTTTTCCCCTATATATTTAAATGAGTTGTAGGAAGACTCAATTCTTGGCAGGAGGATCAGGACTTCATGCAGAGGCAATGTGGGGTATCTTCAAGTGGGGCTCAAAGGTACCAATCCAAGTAAAGCAAGGTGTATTGAGATCAGGAAAGTGAGGGAGTTGTACCCTCACTTACGTGTTGAGTAAAAACATACTTTTGGTGGTCCAAAAGATTCCAGTGCAAAGGAATGATCCAGGAGATCAAAAACATGAACAAAAATCAAAGTGCTCAAAATATACCAAAACCCACACTAAATCGTAGATCTCGTCATTATGAATCCAATGATGGTTGAATTACCTCAATCCAACATCATATGAGGAAGTTATCAGGTTCTGAAGTTTTTGGCAAATAGTAAAAAGTCAACTTGCAGGGTTAATTTGGTAGTGTACGGATGCCATGTGGCATTCCGTATGCTGACATGGTACTAATGTCAACAAGGTGAATGTGTATTATGGATCCAATCAGGACATGACATGCACCATGGTCGTACATTGGAAAATGACACAATTTGATTGGTTGAATGGATTTGGTTTAGGGCCAATCAGAGGGCACCACATGACCCTCGATATTTGTGCAAAATTTGTTTTATATGTTAGATGAGCCTCCACAAGGTTTAACCGCATGACCTTCATGTTACAAACCAACCTCCCTACCGTTACGCCACATTGTTACTCATTATATAGTGGTTGACTGCTATTAATAAAGTGGATATGTTGCATCGTTTGGGGGAGGGAAGGATTGATGGGCATGCAGACCGACCCAACCCAAGTCATATGTATTACAATGAGATTGTGTGCCAAGGTGGGAGGGGTTAGGAATAAGGCCCTAGCCCCAGGTTCTGTTAATTCAACGTAACCACTAGTAGAAACCTAAGGAGGGGCGTGCGCATGGCTCCCTGTCTGTGCCCAACATGTGGTTCTATAACTAGAATGCGACCAGGATTGGGGGTTATCGAGCGCAAGGCCTCTAGCCCAGGCCTCGTGGTCACATTACTTGCCATGTGATATACCAGAGGGTAGAGAATAAGGGCGCAAAAGTCAAATTAACAGTTCGAAAAATCACAGCAATATCGGTCGGTTTTGTGGTCGATCCTGCCACCTGTAAGTGCGAAATTGTTACTATGCAAGGCTACCAAAGCCGAATTTCATTGCTAGTTTTGATACAGGGAAATATTTGTAGAAAAATTAGCAGAGAAATGAAGGAGGCCTAAGTTAACATTTTCTAGCCTTTTTGAGCCCAAAAAGAGCCTACACAAGGGCGTTTGGTTATTCTGGACACAATGGAAGTGTTATTTTTGAAATTTGAGAATTTTATATTGATGTAATTGAAATTTGAGCATATAATTTAAAGGGAAAACATTATAAGATGGAACCGGAGACGTAGTCTACGAGGGGTGAACTTCGTCATCAAATTGTTGTTTTTTTATGATGCTTGTTGTCTAAGTTTTCACTGTTAAAATCTGCAAGATTTAACTTAGTTTGTGTAATTTTGCAATATTGATCCATTTCCCATAAGATATAAACTAGCTTGCAAACTTTACATGAAACCTTCAATTTTAATTTTCAGATCAATGACCTCCTCCAACTCCTAGCTCTTCAATCTCTCTCTCTCTCTCTCTCTCAAACAATATCTTGCCTGCATAATAGTGTATGAATTCAAATCTCAATGTCAATGGTCTAGCCTCTAATATATAGGTGAAGGGAGGCTAAAATACTGCCAATTTTTCCTTCATTTCACCTTGGGAAAAATCCATTAGGGTGGAAGATGTTTCCTCTGTTTTATAGCTCTCTCTTGCTTTAGTATCCTTGGTTAGGATAGGTAACATCAATGGATGATCTTGAGGTGATATTTTCCCACCTTTTTAGAGTCCACTTGAGTGAATAATTGAGTCACATTGAGTCAACTCATGATTTTTTCCCATGGTTACGTGAAAGTCGGGTAATGTGGTCCTCATGAAGATATCGAGCATTCATTTCTAGGGTAACACATGTCACTAGTTTATGGTTAGTGTTAACACACTTTATGTTGGTGTTCCTGTAGGGTGTGTTACAATGTCAAAAATACCTGAAACAAGGGTGTATTCCAATCACAAATATGTTCTTCTCTTCTTATATTATGAGGAGGTATTTCCCTGTATAGAAAAATCCCCCCTATAGTGTGATGTCATAGAAGAAGATGATGGTCGAAAAATTTTATAACACAGTTTATGAGAGAGAGTTTTAGAGTTTCAGAATGGAATGAGGCATGCAAACAACAAACATATGTAAAAAATATTTAATCATGTCTTGAGTTGGGAATTCCCATGCTTAGTAGTTAAACCAAAACGATTTATGATGGATCTATGACAAATCATATCTAATGATAAGCACAATGTGGATATATGTCATATTGCAATCAGTTTGATAAGGTGTCCCCAAAAAATAATAGTCGCAACTTGGGAGAGGAAACAAGGTTGAGTGATACAATCCTCTACCCAAGGTTTTTGTCACCATCGCATAATAACATAATTATACACATTTGAATAAATTAGTTGATGTTAAGCATGTGATAATTCATCTAATTACTGGTAAGTGATGAAAACCATTAACAAACATGAGGATGGCCACCGATAAGAATGATGGTCTCCAAGATGTGCAGTACAGTCTAGCGAGTGTGAATAAATGAGTTGATGTCGAGCACTCATAAAATAATTCAAGTGGGAGCCAATAGTGAAAACCCCCAATCAAACACATGGAAACCTACCACTAAGGACTATAAGCTCCAAGGTATTATGGTGTTTCTCAATCCGCTTCCTAGGAAATGCAATGAATTCGATAGGATGGGATCTATCAAAGGTAGGTAGTAAGGATTCCTACATCAATTGACATGAAACAGGGCAAAATGATTGATGTTGAATATAGTATATAAAAATAGGATGAACTGACTCAAGGAAATATGGTATATGAGAAAATGGTTGATAAGGTGAACAAAGAGTAGACTATCCCTTGAACAATGAAGGCACGATGCCAAAAATACTAGGAAACTTAAAATCAAGAACACCAAGAGGAGTAGGGCATAAAGATGCATGGACATAAAGGTATCAAATAAATGTTCATAAGATGGTAGGGTACTAAGAGAAGCTGAAAAAAGAGGAATATGCTGAAAAAGTGTCATGTTCAAGGGATGACAATAAATTGTTTCTGAAAATTCCATCAGATATAGATATATAACCACTCTTTCTTCCAATTTTTAACCAATAATCTTAGGTTTAAGGAGTCTAGAAAGGGTAAACACAATGGTATTTTCATGTTTATAGTCTGAAAATATCTTAAACAAGACTCTAAGCAAGTACCTTTGTCATGGTTAATGATCGAGTATGACAAAGGGTTAATAGTATACCTGACACACGGTTCCTTTTCCATAATTAGTCCATAGAGCCCAGATAAACTGATAAACCTATTCTCAATAGATTTCCACCTCATTTTGTTACAAGTACGATAGAAATAAAGTAAAATTTATATTCTTCATAAAGTTTGAAATGATTCTGATGAAGAAAACTCGGGGTATTTTTTTAAGTTTAAGGAGCAAGAAAAAGGAAGAAAAAGAATGGATCAAATCTTCTTTGTAGGATTTTACGAGCCTGAAGAAGGTAAATTGGGGTTTTTGTTAGTTTCGTGAGTGAGAAAAAGTCCCTAAAAATAAAGCTCAGTTTGGGTCTATAATGGTCAATTCTACAAAAAATCACTTAAAAATGCATTAGAACATGTTAAACATATTGCAAAATAGTAACGAGGATTGATTTTTTAGAAGAATAATAAAAAATGCATACACATGACAAAACCTAGGGTTTAGGCATACCTCCAATGACTATAAATAGGAGTTGAGCTCCTCATTTGCACCAATTTAGTTAGTGAGAGCTATTTGGAGAGAAAAAAGAAGCAAATCATTTGAGCTAATTGCACACAATCCGGGCCACCGTTTTAACTTCGGTCAATTGTAGGTAAGAGTTAAAACCTTTCTCTTTCATTTAATGCATTTTATTTTAGTTTTCACTGGTAATTTTTGTTTTGTAGGAAAATCCTAGCTTGCAAAGTCAGGTAAGTTGGTCCTCATGAAGATACACAACGTTCATTGCTAGGGTAACACAGGTTACCGGTTTATGGCCAGCATTAACACACTCTGTGTTGGTTTTGTAAGGTGTTTTACAATGTCAAAAAGGCCTAAAACAAGGGTGTATTCCAATCACAAAGATGTTCTTCTACTATGAGCTAATGAGGGGGTATTTTCCTGTATAACAAAAGTTGAGGAACAACCTTGATAAAATATGAATATATGTTTAATATTTTATGTAAAAAAGTATAAAATTAACATTTTTTCATATGAAATAGCACTAGCTCTTTAGCGATCAGATTTTGATAGAATGGGTGAAAATAATATAACAAACTTCTCCAATGAACTTGATATGGAACATACTTAGTTTGGAGGCTCATAATTATAGTCCATCAGGGCAAGATTGTGTTTAGACTAAAAATAATAATAATAATAATAATAATAAATAAATAAATATGACCAATATGAGAACATAAAATTAATATACCACAATATTTTAAATAGTTCAATATATATGAAGGCATAAAGGACACTTATTTTGGTATACATGTCACCATTGGTAGTGTAAGAGATAGTGAATGGAATATCACATATGATGTGATTTTTGTTCTTTGATTGAATTTGTTGTTCCTCTATTTTTTGGTGTATATTTGAAATTATTTATCATGGAATATTGTTATATGACAATTTGACATTGCATCTAAGGTAAGCTCAGGTTCTATAGTTTGAATTTTCCATTATAACATTGAATCCACATTTCCTTGATGAAAATTATTCTAATATTGATGTCTTGATACACAACTATTACTTTATCTCTTTCTTGTCTATGACATAAAATGAGGCTAGAATTTGGTGATGTTGAGATCTATCTCTTCATATCGATAGTTCCCTAATATTAAAGGATAAATAACTGATTTGACAAGAGCTTTGCTAAGAAAGAATAGGCTCATTTCAAGTAGATTTTTTTCTTGAGGTCTAGCTCTGATATCTTGGACAATCATAATGGTTTGTTTTTTGTTGCATTTAGAACATTTATTGAAGTTTGAAATACTTGGATTTATTTTGGTTAACAATTATGTTTATATACCGAATGCTTCTAGTTATTGCTTAATGTTTACTTGAACCTTTTGTTTTGGCACGATTAGTTTTGTTTGTTTTTTTATTGATTTAAGGGTTTTGATTAACATTAAAGACCTTTATTGAGTCAAAAAAAATATTATATTTTTGTCATGTTTATTTGAGAAAGATATAGTATTAGGATTAATATATGACTTCAATTATTCTTAGGGAATTCAATGTGTCTCTCATTATAATTGTTATTTTCTTTATATATTTGATGGTTCAAAGAAATAAATTTGTTTCTATTTCATTTCACTTTGAGGCATGACCGAAGAATCTTCACCTTTTAGATTATACTATGTTTATTTTATATTTTCTTTGAAAACACTTGTTGGTTATTAAGAAAGGGAAATAAGCTATGCTTAGCTAAGAAAAGAGGAAAATGGAATATGCACTAGGTTCCAATGTATTCATCATAGGAGACCTATTATCATGATATTGGCATTCCTCTAATAAAAATATACTTTTTATGTCATGACTAAAAGAGAATCATATGCAAACAATTGAATATGGTAGACTATTTAGTGCATTATCATCCTTGAAGTGAAAAAACCCTTAATGATGAATTTTTGTGATATGTTTTTCCACTAATGAACATGCAGAGACTTTGTTTAAACTTATGTGTCATATTTTTTAACTCACCAATTGTAAATTTTTAATAAGTTTGTGCCATTGCCTCATTTTGTGCATTTTCAAGGAATTATTTGTCAATTGAATGTTATTAGATTTATGAACATAGAACAAAATGTAGCAGATACTATAATAGTTATGAGCCAAAAAGGAGGTGAAAAGATCTACAAGTGGTGATAAAGCACCAAATCTTAAAGTTGTTGGCAAATGATATGAAAAGGAAAAGTATCTAACTTTTATAGAAATAATGTGTAAGAAACCTGAAGAATTTGATGTAAAGATTCACGATTCTGATATAGCTATTTGCGGACCTTATTTTCATGTGAAGCCTCTTGAATATGAATTACATAGAATATGGTTGAATTATTTGGAAAAGTATCCAACTTTTAGAGAAACAATGTGTAAGAAACCAAAATAATTTGACGTAAAGATTTATGATTTTGATATAGCTATTTGTAGACCTTATTTTCATGTGAAACCTCTTGAATATGAATTACATAGAATATGACTAAACTATTTGGATGTGTCAAGACCAAATTTGAGCAAAATACATTCTATAGTTCAACATCACATACCTTTGGAGATGTTTCTCCAACTAGTTTCCCATTAGGAAATAATAAGACTTCTGTGGTAAAACATGACAAAAACTTGCAAAATATTTGCAAGAGTGTATAGTGAGAACGTGGATCAACATAACCAATGAGGTTTCTTTTTCCAAACATGAAAAATGAATATATTATAGTTAAATTATTATTATTATTATTATTATTAATTTGTGAAGACTTTGTACAGTTTTATAAGATTTGACAAAATTTTATAATTCATCAAAAGATTCACCAAAAAAATATAGATGTATATTATATTATTTATAAAATAGCATATGCAATTTTATATGTACCATGTGTATTCCTCATTTATTATACATATAAATTTGTAGAAGTTTTTCTAAATTTTAACTATACTCTAGAAAAAAATGTCAATAGTGACTTTTCACATAAAGAAATAAAAGGAAATATTAATATCTTAATGCATGATGATTAACATTGTAATATTTATATAACTTATTGAAAGGATTTTGAATTTAAATCAATAGTCAATAGTGACCTTTGCACATAGAGAAGTAAAGGGAGCTGTTAATATCTTAATGCATCATGATTAACATTGTAATATTTATATGCCTCATTGAAAGGGATCTTGAATGTAAATCAAGAAGTTGTTTTCAAAAATTGATCCTCCACCATAAAAACCCTAACGGACATTGCTGCTAGGGTCTTGCAAAAATGATTTGCCATGGGTAATTTCGTTGTATTGTTCAGTCTCACCAATTCTTTAGCAGAAGCAAAATTGTTGTGGGTTAAAATAAACAAAGGAAAAATCAATTTTAACTTCTCTCATAACATTCATCGTCAAGTAAATAGTCTTCTTAAAATAAGTTGTTTTCTTGAAGTTGAAGAGTCAAGTAAAGTGTCTTCTCACGTGCTAGGTTTTGAATACATAACTTATTATTTTCTTAAAAAAACAGAGAATTAAAGTTTCATAACATCAATGGGAGAAAAAGACCACTTATCTATTTCACGTAAAAAAGAGCCTTAATCCATTAAATACAAGCAATAAAATTTTATTGTAAGGCACGGTAAAGATCTATTTCAAATATCAATGGTAATTAATCTCTCAACACCCATTTTGGTTCAAGTTAGTGAACCATTACCAAAAGTGGAAATCATTAATTTTTAAAAGTATTTTATATTATAATAGAAGGGAAAAATGAATGAAAATGCAAGTTGTAATAAACATGAGTGTTACAATTGTATTTTTAGAGACTGTTGTTATAATCAATATAATTTTATTTTAATTTCAGAGCTACCAAGTGTGGAGAGGAATCAAATTTTCCAAATGAAAAATAAAAAAATAGTGCAAAATTTAATAAAGATTTGAGTCTCTAGATATTTAATTAATTTTATTAAAACCTTGATTTAATCTTTATGGAATATCAGCGGAATATTTTAGTATAGTCTGGATAGAACTTAGAAAGTATAAATAGATCTCAAAAGTAATTATAAATTTTTTTCTTTTAGATTTAATTTAAACATATTATAAAATTAAATTAAAATAATATATTTTTGTCATCGGTCAATTTTGCCATCATTTCCAATGACCTGGTCAAACTGGACATCATCTCCATGACCAATGAAATAGGGTCTATCAACCCCTGTGAAATAAATTTGTTTCTATTTCATTTCACTTTGAGGCATGACTGAAGAATCTTCACCTTTTAGATTATACTATGTTTATTTTATATTTTCTTTGAAAACACTTGTTAGTTATTAAGAAAGGGAAATAAGCTATGCTTAGCTAAGAAAAAAGGAAAATGGCATATGCACTAGGTTCCAATGTATTCATCATGGGAGACCTATTATCATGAGATTGGCATTCCTCTAATGAAAATATACTTGTTATGTCATGACTAAAAGAGAATCATATGCAAACAATTGAATATGGTAGAATATTTAGTGCATTATCATCCTTGAAGTGAAAAAACCCTTAATGATGACTTTTTGTGATATGTTTTTCCAATAATGAACACGCAGAGACTTTGTTTAAACTTATGTGTCATATTTTTTAACTCACCAATTGTAAATTTTTAATGAGTTTGTGCCATTACCTCATTTTGTGCATTTTCAAGGAATTATTTGTCAATTGAATGTTATTAGATTTATGAACATAGAACAAAATGTAGCAGCTACTATAATAGTTATGAGCCAAAAGGGAGGTGAAAAGATCTACAAGTGGTGAGAAAGCACCAAATCTTAAAGTTGTTGGCAAATGATATGGAAAGGAAAAGTATCAACTTTTATAGAAACAACGTGTAAGAAACCAAAAGAATTTGATGTAAAGATTCACGATTTTGATATAGCTATTTGCAGACCTTATTTTCATGTGAAGCCTCTTGAATATGAATTACATAGAATATGGCTGAATTATTTGGAAAAGTATCTAACATTTAGAGAAACAATGTGTAAGAAACCAAAATAATTTGATGTAAAGATTTATGATTTTGATATAGCTATTTGTAGACCTTATTTTCATGTGAAGCCTCTTGAATATGAATTACATAGAATATGACTAAACTATTTGGATGTGTCAAGACCAAATTTGAGCAAAATACATTCTATAGTTCAACATCACATACCTTTGGAGATGTTTCTCCAATTAGTTTCCCATTAGGAAGTAATAAGAATTTTGTGGTAAAACATGATAAAAACTTGCAAAATATTTGCAAGAGTGTATAGTGAGAACCTGGATCAACATAACCAATGAAGTTTCTTTTTCCAAACATGAAAAATGAGTATATTATAGTTAAATTATTATTATTATTATTAATTTGTGAAGACTTTCTACGGTTTTATAAGATTTGACAAAATTTTACCATTCAACAAAAGATTCACCAAAAAAATATAGATGTATATTATATTATTTATAAAATAGCATATGCAATTTTATATGTACCATGTGTATTCTCCATTTATTATACATATAAATTTGTAGAGGTTTTTCTAAATTTTGACTATACTCTAGAAAAAATGTCAATAGTAACTTTTCACATAAAGAAATAAAAAGAAATGTTAATATCTTAATGCATGATGATTAACATTGTAATATTTAAATGACTTATTGAAAGGATTTTGAATTTAAATCAATAATCAATAGTGACCTTTGCACATAGAGAAGTAAAGGGAGCTGTTAATATCTTAATGCATCATGATTAACATTGTAATATTTATATGCCTCATTGAAAGGGGTTTTGAATGTAAATCAAGAAGCTTTTTTCAAAAATTGATCCTCCACCATAAGAACCCCAACGGACATTGCTGCTAGGGTCTTGCAAAAATGATTTGCAAAGGGTAATTTCGTTGTGTTGTTCAGTGTCACCAATTCTTTAGCAGAAGCAAAATTGTTGAGGGTTAAAATAAGCAAATGAAAAATCAATTATAACTTCTCTCATAACATTCATAGTCAAGTAAATAGTCTTCTTAAACTATGTTGTTTTCTTGAAGTTGAAGAGTCAAGTAAAGTGTCTTCTCACGTGCTAGGTTTTGAATACATAACTTATTATTTTCTTAAAAAAACAGAGAATTAAAGTTTCATAACATCAATGGGAGAAAAAGACCACTTATCTATTTCACGTAAAAAAGAGCCTTAATCCATTACATACAAGCAATAAACTTTTATTGTAAGGCACGGTAAAGATCTATTTCAAATATCAATGGTAATTAATCTCTCAACACCCATTTTGGTTCAAATTAGTGAACCATTACCAAAAGTGGAAATCATTAATTTTTAAAAGTATTTTATATTATAATAGAAGGAAAAAATGAATGAAAATGCAAGCGGTAATAACCATGTGTGTTACAAGAGTGTTACAATTGTATTTTTAGAGACTGTTGTTATAATCAATATAATTTTATTTTAATTTCAGAGCTACCAAGTGTGGAGAGGAATTAAATTTTCCAAATGCAAAATAAAAAATAGTGCAAAATTTAATAAAGATTTGAGTCTCTAGATATTTAATTAATTTTATTAAAACCTTGATTTAATCTTTATGGAATATTAGTGGAATATTTTAGTATTGTCTGGATAGAACTTAGAAAGTATAAATACATCTCAAAAGTAATTATAACTTTTTTTTCTTTTAGATTTAATTTAAACATATTATAAAATTAAATTAAAGTAATATATTTTTGTCATAGGTCAATTTTGCCATCATTTCCAATGACCTGGTCAAATTGGACATCATCTCCATGACCAATGAAATAGGGTCTATCAACCCCTGTCATTTCAGTTGCTACATGCCCTAAGACAAGAACAAACTATCCATGACTTCTATTGTAAGGTTTCCAAGGTTTGAAGTATATGTTATATTACTCATGAGCTCACCAATGCAGCCTCTCAAGGGACTAACTACTTTGCATATGCAGCTCCCTCCATTCAAGGGTGCTCTGCAAAACGCTACCCAACATTCAAGAGTGTGTTGGTCAAATAGGAGTGAAATTATCATTGTTCTGGAATCTCCACATGGCCAGTGCCTTCTAGAAGAGTCCATATGTGTCAAACTTTGAATCCATGTGCCATCTAACACCTCTGAGCTTGGGAACATGTCTTGCCTATTATTAAAAAGTCATTGATTGAGAAACTACCTTCAGTTTCCCTACAAATTGAGCATAGATCCTAGTGCTAGAAAAAGAGGAAATTTGGTAAAGAAATGTTTTTGTATTCTCAATTGAGTGTGTGATAAGAGTGATATGTTATTGGTGAGATTTTTACTGTGATGAGGTTGGGATGATGATCGAGCTGGTGACATCAAATTGATCGCTGGTTGTAACCTCCCCCTTCTATCCATTAATAAAGATTGCTGCTCATTTCCCCATATATGTATCTATTTATGTTTCTACTTTTCATATGATGGATTCTTAACTGATATATATGTTTCATGTTTAATTGATTTAATTGATTAAGATAAATAGGAATCTATATATTGCAATCTCTTTGTTGTTTAGTGTTTATACTTGCAGAAACTAGTCTGGCAATCAAAGTTGGATTGGAAGCTACAACAAGAGCAACAAAAAGAGAATAGGAAGCGCTTGGATCACAAGTAAGATCCTCTATATTTCTGTGTGTTTATTTACTCTTAGAGAAAGTGTATGCAAAGTCTTTGATCTGTTGTTCGAAATGCATAGCACCACATCTAGGGGATGTGTTTTATCCGTAATTCATAATTCCGCATAACAAATTGGTGACTCTACTGGGGATTTTCCTTATCATTCCTAGTGTTTTTTCCTATGCTTATCCACCCAGTAGCATCTAATGTCAATTATTAGACTTTTGAATCAAAGAATTGCATTAGAAGTGTGTTCAATAGCTTGAATTTTGAATCTCTACTGCGCCCAATGCATTGTTGGTTAAGACACAATGCTTTTCATAACACTGTCTCCCACTCAGGGGTGCTTTGCAGTGCACTGTCTCCCTTTAGAGACTATGTTGCCCCCTTAGCCAACCAAATTCCATTTGAATTTTTCATCACCATCATATTCAGCCTTTTGTTTGTTGTGTTTTCAATTGTCTGATACCTCATAGAGACCAATGAATTTGCCTAATTATTCCTCCTTTGAAATGTAAGTTTGTTGAATGTCTCTTTAAGTGTTTTTATTTATCATTGAAAAATCAAATTCAAATTATTTATTTATGTATTAGATCCATTTTTTTGGTAAATGAAATTGTCATTAAATTCTTTGTTTCCTGTAGGAAAAATTGTAGTTCCATTCTTCGTTTTTCCTAAAAGAGAAATTGCTGTTAAATTCATCGTTTCTCAAAGAAGAAAGCATTTGTTTTTTGTTGATTTGATGCATATAGTTTCCATTTTTCATTCACATTAAGGGCACTAAAAAGAAAAACCTGCATTTGCATGTAGTGAATTGTGTTTTGCATAGGAACAAATTAGGAAAGATGCATATTATTTTGTGCTCTTTGTTGTTTTCTCTCAAAAATGGTTGCTCTTTACCTTTAGTAGCTAGGATTTTCATTGAAAAAGCTAAAATTGAAAAGTTTACTTATCATTTTAGTTTGCATTTTAGGAATTTCCATCACATCATCGCGATGAACCTTGAAAGGCAAATTGATAAACAAGATCAACTTAAAATTTAAATCAATTTACCTAAAAAGGAATTGGAACCATAACGATAACATTTAGAAGGTTTAGGCTAGAGACGTGTTGCAACATCGTAAAACATAACAGATGTCATTACTTGTCTGCCATACATTCCGAGTGTGATACCTCACTCCACGTATGTAAGTATATCGTAGCTTTTCCACGCACCTTCGGGTATATCGGGCGGTGTTATAGTACGAAAAATTATAAAGGGGTGCTCTCATTGTGCTGTTCGCATTTGACAACGCTAATACTAACTTTGGCCTCCACGTACCTTCGGGTATATTTGGGAGGACAACTTTAGGTTTTTATCCATCCATAGTGATCTGAGTTGTCTGCCTTGTAAATTATGATACACTAAACACAACATTCGAGGAGATTTCCTGCCCGTAGTTCTTGGTTCGCCAAGAGGCATTCTGTAGTTCACAATTTCTTGGTAAACCCTTTTCCTAGAATTACCCTTTTATTTTGTTTATTTTTTTTTGTTCATAAAATAAATCAGTCATCGTGGAAGAAGAACATCCCTTTCCCCATCATTCACATATACTTTCATTGAAACCACCTTTACCACTGGAAGCCACTTCTGGTCGGCGAAGGCAACCTCGCTCTACTGAAACTAGTACCATCAGTACCTCTAGTGAAGCATCATCTTCACATATATCAGAGTCGGCACAAGTTGTTTCTACAAATCATGGTTTCTCTACTGCTATTGAGACAGAGTCCTCACAACTACCCGCGGTCATGATCCATCCAATCAATGGGACCATACCTCCCAAACCTGACGTTTTTCAACTAGAAGTTGATCTAGATCATGTATCTTTTTTTCCAGAACATCTGCATCCCGAATTGAAACGACCTAAGTTTTTTCCTGTATCGGTCTCCCCAAAATCTATTGTAGCCATTGAGTCTCCCATATCGCGTAGTCAACCTCCTAAAATATACTTTGGGCCTGACGGTGAAATCCTTCCACCTGGTTTAATTTCAATTGAAGAAATACCACAAGACGAAACACCTTTAACTCTAACTCATTTTGGGGTGGAGCTTTACCTATACGAGTCTTTTCCTCAATCACCTACCTCTGCTTTTGTTGATCCTGTGCTTATTTAATTTCTCGTCGATCCAATAGGGTATACATTTGGTCAAGTAACCATGCATGAAGCAACATCCTCGGCTGGACCATCTGTTTCAATTGTGATAGCACCTACTCTCGCTACCCCGTCGATGCTCACAACTTCACCAGAGTCATATTTACATGGTGGCCCTATGGTCCCATCAAGTTATAAATATTTATCTGAAATTTTCTTTGGTGTATCTTCAAATCCATTGACTTCACAAATTTCATCATCTGGTATTCTAACTGGTAAACCTATAGTGAGTACTGAATGGCTTGATCCTTTATATCCATCATCAGGGAAATATCAAGCTAGTCCATCTGGGTATATTCCATCCAATACAATCTCGACTGGACTCCCTGCATTTGGAGAGAATTGTTTTCCGTCTTATTATACTCCTCATGCTGGGGGAAACCTATGGTCACCCACTTTGATGGTACTCTGTCATTATTGGTCATCCTAATGTTGAAATGAATGTTTGTCAATGGAAACCCACTCTGCCTATCCAACCACAAACGGTTGTACACTCGTATCAACCGGTTCAACCTGTTGCACCCACATCAATTCAAATTTTTAATACATCTTTACCCTTGTTACAGACTCAAATTGTTGTACCTCAACCATATCAGGCGGGTCCTTCAACTCAATAATATCAAGTATTGTGCCTTCAGACTCTGAATCCTTTGGCTGGTTTACAACAATCACCTGTATCCGGAATCATTTATTCACAATCAGGATTACCATATTATGGGATGTCGTAACCACAACCAGGTTATACCTATCCTCAACCAAGTCCAAGTTATCCTAATTTGGGTTATAACATTGGTGGACACACCCCTTGGCATCCACAGGTGCAAATGCCACAACCTTCATTTCAACAAGTATCATACCCAGGTTTTGGTCAATAGAATCCTCAAGCGTTTGTTTATCAAAAAAATTCCTATCTGGGTTACTAGCAACATATTCCTTATGTTGGTGCTCAAATGCTTGTTGCCCAAGAAATTCCATCATACCCTCTCTATGCTCAATCGACCTCAATCGACAATTTCCCTTTGTTGCAACTTTAGAGTTACCGAATTTAAACCGACTCACTAATGACCCAATCAATTATGCTCCTTGGTGACTAGTGATACCTCACAAATTACCCTCAGATATTCCTAAGTTTAATGGAAACCCTGGGGAATACCCGTTGACTCATGTTATGACTTATCATTTGTGGTGTTAATCTAACTCCCTGAATTATGACTATGTTTGACCACGTCTTTTCCTGTAGAAATTATATGCACTAAGCATGCATATGTCCAAGATCCACCTGATCTCACACTATTTAACTTTATGCAAGATACTGAATCTATTCCACTTGTTAATATTTTGTGGAAAAATTAATTGCACACAAATGTGAAGCATAAACAAAAATATTCAATCGCACATAACACAGTTTTTAACCGGGAAAGCCTGAAGCTGAAAATCCAAACTATATATTATGTAACATGGAGATCATATGACAATCTAATACAAGCATACAAAGCTTATCACAAGCTCTGAGTACAGTACAATCATCATACACTATACAGGCCTAATCTTGCAAATCCATGCACCGATCTATGCCACCTGCTAGCCTGCCTCCACTACGCAATCTCTAATGAAGAATAGCTCTGAATGAATTCGAATTACTCCATCCTTGACTGCACAATCCTCATTGGCATCTCCACTGAGTTTTGGATGTAATCAATGCATCACTATAGTCACAACAGATAGTCTATCTTGCCCTTTCACCTATCTCTCCACTGGTCTCCACTGAAACTACCATGCACTGTAGTTAACTGATGTATTCCTCAGTTTATTAATGAGTTATTATTTGTGAATTAATTAACTAATTAATTCACTCCACTCTCACTAGTGTATCAATCAGTTAGACTAGATACAACTAGCTCAACTGAGTCTAACTGAGTTAAACTGAATACAACTCCATGACTACTTCTTCCAACTGTGTCATAACTCTGCCACTTGAGTTCTAACTGAGTCCTCCATGCAATAGCTCCAATTAACCCTCAGGAATAGTGTAATTCCTTCTGCCAGTTGATGTGCCACATCTGTGCACTGAACTGAAGTGCTCCAAGAGAATAAGTTACTGTTTAGAGTCTGATTATCATTAAGAGCTAATAATAATTGACATGCATCTATTTTTAGATTGACGATCTATAAATATACTTTGCCCAATATTATAAAAATATAATTTCATCTATTTTTTCAACTTGACCAACCATTCACAAATAGCATCCTGCAACTTCTGAAATATGATCATCATGTGTAAAAATAAACATAGTCTAAAAATAGACTTGCACCAAAAATAGCCTGCGGGCCCACTTAGTGAAGGCAACTCTTTTCACTAAGCTCATCATCTTGTTGAATCTCAACACTCCCTCTCAACAAGATAGGGATTATCTTTCACCCCGATCCTGCCTCTATGGTATTCGAATTTTCTCCTGGTGAACACCTTCATCAGAATATCTGCATCCTGATCCTCCGTGGGAATGTACTGAAGCAACATGATCTTCCGCTGCACACAAACTCTAATATGATGATACTAGATATCAATATGTTTAGATTTATCATGAAACACAGGATTAACTGAGAGTTTAATGCAACTCTGATTATCACAATGAATCACCGTGGGATCTAAATGAACCGAACAAACCAACTAGGATCTTCCTCACCCAGATAGCCTCAAATGCAACTAAACTTGCTGCCATGTATTCTACTTCTGCTGAAATGAGTGCCACAGATCTTTGTTTCCTGCTATACCAATAAACTGTCATAGATCCAATACTGAAAATCCCTCCTGATGTGCTCTTTCTGTCCGTTAGGTTTCCTGCCCAATCTGAATCAGTGAAGCCATGCAACTTCACCTCATCTGTCTATTTGTACCATAAACCATACTTAGATGTGCCCCTGAGATATCTCAATACATGCTTGCCTACCTTCCAAAAGAGCTTGGTAGGCTTAACCATCGCTTGTGAAATCTAGTTCACCGCATAGCATATGTCCAGTCTTGTATTGAGTAAATACATGAGCGAACCCACCAACTGTCGATAAACAGTGGCATCCACTACCTCTGCCGATGTAGCATCCTCTTTCTTCCAATTTCCTCGAAGAGGAGTGTCGATAGACTTGCAGCCTTGCATGTGAAACTTCTCCAGTATCTCTTAGGCATACTTGCCTTGAGACACAAACAGATCACCATCCTGCTACCATATTTCCAATGCAAGGAAATAATGAAGGAGGCCTAAATCCTTCATCTCAAACTCCTTTGCAAGATCAACCTTGCATGAGTGTATCAACTGCTCATCACCTGTTAGTATCAAATCATCAACATAAAGTACAATGATCAAAATCTTACCCTCAACCACAATCTGGTATAGGTTTGGATCCGCCTCACTCTTGGTGAAGCCAAGTCCAGTGAAATAGCTGTCGATCTGAGTGTACCAAGCACGGGGTGCTTGTTTCATCCCATACAGTGCTCTTTTGAGCCTACACACATGCGACTCGCTGTTGAAGATCTCAAATCCTTTAGGATGCTCAATGTACACCTCTTCCTCAATGATCCCATTAACGAACACAGTCTTCACATCCATCTAATGAATGTGCCAAGCCATCTACACTGAGAGAGAAAGGATAGTCCGCATGGAAGAATACTGTGTGACAGGTGCAAAGTTTTCTTCATAGTCAATCCCCTCAATCTGTGAGAAGCCTCAGGCAACAAATCTTGCCTTATACTTCTCAACGCTCCCATCAGCAGCTTGCTTTACCTTGTAGATCCATCTTGATCCTACAACTGATTTTCCCACCGATCTTGGAACAATCTCCCAAGCCTTTGTTTACGACAATGGAGTCATGCTCATCACATGTGGCATCTGCCCGTAGCCCAGGATCCTACGCTACTTCTTCAAAATAAGATGGCTCTGTCACGATACACTTGGTCATAAGAGCCATTTATCCAATATATCAGCCAGGTGACTGTCTCTGTCTGCGCTGTGATGTAGGAACTCCTACATTCTGTGCCACATCCACCTTCAGTCTCTCAGCTTCTGTGGTACGCTTTTTGCTTGTCTAATATTTTGTTCTGCATGAGTGGACTCCTCCACTTCATGAATCTCCTCCTGTGGCTAATCCACATCCAGAGGCTCATCTTTAGGAACAAGAATTTCCTCTTCCGCATGCAAGTGTAGCTCCCTCTCAAGAAACAACTTCATGGCTTTCACCTCATTGAATTTTATATTCCATCGCATAACATTCATCCCACTGTTTGGAAAATACACACGATAGTTGTGGGGTTTTTCTGTGTACCCCACAAATATCCCAACTTCTGCAGTTAGCTTCAGCTTCTTCCTGGCATCCTTCATCACATGAATGTAAACAGGTAAGCCAAAAATCTTCAAATGAGAAATATCAAGCTTCTTACCAATAAAAGCTTCCTTGGGTGTACTCATGCCAAGTACTCTATGAGGACAACGGTTTTGCACATAAACCGTAGTGTTTCATGCTTCTGCCCACAAGTGCATCGGTAGGCCCTAGTCATGTAGCGTTGCTCGTGCAGCACCTACGATCGTTCTGTTCTTTCTCTCCGCAACCCCATTTTGCTGTGGGTTATGAGGCACTATGAGTTATCTTTGAATTCCTTCTTTGCTACAGAAGTCTTTGAATTCACCCGAGATGTATTCACCACCATTATCCCTCCTTAGAGCTTTCACCTACTTCCTCGACTCCTTCTCCACTAATGCCTTGAACTCACAGAACTTTGAGAACGTTTCACTCTTCTTCTGCATGAAGAAGATCCAGCATCTACGAGAAAATTCATCAACAAATATCACATAATACATGTGTTTTGTTGTTGAAGCAACTGAGAATGGTACACACACGTCTGTGTGAATTCTCTCCAGGATCACCGAAGCACGGTTCTCCTTCTCATGAAAGGTGGTCTTCACAAACTTACCCATTGTACATCCTTTGTGATGTTACTTGTGAGTAACCTTGGGAAGTCCGATGAAGTGTTCTTCACCAAAATCTTCAAAGTGCCATGGTGAAGATGGCCCAATCTCCTGTGCCATAACTCGCCCTCATCCCGGCTCACCACTTCTTCTGCTTTGCCCACCATTGCAGTGCAGCCATCTACCTCCAGCTTGTAGAGATTCTTAATTTGAACCCTGATCTTCTTGGTTTGACCCGTTGTTTTATGTCTAAGGAAGGCTTTTCCCTCACTGAAAACAACATCATAACCCTTGTCTTCCAGCATTGCGACCGAGACCAAGTTCTTCTTCAGACCTGGAACATGCATGACATTCTTCAACAACAATGGATTACCGGACTCCCTCTCAAAGGTAATGGTCCCAATTTTAGTTGCGTTGTACCGACCATCATCACCCATCTCTATATGAATCTAGAGGTCCTTCTCCTCCAAGTCACTAAACAACTCTTTGTCTCCCGTCATATGGAAAGACGCACCACTGTCAAGATACCACACCGATACCATGCAACTTGAAACCAAGCATGCGATCAAGGAAAAATCTAGCTCAAATTGCGAGGCTAAGGCTTCACCAGCTACAGATCCAGCAGCCTTCTTATTCTTCTTCTTCTGTGGATAGTTAGTGGCAAAATGTCCATGCTCGTGACAGTGAAAACACTTCACTTTGGACAAGTCCTGCTTCTTGCCTTTAACACTAGATTTAGAAGGATTTTTCTTCCCCTTCCCTTTCCTTACTTTGGCAGCCAAAGCACAATTCTCTTCATCTTCATTATTCGATGAAGATCCATCCCTAGTACCCTGCCTTATCTCCTCCTGCACAAGATCCGACCAAAGTCGCTCCCGTCCCAGCAGTTTCTCCCGTCCATTGACAGAGTCTTCGTAGCTATGCCAACTCTTCGGAAACCCAAGGAGAGCCAACCTCACCAAGTATTCTTCATCAACAGTAACCCCCACACTTCCCAGCTCATCCTTGCAGTGGACAAACTTCGTGAGGTATTTTGGAATACTGTCGCCTTTCTCCATTTTTATTTTTCTGAGCTTGTCTTTAAGTGCCAACTACTCACAGTCACATACCTTTGAACAATTATATCAAAGCCTTCCCACAATTCTCCTCGTCTTTGCGGTATTCTTTTCCATGCATCGAAGTAATGCGGCATCTCGCTAGATCCCGGCTGAGAACATCGCAATCGATAGACTCCTTGACCCAGCTATCCTCAAGCACACTTCCCTCCATCTGTCCTTCAGGGCTATGTAATTGAGAACTCCCATCGAGGGCATACTCCAATCTCAGCCGTTCAAGGCATGTTTCTTCAATGTATACTCGATTTACGCACCAAGAATCTTACGTAGCAAATTCGAATTGTCCACAAGCACAAACTCACTTCACAATTGCAATATTCAATCAACAATGCTCTGATACCATGTAGAAATTATATGCACTAAGCATGCATATGTCCAAGATCCACCTGATCTCACACTATTTAACTTTATGCAAGATACTGAATCTATTCCACTTGTTAATCTTTTGCGGAAAATTTAATTACACACACATGTGAAGCATAAACAAAAATATTCAATCGCACATAACAAGTTTTTAACGGAAAGCACAGTAGAAAACGCCAACTATATATTATGTAACATGGAGATCATATGAAAGGAAATATCCTTCCAACATACAAAGCTTATCACAAGCCCTCAGTACAGTACAATCGTCATACACGATACAGGCCTAATCTTGCAAATCCATGCACCGATCTATGCCACCTGCTAGCCTGCCTCCACTGCGCAATATATGTTGAAGAATAGCTCTGAATGAATTCGAATTACTCCATCCTTGACTGCGCAATCCTCATTGGCATCTCCACTAAGTGTTGGATGCAATCAATGCATCACTATAGTCACAAAAGATAGTCTATCTTGCCCTTTCACCTATCTCTCCACTGGTCTCCACTAAAACTGCCATGCACTGTAGCTAAATGATGTATTCTTCAGTTGATTAATGAGTTATTATTTGTGAATTAATTAACTAATTAATTCACTCCACTCTCACTAGTGTATCAATCAGTTAGACTAGATACAACTAGCTCAACTGAGTCTAACTAAGTTAAATTCAATACAACTCCATAACTACTTCTTCCAACTGTGCCATAACTTTGCCACTTGAGTTCTAACTGAGTCCTCCATGCAATAGCTCCAGGAAACCCTCAGGAATAGCGTAATTCATTCGGTCAGCTAATGTGCCACATCTGTGCACTGAACTGAAGTGCTCCAAGAGAATAAGTTATTGTTTAGAGTCTGATTATCATTAAGAGCTAATAATAATCGACATGCATCTATTTTTAGATTGACGATCTATAAATAGACTCCGCCCAATATTCTAAAAATAGAATTTCATCTATTTTTGCAACTTGACCAACCATTCACAAATAGCATCCTGTAACTTCTGAAATATGATCATCATGTCTAAAAATAGACATAGTCTAAAAATAGACTTGCGCCAAAAATAGCCCGCGGGCCCACTTAGTGAAGGCGACTCTTCTCACTAAGCTCATCATCTTGTTGAATCTCAACATTTCCAGCGTACGCTCACTATTTTGATTGAAAAATGGTACATTGAGTTGCCTAGAGCTTATTTTGATAATTTCACTGCCCTAGCTACTGTCTTTTTGACCCATTTCCAGTTACCCATACGATATGAAACTGGAATGGAACTCTTGAATAATTTTAAAATGACTAATGCTACTCACATTTCTAAACATATTCATGAGTGACGTCATCGTCGTAGAATGATTAATACATTTGTTCCTAATCAGCTCCTTGCTGAGTGGTTCATTAAGTCCTTGTGACCATCTATAACTGAGGATGTGGCTAAGGGTGGCATTGTCACTGAAGAGTAGGTCATTGCTCATGCCCAATATTTAGACTTGATCTATACTCAGTCTAGCACACTCTATGAGAAAATTCCTAACGCGCTGAGATCTAATTTTACTGTTCCTCCTCCTTCAAAGGACTCTCATGCCAGAGAAGGTATGATCAGTATTGCAAGTACACATCACACTACTTCATCTAATTATGCACCTTCTTCTGAAATCCGTGACATGTCATCTGACAAGGGAAAAATTGGCAAGAACTTGAAAGTAAGAAAAAAGGGAAATCAAAGAAAAAACAAACTTCTTCCTCGCAGAAAATATCATCTGATCAATCGTCTGGATATCAGAAACCTCATTGCCCTTGCATAATCTGTGATGAGGAACATTTTTTTCATTATTTCCCTCACTACGCTGAAGCCTAAAAAATGGTTAAGACCTCACATGCATCAGTTGTGTTGACAGATTTGTTTCCAAATCTAGACACAAATTTGGTTGCTACGAATCCAGCTTCTAGTTCCGAAGTGATTATGCTATCTATCACGAAGCCATTGACAAATGTTTTGGTGTCAACACGTAATAAATATTACGGTAGTCAGGCCACTAATCAACCTATTACCTCGGCCATGAATCTGTCCACGGAATCAATACCGCCACCTGCTATTCCTGAATTGACAATCAAGCCACCGAAGGGAGTCGTTCATAAATCAAAATTTAATCCTCATGCCAGAGATGCTAAAATTATAATATAGTTGAATATTTGGCTCAATCCCCTTTAGCTATGTCAGCGCTTGAGGTACTACAAAATTTTCCCTCCTAGAAACATGCTTTGTTGTTGGAAATTGGTGGAATTGATCCGACTGATTCTAATCGTGTAGTTTTTAATCATACGGGCTATGTGCCACAATTAATAGCAGATTTGGCATTTTCTATCCAAGTAAATGTTATCAATCACCTTGTTCATCGTACTATTATTGATGAGGGAGCATCTACGTGCATTATGTCTCTAAACTATTGGAATTCACTTGGCTCGCCGCACCTATCTCAATCACTAACGACGTTGAAAGCTTTCGACGGATGTACATATAAGCCTTGCGGTATTATCAATAACCTACATGTTCAACTAGGGGGAAAAACAGTGAATGTTGTAACTGAGGTTGTTGATGGACCCCTTGACTACAATATTCTACTTGGAAGGCCATGGGTATATTCTATGACTGCGATCATCTCTACATATTTTAGAATGATCTCCTTTCCACATAAAGGTGTTATCATAGTCATCAATCAGATATCCTTCTTTGCCTCTAGGTACCAGGTAATTGGAAGTGTTCAGTTAGTTCAGAACATTGGTGTAGGACTCTTAAAGGATTCCACTCTCGTGGGAACCTTTGCATTACCGCCGCCTGTGACGTTGGAAGAAATTGCAAGTATAGAGACTTGCTACATGATCTCTTTCACTCCATCTAGCTTAAGGAAGAGTACGGGTGATTCTGAAGTTGTTATGTTGGATGATTTTATGTCGCACAACTCTATTGAGATGGCATAACAATCAATTTATCTGGCTTGGGTGGCGAATCCGAAATCATCGCTGCTGGTCATTTGGGTTGATCGTTCATTAAATTTTGGTACTCCATCTGATCCTTTTTCCTCAAATTTCTTGACAGATGAGAATATTCTAAAAACCATGATGTCAAAAGGAGAACCATGGGAAGATTATCATCATCATTTCCATCTTCCAGATTATCAAGAAGATAATCTTAATGAACTATATAACCCATCGATCAAAAATTTCTTTTTGAATTCTTTTCCTATTAATGTAATTTATTCTGAGCGAAATTTGTCAAATATTGAAGAAACCATTTCTATCGATATTTCCACCAAACTCGGCGTTGTAGAAAATATTCATGTCAGCGTGTCTTGTTCTCCATCAGAACTCGAAACATATCGCTCTCTCTTTCATGAATTTTGTGATGTATTTTCTTGGTCTTACGAGGAAATGCCAGGCATAGATAATAGTATCGTTGAACACACTATTAATATGTACCCTGATGTCAAACCGGTATGTCAATGCCTTCGTCTTTTTCATCTAAAGAAGGTCGCTGCCATTAAAGCAGAAGTTGAAAATATTTTGCGTGCTGGTTTCATTTACCTTGTTCTACTAACTGAGTGGGTTTCCAACATCGTTCTTGTTATGAAAAATAAGGAACCATCAGAGTGTGTGTCGATTATCGGGATGTCAATCTTGCTTGTCCAAAAGACAACTATCCAACTCCATTTATCGACTAGATTATTGTGCTGGATGTGAAATATTTTCGTTCATGGATGGATTTTCTGGCTATAATCAAATCAATTTCCACCCAGAGGACCAATATAAGACACCATTCATCTATCCCTAGGGCACATTCGCTTACCAGAAACTACCGTTTGGTTTAAAGAACGTTGGGGAAACTTTTCAGAGAGCAATGGATTCTACTTTCAAATACATAAAGCACATTTTTCAACCCTATCTAGATGATTTACCCGCACATTCATGAAATCAGAATGATCATCTGATGTATTTGAGAGCTGTCTTTTTACACTGCCGACACTACAAAATCGCCTCAATCCACATAAATGTGTGTTTTTTGTTGGTTCTGCTCATTTTCTATGATTCTTCGTCTCAAAAGAAGGAATTCAAATAGACCCATTGAAGGTCCAGGGCATTCTTGATTTGCCTGCGCCATCAAATTTTCTTCAGTTACAGAAACTTCAGGGAAAGGCTAACTTCCTAAGGAGGTTCATACCCAACTACGCTGAAATGGCTAAAGGATTTACTTGACTCTTGAAAAAGGGGATTCCCTTCCATTGGAACCAAGTTGTGCAAGCTTCTTTTGATGTTGTCAAGGATACACTTGTCTGGGCGTCATTAATGTATCCCCCTAATTATCAGAGTGACTATTTCTTATATATCACCGCGGCTAATATGACCATTGTTATGGTATTGGTCCAAGTAGAAAATGGGACACAAAATCCGATCTATTATTTGAGTTGTAATCTCAATTATACGGAAGTCAAGTATTCATACATAGAAAAGCTTGCCTTGGCGGCTGTTCAAGCTATCCAAATATTTCGCCACTATATCTTGTTCTGGAAGACCATTGTCATTCCAGATTTCAACCCCATGACTTACATATTATCACGTCAATTGCTGGGGGGCAAGTATTCAAAATGGATTGTCATTTTGTAATAATTTGATTTTGAATTCATCAAATCCAAGTCAAAGAAGTCTTTAGTTTTGGCTGAGCTTCTCTGCGACCTTCCCTCTGATAGTACTACTACTACGTCGGAACCATCTATTCCTGAACGAGTCTTTGTTTCTGATTGGATCATCTAATCCTTGGTATGGGGATTTTATCATTTATCTCCAGACCCAAACTTTTCGGCCTGATAGCTCTCGCTTTGACCAATGATGTATTCAATACCAAGAAAAATATTATCTGATCGTCAATGATACACTTTATCGTTGTGGTGTCAATACAATTTTAAGAAGGTGCCTCACTTATGAGGAGGTAAAAAAGGTTTTAAATGATTGTCATGTTGGGGCTTGTGGTAGATATTTTTCTAGATATGCTATCGCGTAGAATATACTCTGCGTTGGTTACTTTTTTCCTACCATATTTCGGACTGCATCCTCGTGGTCATAAGTTCTCATGCATGCCAGAAATTTGATCATAAAATCCGCAAACCGCCAGCACTAATGCATCCTATTGTCTTTGTGGGACCATTTTTGAAATGGGGCATTAACTTCATGACCTGTAACCCTCATTCATCTGGGGGGCATGGTTATATTATTGTCGCAGTAGAATAATTTACCAAGTAGGCCGAAGCGATGCCTACATTCAACAACACAGGAGAAACATCTGCATTGTTTTTCTTTAATCATGTCATTGTTCGGTTTGGGGTCCCACAGGCTATATTCATAGATCATGGTAATAATTTTCGTAATCACATGATGACTAAGTTGACTGCCAAGTTAGGACTGTCACATGATAGTTCTACTCCTTATTATCCGCAATCAAATGGACAAGTTGAGGCTATTAACAATATTCTTAAATGAATGCTTCAACAAATGATAGGATTTCATAAACGAAATTGAAATTTGATCCTGTACTCAGCCTTGCGGGCATACCGAACCTCGATAAGGAACGCTACTGGATTTACCCCTTTCAATTGGTGTATGGTCTGGAAGCTATCTTGCCAATTCAATGTGAAATACCATCATTAAAACTCGCAAGCGACTTGTTACGTGACACCTCATATGAATAAGTGCATCTTTTTAAACTCATCCATCTTGATGAAACGCATCGTGAAGCCCAATTGGCCAACGAAGCACATAAGAGACGTATAAAGGCGCAATATGACAAGCATGTCCAGCCTCACATTTTCTCAGAGGGCGACTTGGTCCTTCTTTATGATCAGGAAGGTGATGTAATAGGTACAAGGAAATTTGAGCCATTATGGCATGGCCCCTATATTGTCAAAAGAGTTCTTGCTAAGGGTGCCTACGAGTTCGTAAATTAGATGGAATTCCATTGGCCCAGCCTTGAAATGGGTTGTATCTGAAACATTACTATGCTTAATCATGAACGTAGTAATTTTTTGTATTATATTATATATATATGTTGTTGATTTGCATTCACTATCTTAGTTTGTTTTTTAGAGTTTTCTTGACTTTAGTAATCCGCTTTACATTTCATTGCAGATGTCTGAATCTTTGGAACCATTTGTTGGGTATGTTGATGGTGCTAGTCGTAGTATGCAGAGTCTATCCTCTATAGAGTGGGCCATTTTCACTCCGAACGGCGAGTTAGTAAGTTTTCAAGGGATTCGTATCGGTATATCGACAAACAATATCGCTGAGTATAGTGCTTTGATCAAAATTCTCTTCAATGCCATTTCGTTTGGTATTAACCGCATCATCATAAGGTTAGACTAGCAGCTTGTGGTATTACAACTTACTAGTGTTATACTGTTAGAAATCCAACACTGCATCGTATGTTCCTAAGAGTTCGACTTTTGGAAAGACACTTTGATTTTATTCAATATCAACACATTTCCAGAAACTTGAACACATTGACTAATTCTTTAGTGAATTATGTTATAAACAGACATTTGCAACACATGTAAGATACATTCACATAATTGAATAGGATTTCACAATAAACATAGGAAAACATTGAAATCAAATAGATAGATAGTTATAGGATTTTACAAAATTTATGCCCAAGACACATTGGTCATCTAACCTCAAAATGTGCACAACATGTCAAAAGTAAACTAGTGATGCTCATGGTAACATGCTATCTATTAGCACTGGTATTTGCATCCCACCCATCCCACCTTATTTTGCTATGTTTTCACCTCATCTCCATCATTATCATTGAATTCGCTTCGTTTTTTACTATTTTCACCTTTTCCCCAAATATCCAAACATTTCATCTCATTTGCTAAATTATCCAAGTTATTACTAAAACCCAAAGTTCATTTACTATATAGACTAGACTATATTTAAAACCCATAGTTTAGCACTGAATTCCATTTAAAATCCCATTTAACCCCCAAAACCCACATATATAACCTTTCGGGACTTATTACTTTATAAACCCATTTATTATAAAGTTCAGACTTTATGTTATAAGCTCCACCACCCATCTAATAGTCGTGTTATATAAACTTACCGTTATATATATTTCATATCATATATATAAAAAAAGGTTGCTTAAACCATTCGTAGGACCCCTTACCTTCATCACGTATCGGTCATCACAAATCATAGAAATTAATTGTGATGTTCTTAACACTAAACTTATAAATCGCCGATGCGATATGAAGTGGGACCCATTCCCTGCCACGCTTCCCTTCCATTTCATTTTCCATTGAAATATATGTTACCTTACCTTTTTTCCGCTTTTCTGCTTTACCCTTCCATCTTTACTGTTTCATCGCTTTTCATTCCTCGATCACGATTAAAGTGGGGCCCTCATCGCATTTCACATTTTTTACGTGTTTTGCAATGGAGTTGTTAGCCACCTATAAAATTTGTTATAGCAAAAGGTGGCTAAAACTTTTTGGAGCCTTCAAGGAAAAAATTTTATTGCTAAAAAGTGTTGGCTCTTGAAGACTCTTGAAGGCCGCATGCCTTTGTCCAAATCTTCACTGTTGTTCCCTCTTTTATATACTCGGAATTTCTGCTGATTTCATGAGAAAAGATTGCTGCAAAATCATAATTTTTCCCCCTCATCCACTCAAAAATAACCTTCATTTGCTTCCCTTTTTCTCCATAAAATTCCTCTATTTTTCATGATTTCTCTTCTCCCATTCGTGAAAATCCTCTTTACATAGTTTGAAACTCATTTTCTAACTATACCGAAACCCCCAAATCCATTGAAAAACTTGAAAATTTCATGAAAAATACATATTTTTTCGCATAAAGGATTAAGCCCCCTTGGGCTAAGCCTTAAACCACTTCCCCTCCATGTGCCCCAGTGCTAGAACCAAGCGCTGGACATCCAGGCTCTTATCGCATCGGAAAAACACAACGAGCACAAGTATTTTTGTTGTAGACAAACTTCGATGCGATTGGCCCTCTGTTCTATAACCCCCGATCATATTATTTCTCCATACAACCCGTGAGCCCGCAATAGGGCACTAAATCACTGTGAGAATCCATCTTCAATCCATTTTTTCCTTTGTATATCAAAAAACCCACTTATCCAAAGTTTTGGTCTAACGCGCCCATACAGCAATTTTTAAATGAAAAATGGTTAGATTAAAAAGACCCGAAGCGCAATCGCATCGGAGAATTCCAATGGGTTGATTGAAAGACCGCATCAAAACTTCCGATGCGATTAAGTCCCATATGTATAAACTCCGCCCTCCGCTTTCCATTCCATATAACCTACGCCCATGACCAAGAGTTTAAGTCTCGAGGCGCCAATCGCATCGCAAAATTCCAATGGGTTGATTGAAAATCCTGAGCCCGAGGCTCCGATTGCGATTAGCCCTTTGTTATATATGCCCCAGGCCCATCATGTTCCTTATAACTAAAGGCCCCGCAGACAGGCGCCTATTAATTTCATATATATATAACCCGCCCCCAAAGCATAAAACCTTCGTATCATATTAAACTTTGGGTTTTATAAATTTTTAAAGGGTTTTTCCGCTGGTGCATAATCCACCGTTGATCTTAAGCCGATCGAAAGACCCGTGCAACATCGCATCGCAACATTTTCATTGAGCACACTTAACATAATGCCTCCTCCGATTAACATCTCCCGATTCTTTCCCTGCCATCGATATGAGTTGCAGATCGACGACCCATAACTAATCACTCCATTGCACTCCGAAGTTCATTACCCCGCCGATTGCGACCTCCTGACACATTTTTCACCGTCGATCTGATCTGCAGATCGACGGTCTTCTTCTAATCGCATCGGAGTTTTCCATCGGGTGCACCTAATTTCTTTACTTTTCCCCCCTTCGATCGCCGATTCCCGATTCGCTCTCCGCAGTCGATCTGATCTGTAGATCGACGATCAGCGCTCAATCACATCGCAAGTTTCATCGGGCGCATTTGTTTGTTCCCTCCGATCGGCCAACCCTCCGATTTATTCCCCACCATTGATCTGATCCTCAGATCAATGGTCATCGCTCAATCACATTGCATTTTCCATTCGGTACATTTGTTTGTCCCCCCTGATCAGCCATCCCTCTGATTCATTCTCCACCGGTGATTTGATCCTCAGATCAACAGCCCGCACTACATCGCATTGCAAGTTTTTTGCTGAGCACTTTAACATCATTCCTCTGCCAATTGCGATCCTCCGATTGGATCTGGACCGTCCATGTGTCCAGATCGGATGGTCCCAGATCATTCCTATATTATTTCATCGCCCTCCGCCTTCCACCAAAGGGTTTTCAAAACCAATCACCACCGTTGTTCATTGTGCGATCGACAGTTCCATCTTATTCTTCCCTCTGCTCTTCTTTGACCTTCGCTTAGCTGATCTCCACCGTTGGATGATGCCATCCAACGGCCATGCTCTTCCCTACGCCTTCTAAAGAATTTTTCCCAAAACGCAGGATTTCTTGAATATTTTTTTTGTTTTGCAGGTGTTTAAAGGTTTATCCATTATATTGAAAGAAAGGCCAAAGGTTGGGAATGATGATTCCTGTGCCTTCGATTCATAAAAGGAAAACCATTCGCAGGGTTCAAGATCCACGTTTCGTCGATGCTTCATGGGCATTGATGCCTTGAGAGCCCTGCGCGACCTACACATCAACAAGATACTGTGATTTTAAATCACAATTAAAAGTGTATCAGTGTCGAAGACAAAACATAGCAGAACAGGAGGATTGAAGACAATTTGGGGATTACGGCTAAGAATGATTATCAAAAGCCTAATCCCCAGAATTAAAACACAGTTAAAATAAAATCATAAGTGTTTTATCAGACAGAAAGGCCTCCACCGCCACATCTGAGGCAAATTTATTCCTCTCAGCTACCACAAAGCCACCTGTGCCTCGAAGCATTCAAACAGAGGCCGAAGTTATTGTTCGAAATCAGATATTTTCCTCAATGCAGCCAAACAGTTAATTCTGCTGAAAGAATTTAATGACAAAAATATCAGCAGAGTTACTATAACATAACGCAGAGCCTTAAAAGTCAACAAGAGCTCCCACCGAGCTCAATTCATAAATGTAAATCAATCAATACAGTAACACACCTGTAAAATTCTCCATTGAGCCCCTCAAAGTCCGAGAAGTCATTCATCTGTATTGATTGTCCCAAGAGATCTTTTATCAAATCTCACCTCCTCATTCTTCTATAAATACTGTTGTAGAAGATGAGAAATTGTTGGTTGCAGAACTTTGAAATACATTTGAGCTTAAAACTTCTGATTGTAAATAGTGTTCACTAGCCCTTGGAGCTCTGCTTGTGATAGATAAGTTAGGCTGAGATGAGTAGATGATTGTTAAACTAAAGCATTGGACTTAAAGCTGTAACTGGTTTGGAGCATCAATACAAGCTGATTTATGGGATCCTGGTCTATGTCAACGGTGATGTTATTTCTTATTGTAAATTGTTGTTTTATTTCTGTTTTCACTATGTTTCATCTTCTCTTATAAAGAACAGCATGCATAGAGTTAGGACCTACTGTATATCAGTACCCTTCTCTGACTGAAAATATTTATCTATATGTTTTCTTCCAATCTGTGTTATTTAGGAATGATTTAATTCAGTTTAAGCATAGGAATGCTGGCGTTCCCTCATCTTATTGCCTTAGCTGAATATTATTCTTGAATGTTATGTTCAGTATTAGTTAAGTAGAGAGGAACTAAAGAAGATATGGTGTGCCCTGGTCCTAGTTTTATCCCCAAAGACTGTCTGAATGTTTCCCTTGGAATGTGTTAAAAGATGGATAGTTTAGAAGTACTTACCAGATCTTAGGCCATTCTGTGTTATATTTGTGTTTGTCTTGAAACTAACCAAGTAAAGCAGAGCTAGGAGAGGATTTGTGGTGAGCCTGGCCCGCTAGTTTCTACTCCAACAGTTGCCTTCAAGTTTTCCTTTGTTTTAAAATGTTTTCTATTGAAAGTGTATCAAAGGTTGGCTAGTTTAAAAGTACTTACCAGATCCTAGTTTACTTTCATGTTTTTCTTAAGTGTATGTCAAAAGCTGGCTAGTTTAAAAGTACTTACCAGATCTTGGGCTGCTCTTTGTTCTCCATCTGTTTAAAATTTTCCTTCTTATTGTACCATTTCATTCCATAAATAAAATTTCAAAGTGATCCTTAGACATAGATGACTTGCCCCATGGACCACTCTTGCCTCTTGCTGTTTCAATTAAACCCTATTATGACTCCATAGCCCAATGGACTAAAACCTGCAATTATCTATCTTCCTGGCCAAAGCTTACTCCGATTGCTTGCAACTTCACACCTTTGAAACTCTTTTCATTTAGAACTTTCCACCTCAAACAGTAATCATGCTCAACCATCCAAAAAACAAAACAAACCCTTGGCCTTCATAACTAGCCTAATATCATTACCCAAACTTCAAAGACAAATCCATCTTTGCACTCATTGGAGAGATCCCTCTCTAGATTCAGGAGGGCTAGATCCTAGAATCCCAAAGTGGTTGAAATGATGTTTCTCCCTGCGGTCAGACTTTTGCCAATCTTGTTGATTATAGGGAACTAATAGGAGTTAAACTTTAAATAATGTGATCGCCAATTTGCGATATCGTATCGTATTTGTTTTACCTTGTGAGCACCCCCAATATATTTCATTTAGTTTGCGATGCGGTAAGTCGGCCCCACCTCAGCAGCTCCACCCTCATTGCACAACCATTGCAATACATTGATATACCATATAAACTTTGTAACACTTACCTCTTAAAATTTTGTCAATTCATAAAACTCTGCCACATAGCCAGTGGTCCCTCTTCCCCGTACTTCGAAAATTTTAAGAATTAACCCTGCGGCTTATAACTAAAACTTAAGAATTGCAATGCATCCCTACGATCCAGTCCCACTTATTCTCCACGTCACCTCCCCATCACATAACATCTCTAATCGTATTCTTTATAAACTAAACTGTAAAGGTTGCGAAGTGCGTGGATGCGATGCGCTTCAGAATTGAAATTTGAAAAATTTCAGGTCTAGTATATCGATTTTTCACATTGTTAGTATGAATCTTTCGTCGTAAAAGATCACTTCAGCTACGCATAAAAAATAGCCCTAACATCGATTATGGCTGCAAAATATATTTAAGTCTACAATAAGGTGATCAAATAATGCTGCACAAATCCAGATCCAAGCACAAAAGATATTAAGCAGATAAAATATATATGGCTCCATGCATCCAATAGACAAGACAAGAACAATGTATTTAAAAGAATTTTATATTATATTAAAGAATGGGGCACCTGAGAGGAAAACAAGAAAGGTGTTTTTCGGTTCTCCTCAATGGGATGGGTTCTTGAAAGTCCTCAGTGTTTCAGATCTAAAATTCCTCTCTCTTATTGGTGTAGAAAACCTAAACAAACATAGAACTCAATGGGAGCTCACAAGACAAAAATGGAAAATGGTGACCAAGAGTAGATCCAGAGTGATCTAATGCAATGGAGGTGACTAATGAATGGGGAAAACCCTCCTATTTATAACAAAATATTAGGGTTATCTAGAACTTGGTGCATGAATAAATATTATTAATCAAATTCTAGAACCACCCTTTAGGAATATTTTATTATATTTGTTGGAGGGAAAAGGTCTTTTGACTTGGGTCAATTCCTTTATTTATAAACAATAAATAAATAAATGATTTATTTATTATTTTAGGGAGATGGTGGGGATATAATTAAATAAATAATGATTTATTTAATTACTTAAAAATGATTTAGTCAAATTTAACTAGGAATATCATTTAAATAATGATTTAAATAACTTATTCCTAGGAAATAATTAAATAAATAATGATTTATTTAATTAATTTCCTTGTTTTGGGTTAAATATGACTAGGAAATATAGACAAATGTTATTTCACATGGTGAAAGCAATTTTATTTAGGGTAAAATTGGTCTTACATGGTGTACTTGGGTTCATCTAATGATAATAGGTTAGATGACCAAAAAAATGGTGTAACAGATTTCCCCCCAACGTACGAGTGTTAGGATCAAATCATATGACCGAAGTAAATTGTAAGAACTCAATCACTAGGCATCAAGAGGAGAGTGAAAGAGAGAAATGTAAGGTAGTCTAATGTGCTAAAGGACTAGACCCTGAGGAGACGAGACTTACAGGTGCAACAAGTCTCTAGTTGATGAAGTGGTACCAGTGTTAAAGGCAGCGGGGGAGGCATACCTATGCCCGCCGAGACAAGAGTACAAAGAATAAGGCACCCGGAAAACCACGGAACGCAATAAGGAAGCATATGCTGGCCTAAACATGAGCCAAATAAATGAAATGATGAATCCCACATACATGCGATGCCTGGAATAACCGTCAGGACTTATACAAGAATATTTTAGTACATGAGAGAAAAATACACCCAAATGCCCCCTACACATGGGGAAGGGATCGCAAAATCTGACTGATACATGCAAATCAAAGAGGCACTGCAAGCGGTTGAGGCCGATATCATCAAATGAGAGGAGCTGCATCAAGGGCAGCAATGAAGAAGTCATCCGGGCATGTGGGGGGCTACCTGCAGGGCCACCTCCTCATGAGGGTTGAGACATCTCACACACGCCCGGGAATCACCAATAGCTGCTGCTGCATCACTGGACCATCAAGTGTATAAATCTCCATTATGCTGAGAAGAGCTCGAACCAAGGTACACTGCCCCCTAGACCTGGCTTCTGGGGTAAATGAGTTGATGTCGATAGAAGTAGGTTTGCCATAGGTGAGGCAATAATGGAACCCCAACTAAGGCACGAGGGAAAATAGTAGAGCGACGAACAGACGAATAGTAATGATGATAATGAAATGGGGGATGATCCAAAGGGGACCATAAAGAACATGAGTACAAAATGGTATCTCATGACGGAAATTGACAAAAACAAGAATGAGTATAGAGGCAAGGTGGTGCCCCAATGACATGTGTTGTAAGTGAGAAAATCTAATTTGTAGGAGAGGTGAATAGACTCTTCGTGGACAAAATGTGTCCTAGTGAAGTATCAAGGTACTAAAAACTAAAAGGTACCCAGAGCTCATGAACAGACCAGGTCGCACTTTTTGGGGTCTGTTCTGTGACCTGGGTAGTATGTATTGGGCAGACAAGTGCGACATGTACCAGGAAATGACCTGAAAAGTGTGACTTGTCAGAGAAAGAGGGTTTCAGTGCTGTTGTTGGCTGAGATTTGGGATTTTTATGGTTGAGGGGCATAGGTGCCCCCAATAATGTTGTGGTCATGCCAAAATGTATGTAGCAAAAAAGGGGAATCTAAACACATTTTAATGATATGGTGCGCCATTTGTTTTCGTTATGGTTATGCAGTTTGAGAAAGGAAATGGAGGATTACCAATCTCTTTTAGTACTGCATATATGAATCAAATGGGCTTTAAGTTTCTGGGTTGGCATACCTAGTGCCACTATGCCAACCAGAGGATTTGGAGATAATGAACTGATGCTCTCTTAGAAAACCTATCGGTTGGTCAACAACAATGTCTAAAAGATTGAGTTGCTGATGTAAGATGAAGGAACGATAAGGGGTATCATCCCTAGAGTGATCTGAAGTGATATGGGACTTTAGAGGTTCTTCTAAATGTGGAAGAATAATGGTACTAAAGTCGGCATGACCAGATACACTAGGAGAGTTGTGGAGAATTGCTTCTCTTGGTCTCTCAAATATGGGTGCCCCCTTACCCGAACATGGGGTTTCAATGTAATGGCCACGAGGTGTATGTGGTGCAGACACATGGGTTCGATGTAAGGGGGAATAGATAAATTCAGGGGTGGGGATTTCTTCCATAATGTCGTCATTGTGATAGAAGATGGGGTGACTGGTGGAAGAAAGACCACCTGACGCGGCAAAGCTACCTGACTCATCATCATGAGAAGAGAGGTTCACATGCACATCGTTGCAAGGGGTGATAGAAGAGTGAGAAGATAAAGTATCTACCGATTGTGGGTCCAAGGTGATCGCTGAAGGAAGGTCAAGAGAAACAACAGGGGAGGATTCAGAGGGAATGTTCCCCGAGGGTCTCATGGATGATGATAGGTAGAAAATGGTGGATGAAGGCTTCGTCATCTCGAAATCAGGAGGGGGAATGTCAATGGGAGCATTCGTGTCCTCTAGTTCTATCGAAGCAAAACGTGCAAATAGGGGAGAGGTGGACTCGGTGCGCTTGGCCTCGAATTGGCAGATTGCGGCTAGAGAGATGCGGAAGTCCTCGAGGCGGGGACAGAGGTGGGTGTAATGGCCATGGAGATCACACAAAGCACAGAGGTGGTTGGTGTGAATAGTCTTGGGGTTCTTGGCAGTGGTATCGGGAGGAACAGAGGTTTCCGGGACCATGGACTTGGGGAATGCGACATTAACCATGGGCTTGAGATGAGGCAATTCAGGACAGGTATGGGTGGCATGATCGACAACATCACACAAAGCACACTGGATGGTATGCTTTGAAGGCCGAGGAGGGGTAGGGTTTTTCGGGGCAGCCTTGTCCTTTGATGCCCCCTTGCAAGCTTTGCCCTTCTTACCCGAAGCAGTTGCAACAGGAGGTGGTTCCTGTTTAGGTGACTGGTTGAACCGGGGTCAAAGCAAGAGAAGGTTTGGGTTGACCAGGTAGGGTTGCGGCTAGAGGATCAAGTTACCAGATGGGAATCCCAAGTTTCAGGTTAGGAAGAGAGAGGTTGGCCATTACAGGTACTGTGTACACTCCTGGTGGGGGAGCTAGGAACGGTATCTGACCAGAGGGGTAATGGTCAGGTGGGACGGCTACTAAATGGTTAAGGCTAGGAGGGTAAAGAGGCTGATGAGTACTAGCTGGATGGGAAGGTCCAGGCGGAAGAGGTTTGGGCAGCTGAGGCGAAGGGCTAGGAGCGGGTTGCTGCAGGCGAGGTTGAGGTGGCTGACTAGCCGAAGCGGGCTGGTTAAGGTCAGCCTGAGACGATTGCATCATGCAAACATTCACTAAGCTGGGATCAGAGACAGGAGGAGGAGGAAGACCAAGGAAGGTTCCAAGCAAGGAGGAGTCTTTGTAGACTTCGGGGGAAACACTGGTCAAAGAAGCAACGGTTTGCTTATTGGTGACAGCAGAGATGGTGGGCTCAGGGGAAGCCTAAGATTTTGGTTCATGATACGTCAACTAGTCAATGGTGACAATCTTTCCATTATGAAGGAAAAACATCTTGCGGTGGACTGCGGATGCGATGGCAGACATGGCATAGGTGTAACTATGCCCTAAAAGAATGTTATAGTCAAGATGGGCGTCGATAAATTCAACGTTGACCCAAACAGTCTTGCTCACAAGGGTGATAGGAAAGTTACGGAAGAGGCCAATGGGCTGGGAGGCATGGCCATCCCACGCATGATGGGTGATTGTGGAAGGGGCCAGCTCAGGAGATCTGAGTTGTTTCCAAACCGAAGCGGACATTACACAGGTGGATGCCCCCTCGTCAATGATGCACTAGGAAATGTTGGCGTTCCAGATTTTGACTGAGATTTGGAAAGCTACGGAAGTAGGAAGAGGAGGAGACTCTGAATGATGGGCATCGAAAACAATCAATTGGTCATCTGTTGGATCTACAGTGCCTAGGGCAGATAGTAGAGCTTTTCTTTGGGAGGGGCACGACTGGAGGAGTTCCAGCGTTGAAATGGAAACAAGAGATTAGGCCAACTCATCTACTATGCTAAACGAATGGGCAGCTCGGTTAGAAGCAGCATTTCGGCGTAATGGTCCCTTAGGAATCGTGGTATGAACCTCGGCATTGGGCGGAGGGATATGCAAGGGACCATTAGTTGTCGAAAGAGGCTCTGTAGAACCTGAAGAAGGTGACTCGGGGACAGGTGGAGCAAGAGGCTGGGTGTGCAGATGGGACTGAGTGTGAAGGTTAAGGTCGACGGTTATAGGTTGGTCAGAGTTCATCAGGAGGATCTGGTAATCAGAGGTACCAGATGGAGGAGGTTTAGTGGTTACCGGTCCGTGAGGTGGTTGGGTAGCCACGAAGCGTTGCTGCGGGAAAGGATTGGTCACACTCTGCTGTGCATACGCCTGCCCCTGAGGGGGTGGTGGCTGTTGTTGCGGGGGTTGAGAAGACAAGGGAGGTGGGGGGGCTAATGCTGGAGGAGTTGGAGCACTAGGCTGTGGATATGGATGATAATGAGGTTGGGTAACAGGGGTTGGGCAGAAATAGGAGGCATGCCGAATCCTGGATGCGGGCTACTGGGAGGGGGAGAAGTGCAGGAAGTGGTGCCCTCTCCCCCAGGGAAACCATAGCTCATGGGGGGTTGAGCGGATGGATGAGAGATAGCTCCAATGATACTGTCGACGGCATGAGGTGCCCCCGGTGCATGGGCATTACCAGGTCTGGGGAGGTCAGGTAGAACAGTATAAACATAACCCGTCTGAGCATAGATCGGGTCATATTTTAACACCATTTGGAGGGCAACTTCTTCGGTTTGAGGAAAATGTGATGCGACATCTTTCCCGATAGGTGGCAAGAGAGATCTAAGGAACCAGTCCATATAGATACGGTCTTCGAAGATAGGAGATTGACATAGGCTCTTTCTTCGTCGCCATTCCTGGACATGATCGGATAGGCGGGTCGCAGATGATTGACGGAAAGAAGTCAAAAGTTAGATACCAGTGTCATAACGAAGGGGAAGCTGGAAGTAAGATAAAAAAGCCCGGGCAAGAGTCGAAAAGGTGGTATGAGAGGAAGTGGGCTGATCAACATACCACTTAGAAGCTTTGTCGGTAAGCGTGCGTTGGAACAATCTAAGATGGATGGAATCATCAGTAATGGAATGGGATGAGCACCACATGTGGAAAGATCGGATATGGTTGGAGGGATCCTCTCCAACAAGGCCTTCGAACTTGGGAATGTCGGAGGGGAGCTTGGTTGGCATAGCAGGCCAACCAACATCGTGGCGGATAGGATCATTGATTAATTGATTGAAATCGGGGAGACTAAGGCCTGACATGAAGGGGAGTAAGGGAGCAGTCGAGGTAGTTCCCGTTGCATTTCTGCTATTAACAGTCCTAGCATTAGGGCCGGGGTGGCCGCTAGCGTTAGATCTGGAACTAGACATGGTGAAGGTAACAGGAGGAGAACCAGAAGGAGGGGGAGAGCCTGAACAATCAGAAGAAGAGTCGGAGTGCAGACTCGGGGGAGGACTTACTTGATGACGACGGGAAGGAGGAAGTCGACCAACCGGAAACTGAGGGTGAAGGCCAAGAAGTCTCCAGGACAAACGCCTAGGGGGTGCAATGATGACGGGAAGAAGAAAAATCGACAAGGGCAAGGAGAGGCAAAATCAAGTGAGGTCAATGTCAAAACAAGGGTAAAGAGGTGCAGTTTCAATTGATTTTAAAGTCTTTGCCAGGCGGTGTTAACCAGGCTCTTCTTCACTTAGGGTCAGTGTGTGGCGTGCATTAATTTTAATTGTTTAAACCCAAACGTTTTGAGAGTAAGATAAAAAGTGTGCTGCGTAACTGAAAAATAAATCTGCAATAAATAAGACTGAAAGAACAGAAAATTAATAGCTAATAATGCATCAATCTAACCCAAGAAGGTGGGTCTCTCAAAACTAGTCTATAAGAGGGAAAAATTCTAATCAAAGCACGCTAAAAAGAGGCCAATAGATCTAAGGTCGGGAGGGATGGGGATCTAAGGGAGAAATCTGCTGAAAAGAGGTGCAGAGAACAACAAAGAGGCAGAGGCAAGGTTGCTGCTAAAAAGGAGGAGATCAGCTAAAAATAGAAGGGACAAGGAGGCAACCCTAGAAATGAACCCAAAAAAAAATATATGAGGTGATTTGAAAGGGAGAAGAGCTGATCTAAAGGGATCTGAAAATGAGGTATCGAATCTGGAAGCAAAAGGACTGAAACTCTGGAAATTCAGACTTCTGAAACAACAAAAACTCTCCCACAAAAAGTGGAGGGTACTAGAGCCCTAAGGGGCAAGATTCCCACTTAGTTGAGTGAAACAGATCATAAACAGGTCTAAACGGGCGGATATAGAGGCTGGAAAACCCTAACAGAAGCTTCAAACAAACCCAGAAAAATTGCTGGAGTCAGGTAGCAAAAAGCGTTCAACACACCATTCACGCAACAAATCTGCCAGCATGACTCTCAGCTCATCTGCCATCAAATTAGCAAATTGTGGTCCACGTACTAAACTGACCCACTACATCAGCACATTAGCAACAACACAACACAGGAAAAAGGTCCAATTCAACTCAACAGTCAGCAAAATAAAAAAATTTATTGACATTTATCCCTGTTCTCAAGGTATAGATCCGCAAGGGAGGTTTCTCCAAATTATTCCAAATCATGAATTCGAAGACTTGGGCAAGCAGTTCAATTTATTTTAAACAAATAAACATTTTTATGTTCCTGTAGGTTAGGAAAAAATCTTTGTTGTTTGAAATAATTCCTGGATCTAAGATTTGCCTCAGATTTTTTGAATTGGTCTATAAATTGCAGAAATTCAATGTAATAGTCATTGGATGTTGGAATCAGTTTGATTTTGCTAGTTGATCAAGGGAACTTGTACTCAGTTTTGTCCAAGCTAATAAAGAGGAATTGCAGCTACATTTATGGGATACCTATGGTATTTAATGTATTTCATAGTTTCTTCTTTAGTCACATATGTTTGAATGTATTTTTCATGTCACTTTCATGTCTATGTTATGATATTTTACAAGTTTGAAATTCAAAATACATGCTTGCACATGCTCTGTTTTGGGTAACTGATAATATTTTGTTCATTATCTTCTGTCTGAGAGAGATACATCTCTTATGCTTCCCTCAGCCTCCTTACATTTTCTAAACCATTCCATAACCATTTTCCTCAAGAGATTGACATTATACCTACCTTGCCCCATTCATCCCTGCAACCCCCACTCTTTAGCCTTGACCTAGTTCTCCTTGACCTATTTCATTATCTAATGATTTACCCAACCAAAACCAAATCAAAACAACCCCTTACACTCTATAGCTAGCCTAAAACCTTATTTTCTCTAGCCCTCCTGGCTATGACCCTTTTGGAGAGAGCCCTCTCCGACTTGATAGGGCTAGCTATCAAGTCAAAATCTTGGTTTGTGGTTACCTCTGTTGGGATTCCTTCCTCAGCCTTGGGAATCTGGTGGAATGATAACATACTAGTGTCGTTGTCGAGGAACGAAGAGACAAAATTTTCCCTAGGTGTACGAAAAAGATCAGATTTGATTGTTCATGGTGAACAACGATCAGGCACAAGAAGGTTGTGCATCATTCACCTGGCGACACCATTGACTAAAAGATGCAAAAAATCAACATTTCATGGTGACTCCACTCTTCAAGAACCAGTAGTCTAAATATATTCTTGGTGAACTCACTGTTGTCAAGATGGATTTGATTGCTCGAAGGTATGCTCCTATGAATTGAGCTCATATTCCTGGTTTTCTGAACTATATTCCTCATATAGATTGGCAATCAGGACTGTCAAAGTTTAAGGGTCAGGATGGTGAATATGCTAGTTTGCATTTGGTTAAATTTCATTTGCATATTCATAGACTAAAAATTGAGTTTCCTGAAGATTGTTTGATGAAGGTGTTTATGGCTACCTTGGAGGAAAAAGTGAGATCATGGTATGAGAGTCTACCATCTGCTAGTTTATATTCTCTAAAGGACTTTCATTCAGTTTTCTTTCAAAATTATCAAATCTCTAATTCTTCCATGTTAATGATTGACAATTGTTGTGAGATCTCTGATAATTTCATTGAGTTTCTTGAAAATTTGTATGGGAATGAAAAGTTTCTAGATGATGAGCTCATGGAATCCCTTAATGATTTTTCCTCCTAACAAGAAATAGCAGTTTCCTCCTTAGATGAAGAGATCCTTGAGCCGTTGCATGATAACCCTTTTCATCACTAATAAGAATCAGTAGCTCCTTCCTTAGATGAGACAGAATGGGACCAATAAAGAGAAGTGCCAATTCCTGATCCTAAAAATGAAAATCACCAAATCAACGTAAATTGTGTTAAAACTCAGTTTTCTCCTTTGTATGAAGATGAGATAGATCAGCTCCTGAACAGTCATATTACAAACCAAGAAAATGTAGATTTGCAGCTCTTACAATGTTCACACTGTCAAGAATTTGTGATTGAAGCATCTTCCATTATTGAAAATAAAAGTCTGAGTTTGAATGATGATAGTCATGAGACTGATGAAGCCATACCAGAAGTTGTTGTGAGTAAACCAATTTATGATGATGATTCCCTGCAAGGAGATCAACTACTAGTTACTGTTTTATTTCATGAAGATGATAGGGTTGTCATGTTTGATAGTTTTGAAGAATGTTTCTTGTTTAAGGATGACTTAGACTATAAATTTGATGACTATGAGCCTGAGAGGGACAATATGCCAGAGAAAGAATCAGCATTGCTCATGCTTCAGGAATTTGCAGCCAACACTCAAATATCAGAAGGTTATGCTTCCCTATACCTTCCTATCAATCAACAACCAAGTGTTCTTTCAAATCAAAACAAAGGGAGTACTTGTATTTTCGCTGCTGAATCTCAAAACAAGGTAATGCTTTAGGATTTTCAAGATCCCTTCGGTATTCTTTTGCAATCATTGGAGAAGTTGAATGTTGTTTTGTTTGTCAGCATAAGCCTTGGTTTTAGTTTCTATTGTGAGTTTCCTACATGTAAATCATTCTGCCTGCTTGAGGAAAGTGAGAGTAGAACTTCAGTAAGTAGCCATCTCCTGGATTGATTACACTGGAAGGATCATTTCACCTATCAGCAATTGTGCAATAGATTAGAGTAGGTTGGTATCATTTTAGTTTGATTTTATTTTATTTTTAGCAAGTGTTGACAGAATTCATCAAGGTTTGAAGCCGGAGGTAAAGGCGCTAAGGCTTTGATGATCTATTAGTGTGTGTTGAAGTTTGCAGTATGTTTTCAATTTCAGTTTTAGTTTCATTTTACAGATTGGACTCCATTTCCCAATGGATAAGGCACTAATCAACGAGTTCCCAAATATCTATGGTTCTAGACACCTCCTTCGGAGCTATCTTGCCCAGTTGGAGCTGATGTTAGCACTGGTATGTTCATCCCACTCATCCCACCTTATTTTTCTATGTTTTCACCTCATCTCCATCATTATCATTAACCTCACTTCATTTTTTACTATTTTCACCTTTTTCCCCAATATCCAAACATTTCATCTCATTTTCTAAATTATCCAAGCTATTAGTAAAACCCAAAATTCATTTACTATATAGCCTAAACTATATTTAAAACCCATATTTTAGCACTTTGAATTCCATTTAAAATCCCATTTAACCCCCAAAACCCACATATATAACCTTTCGGGGCTTATTACTTTATAAACCCATTTATTATAAAGTTTCAGACTTTATGTTATAAGCTCTGCCATCCATCTAACAGTCATGTTATATAAAATTACCATTATATATATTTCATATCATATATATAACAAAAGGCCGCTTAAACGATTGGTAGGACCCCTTACCTTCATCACATATCGGCCATCACAAATCATAAAAAATTAACTGTGATGTTCTTAACACTAAACTTATAAATCACCGATGTGATATGAAGTGGGACCCATTCCCCACCATGATTCCCTTACATTTCATTTTCCAATGAAATATACGTTACCTTACCTTTTTTCCGCCTTTCCTCTTTACCCTTCCATCTTTACCGTTTCATTACTTTTCATTCCCTGATCACGATTAAAGTGGGGCCCTCATCGTATTTCGCAGTTTTTACGTGTTTTGCAATGGAGATAAACTTTAAATAATGCTATCGCCGATTTGTGATATTGCATCACAATTTTTTTACCTTGTGAGCACCCACAATCTATTTTATTTAGTTTGTGATGCAGTAAATCAGCCCCACCTTAGTGGCTCTGCCCTCATTGCACATCTGTCACAATACATTGATGTTGTTGGTAAAAGTTGTCATTGATGTCAATATGACATTGTTGAATATTCCATTACCCTAATTTTTTTTAAACCCTCAACCTAACTCTTATCCTTTTACCCTAGTTACCTATGATGAAAATACCGTAATCCTAAAATTCTCCCTTACCTAGATTACATCATGTTCCTAATCAGAAACTCTAACACTATGCATTATTGAGCCCTATAATTATGATGTCCTTGTTTTACTAAAGAAAACCCTATACCCTAAGTTATTACATGAAATTCAAATCATATTATTCTAGTGGGATCCCATTAACTCTAGCTAAAAAATCTTAAACATTAATCCTGAAATCCAATTTACCAAACCCCTAGGAAAACATCATATACCTGTTCACTTTACCATTACCATATACATGAAATACATGACCATACATGGCAGACAATGTATAATTGTAGCATGTACTGGAAAATGGGATACAATGGTAGACAAGGTCTTTTACATGGCAGACAAGATGAGATATAACACTCACATGGTAGACAAATATAATGTACATGTGCGTCACATGGCATACCAAAATTGACATGTTCTTGATATAACACTCACATGGAAGACAAATATAATGTATGTGCATCACATGGGAGACCAAAAATTGACATGTTCTTTTAAGTTGTCCTAAACTATGTTGGACATATAAAAAATAAAATATTTTATGCCTAAGCCAAATACTACATAACAAAAAATGTTGCATATTGGATGGGAATATTACGTCGAAACTGAATAGATGTTTAACAATACACATTACATATTACGCTAGATATGTTACAACTCCATTTAAAAAGGATATATCAATTCCTGGTAATTTATTATTAAAATTTAAAAAAATAAAAAAAACATGTCGGCCCTCATGTCGACCCTTCACAGGTGAAGTACCTCTAAATATTGTAGAGAAAATTGGAAAATGTATCTTTGACAGTTTCTTGGCACAATCTTGTTCAAGTCAACCTCTGAAAACTCTGGTTTTAGAAATATTTTGCAGGGTACCATGTCAAACTTGAAATTTTTAAACCACCTGTCCTCTCCTCTCGGAATTTTTGTATCTGCTGATATCACTTCAAGGAAAATAGGTAAATTTAGGAATCCAATCCTTGAGTTTGAACTTGTGAAGTTTGTGGCAAATTCTTTGGTGACTTGAGTATGCCCTCCTTGAAGCTTTTCACAAAACCTCCAGCAACCTACTTTCTTAAAGGCTTCTTCAACAGAATTGTCTTTTGTAAGGGCGTCTAAACCTTCAGGTTCTGTTCTTAGGCAATGACCAGACCTATGACTCCTTCTTTCTTCAGCCATTATCTTCTTGAAAACCTTGTATCTTCAGAAATCTATGAGAATCCCTTTGAAAACCTTGTGTCTTCAACAAATTAGCAAATTACCAATCAGACTGTTGAATGAACTGACTTCTCTTGATAAATGAGTTCAACCTCGCTTGATAAGAATTCTACCTCGCTTGAATAACAATCCTGCTTCCACCAGCAATGAATTTCAAATTCACTTGATAGCAAATTTTGAAAATATTGTTGAATGAGCAGCCTCGCTTGATAAATGAGTTTTAGTTCTGCCTCGCTTGAAATATAGTTTCAGTGAACTCTAGTCTTTCACCACTAATTTCTTCTCCAAAACATAAACATGCATGCACTATTTGTCTTGCATGAGACAAATGAAGTCGAGAACGACCAACTGTTTTCAAATTTGAAAGTACCGATGACAATCTGACCCCTAATCAATGACAAATGACCCCTAATAATTATAATAAATGGTTGCATGTGTGAATGAGAACATAGGTTAATGATTTGCAAATAAAGATCAGATGGCTAACTCTGTGAATAAAGTGAATAATTGGTTGTACTACTAATCAACAAAAATCTATTGGGTAAATGGAGTCAATGTGCTTTCACGAAACATAAAGATCAGTTTCATATGGAAGTCAGGGCATTTCAGGGTTTAGATGCATCAATAGAACAGTAGGACATAGAATAAACACAGTTCATGAACATATGAAGGAAGTTAGAGCACCTTCAGTGAATTCTAAGTAACAAACATTCATGCCACTGCAAGTAATTTAAAGAGAAACATCATGAGACAATCAAACATCCATAATCCCTTCTGAATCTTGAGCGATGAAACAAAAACTCTCTGTATTAAGATAAAAACACAATTCTCTGATATCACAAAAAGTATGCTTCTTCAATGAATTCCAACCCTCTACAATTCGATTTCTTCCCTCTTATAGAGTGGTCATTACATCCTTGGATTCCTTCCAAACATTTGAGAAGAAATTGGAATTTGACACCAATCAACTTCTAAACAAACTTCATTTACAAACTAACAGTAAAACTGTCTATTTTACAGTCCTAATACAACTAGGACTAAAACACTATTTATTACATCTTAACAACCTTTAACAACCTTATCTAATAATTTAAAACTATGCTTGATAGCTAGACTTCGACCATGATGTTGCTCATCTTGCTGTTGTTAGACCCATCAACCTGCTTCTTATATATTCCTGCAAAATAGGAGCATGTTTCCTGTATAATAGCTGAATGCTTCATTTCTGTCCATTTGAATCAATTGCTGAAGAACTGGTGCTCAAAACATGTGGCAAATGTCTTATGACTTTCACTTGAATTCGACCTTCCAGCTATGCAAATCCCAACCTCCAAAATGGTGCAACAACTGTCAATACTACTGCGCTACGAAACTGTTGAGTCTGTTGTTTTTGTAGCGCGGACCTTTTCCTTTTAAATCATACTTCAAACCCCCATTTTATATGTGCCAACCCTCTAGATCTTCATTTGTATTCTCCATATACCTATTGAGAGAGCCCTCTCAGGTTGAGGAGGCTAAGCCTCAACTAAAAGTTTGGTTTGAAATAGTTACTCAGGGTCTCCTTGACTAGCAACCTATCAGGGTCTAATTTTGAGATAACAAATTGTTTGGGTATGATGAAGAGTAGTGGTGACACCTTCTAAGAGGAAAAGTTTGTCATTGACGGTGTGAAGTGGAGACTAATATTGTCAGGGCTCGTTGAAGAAGACTTTGGTAGCCGTGAAGAATAACCAAAGATATTATGACAAAGTGAAGTTGTTGACAAAGTGAAGTTGCGGGTTGGAGCCCAAGAGGTTGGAGCCTCATAGATACAAGGTCGGTGCCTTGGAAGATAGGGTTGGAGCCCTAGAGGTTGGTGCCTCAAATTGACAAGGTTGGAGCCTTGGAAAGATCAAGTCAGTGCTTGGCACAATATAGGTTGGAGCTTGGAAGATTGGATTCATCATCTAGGGTTAGAGCCCTATATCATTCTTGTACTTTACTTATTGTAAAGAAGAAATTAATAAAAGTATCTATTCGATCATTGTTCATTTTTTTTTCTACATATAAGTGATCTAACAAGTAAAATTAAAAATTGAAAATAAATTGTGATTCACCCCCCTCTCAGTATTTCCAACAGATATACCATATAAACTTTGTAACACTTACCGCTTAAACTTTCGTCGATTCATAAAATTCTTCCACATAGCCAGTGGGTCCCTCTTCCCCGCACTTTGCAAATTTTAAGAGTTAAACCCGCAACTTATAACTAAAATTTAAGAATTGCGATGTGCACCTACTATCCAGTCCCACTTACCCTCCACGTCACCTCCCCATCGCATCACATCGTCAATCGTATTCTTTATAAACTATACTGTAAAGGTTGTGAAGTGCGCGGATGTGATGCGCTTCAGAATTGAAATTTGAAAAATTTCAGGTCCGGTATATCGGTTTTTCATGTTGTTTTGTTTATAAAAGGGTTTTATCACAACAAAAGGATTTTAAGTAACAAAAATAGAGAAAGGTCGAGTCGAGCAGCAAAAAGCATTCAACACTCCATTCACGTAACAGATCTTCTAGCACATCTCTCAGCTCATCTTCCATCATATCATCAAATTGTGGTCCATGTCCTAAACTGACCCACTACATCAGCACAGTAGAAATAGCGCAACAGAGGAAAAAAGGCTCAATTCAGCTCAACAATTAGCATAAGAAAACATATTATTAACATTTATCCCTGTTCTCAAGGTGCAGATCCACAAGCGAGGTTTCTCCAAATTCTTCGAAATCATGAATTCGAAGACTTGGGCAAGCAGTTCAATTTATTTTAAACAAATAAACATTTTTATGTTCCTAGAGGTTAGGAAGAAAGATTTTTTGTTTGAAATAATTCTGGATCTGAGATTTGCCTCAGATTTTGTAAATTGGTCAATAAATTACAGAAATTCAATGTAATAGTGGTTGTATTTTGGAACCAGTTTGATTTTTCTATTTGATCAAGGGAACATGTACTCAGTTTTGGCCAAGCTAATAAAGAGGAGTTGCAACTACATTTATGGGTTATCTGTGGTATTTAATCTCTTTCATAGTTTCTTCTTCAGTCACATATGTTTGAATGTATTGTTCATGTCACTTTCATGTCTATGTTATGATATTTTACAAGTTTGAAATTAAGAATACATGCTTGCACATGCTCTGTTTTGGGTAACTGATCATATTTTGTTCATTATCTTATGTCTAAGAGAAATACATCTCTTATGCTTCCCTCAGCCTCCTTAAATTTTCTAAACCATTCCATACCCATTTGCCTCAAATGATTGACATTATACGTACCTTGCCACATTCATCCCTGCAACCCCCACTCTTTAGCCCTAAACTATTTATCCTTGACCTATTTCATTATCTGTTGATTTACCCAACCAAAACCAAATCAAAACAACCCCTTGCACTCTATACCTAGCCTAAAACCCTATTTTCTCCAGCCCCCCTGGTTGTGACCCTTTTGGAGAGAGTCCTCTCTAGCTTGATAGGGCTAGATATCAAGTAAAATGCTTGGTTAGTGGTTACCTCTGTTGGGATTCCTTCCTCAGCCTTGGGAATCTAGTGGAGTGATAACACTATCAATCTAGCTATCCTACGCAGTAACCGCATTCAGCGGTTAGGAATGACAATAGTATGGCACTGCATTCGCATGGGTAACTCTTCGATGCAGCAATTCGTCCCAAAGTTCAACCCCTCTATGTGCTTCCAAAGCTCAATAAGAGTCTCAGCCATGTCTAAATCCTGAAGGACTGCTCGCACGACAACCCTCTCTGCTGGCTCATCCTCTCCATGCTCTTGTTCCTGCACTGGTTGAACTCGACCCACATCTGCATTACATTAAAACTTTAGTTTAGTCATGGGAAAACATCAAATACAAAAACATGTATAAACCTTAGAAAAATAAAAAAACATGGTCAAAAATTTATTACCGATTGCACCTCACTAAGCGCCTTCTAGTAAAGCTAAGTCTAGATCTCCTCGGAAATCGATGCCTGCATATGCATGCTCATCGATGGCGATAACTTGTCGCCTGAACCAGATGAATAATGCAGTCGAGAACATGATGGACGATTGGCCTACATGTCTAGCCATAAGTTCTACCCATCTTTGCATCCTCGGATCTCTAGGATCAGACACACCCAGTGTCACATGCTAAGGCTGCATCAGTGGAATCCGCTCTAAGGAAAAATAATTGAGGATCTACCCATAACCTAAGTTTTTCTTCCTTCCTCCCTTTGCCTTGCTCAGTTTTTATTTTATTTGAGAGAGTACATCTTCAGACCATTTGAAAATTGTTGGTTCCATGGACATAATACATATAAGATTTGTTAGCTACATGTAGTGTAACAATACCAACAAGCTTTGTGATCGTGAATAGAATGGTTCTAAATGGAAAATCACAAACTTCGTGGATGTTTATTTTCCCATCCTTGCTTGGCTCTGCCCCTGGATAGCAATACTGCAAAATATAGTCTCTCACTGTCTCTCCTCCAAGAGCAGACCCTGAGAGAGAAATGGGTAAGCCTCTCCTCGACAAGCCTGTCAGAAAATATTTGTCCTCCATTGTAATAGGAACCACTTTGTTCCTAATGTGAAATGCCTCAATTGTCGGATCCCATGCACGAACAAGGAATTCGAAAAGTTTTATTTGTTTCCTCATATATGATAAGCGGAAGTACTTTAATAACCCATAATCTCTTAGGTCTCTTACAGTACCTGGATCATTAAGGGCAATCATGTTTTGTTCTTTATGCTCTCTTTCTCTCCAAGTAATCGTCATTCTAGTCCAATGAATCCCTTAAACATAACCATAAGACTCATCAGACTCATTTTCATGCAAAATTAGGCAAAATTTGGGTACAATGCAAGAATAAAAAATGTGAATTGCACCCAACACAGTCTTGGTCAATAGACAGTGCATTGTATATGCACCTAGGCTTCATTTTGAGTGCATTACAACGCATTTTTCGATGCCCAAGGGTGCGTTGCGCCTCTTTTGAAAAAGAATTTACCCTAAGGGGCCCAAATCCCTAAAAAATTGCAATTAAATGAAATGAAATTACTACTGAAAGAAAGAGGGGTTTTATGGCACCAACCTGGATCAAACGACGATGAAAATCGTCCACAGAATCGATCGCAATCAACAGCTGAATTTCGGGGGCAAAGATAGGTTCAGAGCTCCAAAATGAAAATGGTAAAAATGAATAGTAAAGCTCTTTTAATTAGTCATTTTATTATTTGCAAATCATATTTATTGTTGTGACTATTGTTTTATTCTATTTTTATCATGAAACAGGTATTTTTAATCCATTTGATGTTGTTCTCAACAGGTTTGCAACTGATGAGTAGATTAGTCGTGCACATTTATTTCAAGAATGATTTGAACACAAAGCATACTTTTATCCTTATTTTTCGAGCTTTGATAAAAACGAAAAAGGACTTGAAGCGCACTTTTATCTCTTTTTCGAGCTTCGATAATAGTGAAAAAGGAACCCCTAGAGTCTTCTTTTAGCTCTTTTTAGACTCCGATAATGTGAAAATATTTTCGAGCACTTGTCTTTTCGAGCTCGTAAAAGTAAATGAATTGATATCTACTCAATATAAGTTTAACCCTTTTCCAGAATGAGATAGATTATTTACGAAAAAGGAATGCCTTAGTTGAACATGGCTAGGAGGTTCTCTCAGATATTATTTTATGCTTTTTCGGATCTGAGCGACAACTTTATGAAAAAGTACCTATGGAGTTTTCTATTTTCCTCTTTTTCAAACTCTCTAAATATGAAAAAGGACCGGTCTGTCACTGTCATTAGGCTCGTTAAAACATAAAATAGCGACGAGCTTGTTACAGCATCGACAAGATCCTCACATCCAGACTTTTGACCGAAAGATTTTGTTTGGCGTTCGACATAAAATCATGTATTCACGCCTTACGAAATGTATTGCAGTACCTTGAGAGCCATTAACATCAATGGTGGTTATCTCGCATTTGTTAACAACTCACATCATTTGCTGGTAAAACGATGTCTTACCATGTTCGACTATAAATCATATATTCACATGGTTAGACTTGTACCCAAATGATCGAGTGAACGAGATAAGAAGACCCCGGTTCTAGTTTCAGCCATCTGGGTTGCAATTTCAGGATTGTTGTACACATCATCTGTACAGTGACCTTGCATACAGATCGTCATCCAAACATGGACCTGTATCTGTAAGCATGTTTGTATTGGGCAACATTCCAATGTAGACGACTTTCTGCACTATGTAAATGCTATTAGATAGTTTATGTGCTGAGCATGGGAATGCCTTCCCTCAGCAATTCATGATCAAGAAGATATATCATGATGTAATGTATTGTAAGATTGATGTAGGTCGCCACTCCGCTTCAGTACCAGCCCATCACATTGTAAAGCATCTCATTTAAAAAATATTGTTATTATTCTGACTTCATGCTTTAGGGGGCAGCTGTTATAGGTCAATTTGGGCATCATTATCAATGACCTATTCAAACTGGACATCATCCTCAGGACCAATGAAATAGGGTCTATCATCCCCTATCATTTCAGTTGCTACATGCCCTAAGACAAGAACAAACCATCCATGACTTCTATTGCAAGGTTTCCAAGGTTTGAAGTATATGTTATATCACTTATGAGCTCACCAACGTAGCCTCTCAAGGGACTAACTGCTTTGCGTATGCAACTCCCTCCATTCAAGGGTGCTCTGCAAAGCACTTCCCGATATTCAAAAGTCCGTTGGTCAAATGGGAGCGAAATTCTCATTGTTCTGGAATCTCCACATGGCCAATGCCTTCTAGAAGAGTCCATATGTGTCAAACTTCGAATCCATGTGTCCATCTAACACTTCTAAGCTTGGGAACATGTCTTTCCTATTATTAGAAAGTCATTGATTGAGAAACTACCTTCAGTTTCCCTATAAATTGAGCACAGATCCTAGTGCTAGAAAATGAAGAAATTTGGTAAAGAAATGTTGTTGGATTATCAATTGAGTGTGTGATAAGAGTGATATGCTACTGGTGAGATTTTTATTATGATGAGGTTGGGATGATGCTGGAGCTGGTGACATCAAATCGATCGCTGGTTGTAACCTCCCCCTTCTATCCATTAATAAAGATTGCTGCTCATTTTCCCATATATGTATCTGTTTCTGTTTCTACTTTTCATATGATGGATTCTTAATTGATATATATGTTTCATGTTTAATCGATTTAACTGATTTAGATAAGTAGGCATCTGTATATTGCAATCTCTTTGTTTTTTAGTGTTTATACTTACAGGAACTAGTCTGGCGATCAAAGTTGGATTGGAAGCTACAACAAGAGCAACATAAAGAGAATAGGAAGCGCTTGGATCACAAGTAAGTTCCTCTATCTTTCTATGTGTCTATTTACTCTTAGAGAAAGTGTCTGCAAAGTTTTTGATCTTCTGTTCTAAATGCATAGTGCCACATTTAGGGAATGCGTTTTATCTGTAATTCATAATTTAGCATAACAATTTTGATTATGAAATGAATTATGGTTTTTGGGGATGTGATAATAATAAGTCATAGTATTGGTTCATGGTAATGTAACAAACTCTATTTACAAATTAATAATATCCATGGCAAAGCAAAAGTGAATATCCATGGTTAAGAATTTTTTTATATTGTAAGCTCACTTGAGTATTAAATTTTTTTGTGCTTATTATTAAATTTAAAGATGATTTCAAAATAACTATTTTAATTTATATGGTTACATAATATTTATTTGAATTATGGAGAGATGTGTAGATGTAATATAAAAAAGGATATTTATTTGAATTATGAGGAGATGTGTAGATGTAATATAAGAAAGTATTTTAATTTATATGGTTACATAATATTTATTTGAATTATGGGGAGATGTGTAGATGTAATATAAGAAAGGTTTATGGGGAGATGTGTAGATGTAATATACAAAATAATGTAAACATTTTTACATATGTTAAATTTATATTAATATTTTTTTCACAGGGAAAAATTCTTAATCTTTCATTGATGTAGAAAAATTACACATTACATTTTACAGTATACTGTCCAATATGGTGCAAGTTGTCCTTAATACACATAGGCGTATCATATATCGATGCATGTTGTAATGCAGTATCTAAAATTTATATTAATATTAATATTAATATGTTCAATTTATAAGATATAAAAAATTGTTAAATATGACTCAAATAAATAATAATAAAAGAGTCAATATAATATAACTAGGAAGATGTTGTAGTGTGTGTAAAAAGTGAGAAGTAATAAAAACAATAAAAGAAAATCATAATATACATATCACATTAAATTATATAACATATAACACTTTAAAATATACAAGTAGTAGAAAGTTAGGATTCATTTTACTTTATAAATTAAAATAATGATTATGTAATCATATTTAAAATTAATTAATAAGGACAAAAAATTTTAATACTTACAATAAATTTACAATATAGCAATACTTTTAACTGTGATACTCACAACCATTTTATCATAGATATTATTAATCTGTAATATCATGTACCAATAGCATGGCTCATCAATACCACATGATTAGCTAAGACCCATCTTAACTCTTGGTTCCAAGATGAATCAAATTTCTATAAGTGCAAACATTTCCTCAAATTTTGCACTAAAAAAAGAGGTCACATTGTTTAAGACTATTTAAAATCCAGAGTAAATTGTTTAAGATAATTTAGATTTCTTTTTCATAAATACAACATTAATTTAGTATTTTTTAAATTATATTTTAATATCAATTATATGTTTAGATCTATCTTAATTTTGGATCTATCAAGTGTGGAGAGGAATGAAATCTCTGGAGCTGCTAACATTTCTTTAAGTTTTGCACTAAAAAAAAGTTTGTACCTCAAGAAATTTGATCATTTTCTCAGTACATGGATCTAGATTTGTCAATAAAAACAAATTTACAATGTTGCAAATTAAATATTTTTTTATTTGTTACTTTTAACTCTTTTTTTTTTATTAAAGGAGCCAACATTTAAATGTTTACACTTAGACACTACAACATGTCCCATCTCCCCAATATTAGGCATATTGTTTTAATTTTCTTTTATTTTTAATTGAGTCAACATGTAAATGACTAAGGACGCAGAATAGCAGGACCACAGTTTTTTGCGGGAATCTGTAAAAAATAATTCAAAATTTCAGGTTATTGGAGTGTTTGAATTGCATTTTTTATGATGGAAATGGATTCAGTATCATAAAAAAGCCCGCAGGACACCCAAAATACTGAAATTTAACTACTGTAACCCAATTTTTAAAAATCTTTACCAGAAAATTTTCATAATCTTATAAGAATTTCTAAATTATTCTGTAAATTTTTTAAATTACGACAATAATTAAAATTTACATCACTACAACATCACCATCTCGCAGCCTAATGAAACCTTATCTAACCAGAGAATACATCAAATTTAAAGACAAGATCACCATAGATCTTATGTTCTGGGCAGAGAGATAGAAAGGTTATTCATTGGTTCTTGTAGCATGAAGAAGGGCATTTGATGTGTGAGACCAATACTCTGTCACCAGCTTCCCGAATAACGATCCTTCCCTCTCCATCAGTTTCAATGGATGATCACACTCAGCCATCTCACCTGCATGTATTCAGAATCATAATAATTTAAATTAGGTACTTTCACTAACCATCCATTTCCTCGAGTACAAGAAGTTCAGTTGAAATCAATCCATGCATACAGCATAGAGATAAAATACATTGATAGGGCCTTACCATCACTGATGGCAACAACCATGTCACTGTCCATAACAGTAGGTATCCTGTGTGCAACAGTAATTACAGTGCAATCTACAAATTCCTTTCTAATTATTGTTTGGAGAATGGCATCTGTAGCATTGTCTATTGATGCTGTTGCTTCATCTAGAACAAGGATTCGACTTTTCCTCAGCAATGCGCGTCCCAAACAAAATAATTGTCTTTGCCCTACACTCCAATTCTCTCCACCGTCCCCCACTGCATTTTATTGATCTTTTAGAGCCACGGAAAACTTGCAAATCTAACAGCCAAATTCTTGGCCTCTATGTCAAAGAATTCCATGGAATTTGAAAATATATATTTAAGACAAAATTTACCTGGTGCATCTAGGCCATCCACCTTCCCTCTTACAATGTCTCCAAGTTGACACTTGTTCAGAACCTTCATCAAATCAGAAAATAAATTCATAGCATTATATAATATTTTCATTCTACATGAGATAAATTCAATGAGATGTTATGTTGAATTGCATTAACATACTTCCCAAATTGTCAAATCTGAGTGCTCAGATAATGGATCCAAGTTGAAGCGAACAGTTCCACGAAAAAGAGTTGGTTCTTGAGGAATAATCCCAAGGCACGACCGCAAATCATGAAGCCCAATAGAGGTAGTATCCAAACCATCTATCAGGATTCTACCCCCTGCAGGTTCCACTAATCGAAAAATAGCACTAATGAGAGTGGTCTTCCCACTTCCTGTTCGCCCAACAATGCCAATCTTTTGCCCTCCTTCAAATGTACATGTAATGCCCCGTAAAACAAGGGGGCTGTTGGCTCTATATCTAATCTGCACACATCAAAATATATTCGACTGCAAACATCTTAAACCATTCAAATTTAGTTAAAAAAATTAATGTTAACACATTCATCTTGTTGGAATGCATAACTCAGGTACCTTCAAGTCTTGCAATTCCACCTTCCCATGCGAGGGCCAATTATCAGGTGGTCTGCAATCTTCTATAACAGCTGGTGCCTCACTAGGAATGTGCATGTACTGTTTGATGCGTTCTACAGAAACAATGTAGTTTGCAAGTGTACATTGGTTTTGAATACTGAAAACCAATGACATGTTCAATGACAGAGCGTATGATAGTGCCATCCCAACAAAACCTGCACCAGTTCAAATGTTAGGCATGATCATCGTATATATACATAAAAGCATCCACTAACGGCAGATATCTTCCACAGATGATCTTTAGTTTCATCGTTCATACCAGGATTGGAGCTTTGATTTGGGAGTAGAACCATAGCAAGAACAGAGGAGCAAAGAATAGTTGCACTTAACATCTCTAGACGCTGAATCAACCATTCATTTGCTGAGAAACTGTAGAAAAAGGGGCTTAAATTTTTATCGATAAGGTCTAAGTTCTTCTTCAAAAACTGATCCTCAACCTTGAAAGCCCTAATGGTCATTGTTCCTGCTATGGACTCGCCAAAATGATTTGCAATAGGTGATTTCGTTGTACCATTCAGTCTCATCAGTTCTTTAGCAGAAGTAAAATAGTATTTCTGATTAAATTTGAACAAACAAAAAATCAATTATAGCTTCTCTCACAATATTCATAGTGAAGTACAGAGTCTTCTCAAGAAACTTCGGTGAAGTAGCGGTTTACCTGCTGTTGAAAGGTCAAATAAATCATTGGTATGGCTACAAACAAAACTTGCCATGTTACAACAGCCACAACTCCAAGATTGCTATAAAAATTCATGGTAGCTGACATGGCGACAACAAAAGAGACAGGAACGTCTGCATCGAGAATGCTGAAATCTGAAGAAACCTGGAAAAGGAGGGGCAGAAAAATGGCAGTAGTTTACTACCCTGATGTACATCAAACTTCACTTTTTGTTTAAGGACCGAAAAGAAAAGAAGGAAGCATATAGTGATAAATAAAGTACTTACTCTGCTCAGAACCCTTCCCAATGGAGTTGCATCAAAAAATGCCATTGGTGCTCGAAATAAAGAAGTCTGAAGGTCAGAAAAGAAGGACTTTGATGCCTTAAGCCCCAAAATAACGGTGAAGAGTGACCGAAAGAATAAGAAGAATATAGACATGAACCCAATAGCCGAGTACACTGTTATTAATCTTAATACACTGACTTGAGGACTTTGCACGTTTGTAGCCATCCAAGTGTTTCCTGAAATCTGCCCAATCACAAATATAAGATGACCAAGACCAGCACAAGAACAATATAAGAAACCTTTATTCTGTTTCAAATACTCAATATATGGCTTCAAACCAGTGTCCCCAACTTCCTTCTCTTCCCTTTTAACTAGCTGATCCCCCTTAGGAGCTCTATTTGAAATCAATCGTTCTCTCTGTGATGTGCTCCTTTGAATTTCTCTCTCTTCATTTATGGGTTCATCTTTTGTGGATGGCATTGTTGATGTTGATTCATTGGAACCAACACTATTCTTGTGTGCATTCACAAGCTCCCTAAATGCCTCACTTGAGACCAACAGTTCATGATATTGCCCAGCTTGATGAATCTCCCCATCCACCATCAACTTCAAAAGAGAGAAACTTTAGTGTAGAAATTCAAAGAAAAATTGCTAAAACTATGAGGATTAGATAGGTTAAAATTACAGGAATTATAATTATGTGCCATCTGTTAGAAAACTTCGTCAAAACGTTGTATACAAGCAAACAAACAGCTTACACATGACTAGGACAACTGTTTACTAACCAGAATAGCATCAAATGCCGGGAGAAAATCAACTTGGTGTGTTACGAGGATTACTGTCTTGTTTGACAGTGCTCCCATTATGTATTCCTACATATCAAAATCCGTGATTAATAGGATCCGAAGAAGCTAAGGAAAATGAAAATCATTGCTGTGGAAAGGTGCAACATACATACTAGTACTAGCTACATAATAACTGTAAAACCCTTTTATCAAAAGGAAATCACCGTATCGACCTTAAACAGGCTAGTAGCAGTATGAGCATCAACAGCACTGAAAGGATCATCCAAAAGATAAATATCAGAATCTTGATATAAGGCACGGGCAAGCTGTATCCGCTGTTTCTGGCCACCGCTGAGATTAACACCTCTTTCTCCTATTTCAGTCTGATCACCAAAGGGAAGATTCTGGAGGTCTTTATCCAAGGAAGACTTGAGGATAACTTCCTGATATTTCTGCTCGTCCATGTGACGCCCAAATAATATGTTGTTTCGTACCGTTCCAGTTTGAATCCATGCAGTCTGAGAAACATATGCGACGGTGCCATAGATTTGTAACTGCAGAGGCAGGGTTGAGAACAATAAGAAAGAATCCATCAATTTAAACGGTTGAAAATGTTAAGGTAAGGGGGTAAATAATTCATACTCACACTGCCCCTCAACTCTGGTACTTCTCCGAGTATTGCAGCTAAAAGAGTTGATTTTCCAGATCCAACTTCTCCACAAATTGCCAACTTTTGGCCATGTTTAACCTCCATATTTATATTTCTCAATGTGGGCTTTGATGAATTGGAATCCCAACTTAGTGTTGCAGAACTGATAAGAAGAGAGCGGTCAGAGTTTTGATGAAATACCCGCTCAACCACGCGATCCCGTAATTCAGCAGCGTCAAGAAAGTTGATGATACGACTTAATGAGACCTTGGCTTGAATGATAACAACAATTACATCAGGAATTAGTCGAATAGGTTCTTGAACGATGCGCAAAGTGGCTATGAACGTGAAGACATTGCTTGGAGTCAGAGGAATTTTAAGAAAATAGCAGGTTACAAACGTTGCAGTCGAAATCAAAACGGGAGATGACCAAAACAAGAACTTATCGTAGGCTTTCCGAAACTGAACTGCAGATAGCCATTTGAACTCTACCTTGCGCAGCTTCTCAATACTTTCTTTGAAGCGTTCCTCCCATGCATGCAATTTCAGTACTTTCATATGCACCAGAGCTTCTGTGGTAGCCCTTAACCGCTGATCCTGGGCTGACATGAGTTCAGTTTGAAACTTATGCTGTAACTTTGCCAATGGAGGGTTAAAAAGCATGGTAAGGATGATAACTGCCAAGGTTGAAAGTGTGGCCCATCCAATTGCATGGAAGAGGATGCTTAAAGTCAATATGAGCTGGAGTACTGTTGCCCAAGACTGATGAAACCAGAAAGGAAATTCACCAATACGATACGCATCTACCGCCATATAATTCATGATTTCTCCGGCTGTATGCACCTGTTTAGCTTCATTGGACAGCTTTAGCTGTTTCTGATAGATTGCTGCAACGAGTGAAGAGCGCATTTGCAGACCAATCCGTCTAGTGCCAAAATACCATTGCCTTTGAGACGAGGACTCTATGGTCTTGGCAATAAAGAGTGCTCCTACCAAAAAAAATCCATATTTGAATGACTGTTTACCTTCTGAAAATCCAATTAAGGCAATCAAAAAAAGTGGTCCAGAAGACAGAGTAAGTGTATTGAGAAAAGCATAGAACCCAGTCCTTGCCAGATTTTTCCAGTGACAGCAAACCAAAGCCCAGAAAACTGATGGAGTGGCAGATGGGTTTTTCTGTTTTTGCCTCAACAGTTCTTCTGTAAATGTTTTATAATTATTTGCTGCTTGATCATCTCCACACAGACAAGGCAAATCATCTTCTTCTAGAGGCTTCTTCTTTCCTTTGGACAAAAGAGAGTTCAACCACCAAAAGGTCATCCTGCTCAGGAATCCTGCTTTGGCAAAAGGAGTCACATTGGAATTTAACTTCAACAGTATCTGATCTTCCTCAGAAAACCTCTGACGGGAGTTGAGATACCCATGATTTCGGTAATCCCTGCCTAGAAAGGGTTTTGATAGAAGATCATCCTCTGAACTCTCCAAATCCTTTTTGGCAGTACAAATGAGCATCAAACAACATGCTGGCCATGAAACAAGGGAGAGAATAGTCCCATAGGGAAGCTCTCTGTCATTGATGAAATTCAGTGCAGCTGAAACACAATCCACTGTTCCAAGCAAAAATGACACGATCCACCAAACACGCACAAAGGTCGTTACAGACCGTGTTAGCCCACTCGTTACTGTTAAACCGAGTGTAAACCATGCCAATCCTTGCACTAAAAGTACAAGCGATTCATGTAAGGGAGTTAAATGAAACCCATTTCCCAATTTCTCTTGTAAAATCCAAATCCCCAATCCCAAATTTATCGCACCCAAAATAAAATATATCACTGCAACACATGTGCGAAATGGTTTTCGAGGTTTCACATTTCTCAGTATGCTCGTCCGCCTTACCCACTTGATGAGAACGATGGACCAGAATGTCAGCAAGAAGACTAAATGTATGAATGCGATCAGAGCATGTGTGCGGCATGAGGACACATGGAAGGTGTGTAGTAATTCAGAGTTGAGAGATAGCGATAAACCGCAGTTCTCTTCGCAGCGTTGAGCACGGAACGATGCATTCAGGGTGCCACAAAAATTGTTCCAGAGCTCTGGGGTTGATAAATCAATTCAATGCAAGACAATTTATCAAAAAATTGTAGAAGTTCTTAACAAATTTTAGCCACCAAAATAATCTTAGAAACATATGAATATCAAACCAGGGCCATGCCACCAATTTTGTTGCAAAATCCTTGTGATTTCACACAATAGAAACAGGATAAATCAGGCTGAAGATAACTGTCTAACAAAAAATGTAATCAAAGTAATGAGCTTACCTGTAAATATCGCCATCCTCGTTCTGTAAACCATGTCCTAATGATTTTTTTTGATATTTTGATTTAGAGCTGGCTCACTGATATTCTCAATGTGGCTTGAGGAATCTGCATTGTCTGCTAACGAATTATTGATGGTTTTGGCCTATCATATTCTCCTCTGAGAACCTTTTCAAAAAAAGTACACCATTAAAACACAGATTGTTAAGCCCTTTCCTATGTCCAATGCACTCAATGTGGCTTGGAAATCTGCAGTCTGCTAACGAATTATTGATGGTTTTGGCCTATGATATTCTCCTCTCAGAAGCTTTCAAAAGAAGTACACCATTAAACTACAGATTGTTAAGCTCTTTCCTATGGCCAATGCCTGAACCTCCTACTTCTGCAGTATCCTTAATGTACCCTGAGTTTCCTAATCGGCTACTCAAGGCAATTAGGGGAGAACTCAATCAGCCAAGAGAACTAAACTTTGCCCAATCAGACTAGAAACCATACTCTGTCACAGAGTATTCAAGTCAGGCCACAACAGTCCTGTCAAAGCTCTCTACTGATCAAATTAATGGAGGAAAAAGACGCCAATGTATACGAGAAAAGCTGCACTGATCCAAAACAGTGCTATGAAGCATGGCTACTCTTAAACAGAAAATTCATTCCCAGTAAACATCTTTGACAACACAACCATCTGAATCTATGTGACATGGCCATAAAAGAAGAATACCGTTGTATGCAAAACAAGCAAAACTATCCCAACTTGACCATCTGCAGTTCTTTCAACAAGTTGAGGTTAAACTCGAAACCTAAATTTGTAAACTATCAATAAAAACTGTACTCTTTCAATACAGTGTCATGAAGCTCGGCTAGGCATAAACAGAAATTCCAATAACAACACAACCTTATAAACCCATGGGTGCCACACAGAAGAAAACCCATGTATTACAAATCAAGCAAAATTGTCATAACTTTCCCCTGAGACCATCTGCAATTCTGTCAACAACATGGGAATGAATCCAAAACCCAAATTTGTAAAAATCAATGGAAGCAATCACATATAAAACTGAAATAAAGTGACCTTGAATTGCAGAGATTAAAAAATGACGTTGTTTATCGGAGGCCACAATTTGGGGAGGACAGTAAATATTTTTGCCAAAATTTTGTGTTAAAATTTTCAAAAACTATGTTTGGTAGAGTTGTGAAGTGACTCTTCCGTCATAACCATACCCAATCCTGAAGCTTAACAACTGTAATCCAAATTGCAAAAATATTCCACCAGATTTTTATCAAAATTTAACATTATTTTGTGGCAAAATTGTAATCTAGTAGACTATTTAAAAAATAGCTTCAGTTATTCAAATACTTTTACTCTGCGCTCCCAATATTTAGAACCAATAGCAGATCAGCTTCCCGGTGAATTAACCAACCAATTTATGGGACCATTTTTCTGCTGAATCCGTGGCAGGAAAAAGCCTATGCTGACTTGACTGTTCCCGACTCCCAAAAATTGTCACATCACAGAAATTATAAAACCGTTTTCTGGTGCAGGAATCCTGACCGAGTTTCCTAATGCTCTTCTTCCTGCAAGGTGATTGGATCATGAAAATGAGTATCACCTGGCAGGATGAGACACAGAAATGTTCGTCACGCGTGACGATTTACCATTCTGTCCAGCCGACAACAAAGGGATTTCGACCGGAATTGCCACTTGGCACCCAGTAATTCAAGAAATCTGTATTTACTCTGTCAGCTCAAATTCCCAACGTCCAACTTTCCAAGCCTTTTCCTTATCAATCAGGTTAAACTTTCAAGGATAGTTGGCATTTACATCAGAAAACGAAAGACATTAATTTGTTCCGTTCCATAGCAACCATAAACAACTACTGCAAAACAAAATACATATGTGGCCATCATTAACTACCATATATGTCCAGATTTATGATTTATCATTTAATTTGCCAGTGATATGTTCGGAAAATTAATGTTATTGATTTTATATTAGCATAGTTTTAAGAGGTAATAAAATTTGGCAGAATTTTTTTTGAAGATTATGGACACAGATTTTTGATGATGCTGAATCTATTTCCACTATCAAAAACAAAAAACAAGATACTATTACATTTTTTTAAAGAAAAAATGGTCTCATTCTAAATATTTTTTGTTCAGATCATGTAAAAAGGAGTTGTCTTTTGATCTACGAATCGGGAGCTGATGTGACAGCTCCCGATCGCCCAGCTCCGGCGACCTCCCCTCCCTCCGGCACGATGTGGACCCGCGCGACCGAACGGCGACGGAGACCGAAAACGCTCGGGACAACGCCGTTAGCGGATCCCACCAGCTAGCGCCTCCTCCACCACTCCTCCCGCGAGCACCCCTCCTTCGCCACCTACCGCTCCTCCACCACCCGCCACCCCCACGACCCCCGGCCACCTACCCGAATTTAATGCTGCGGGTTTTTTGAATTTGAAATTCAAATAGTTCCCAGTTCATGAGACCCTGTCATTTGCCAAGCAGCTTCGTGACAAGCATTAGCTCCGAGGTCCAGCGTTCCAGCGTTCTTAGGTTTCCTTGCTACTCGCTCCGAATCAGCTCAGCGCATTCGTGGTAAATTCCAGCGTTCCAGCGTTCACAGGTTCCTTTCTACCACTCATTTTCCCTGTTCCATGTTTGGATTTTGTTCTTCTTTTAGGATCGGGACTGGTAATTCGTGTTCCTGTTGGATCTTTTGTGCTTTATGCGCCTATTCTTTTATGCCAAGTAATCGTCCCATTTCTAACACTTTTTACCACGACTGTGGATGAAGACAACTTTTCCTATCCCATTTCAATTGCTTCTTATCTTCTAGAATAAGATGTGTATCTCAAGTTTGCAGTGGAGTATGGTGATTATCTGAATGAGATAAATCGAGATCCCAAATATGGAAACCTAAGAACGCTAGGGTTTTGTGAAATTTTTTGTTCATTTTGGCTAGAATTTGGATCCGCAAAATTAGCAAAACAGGTACAATGTCAGCCACAAATTCTTCCCAATTATAGATATCTAACAGCGTTAACCGCTGACAAGAACAAAAATTCGAAGCACCTATGGTTGCTTACCGTTGGGAACTGAGATGCAGGTAGAATAATGGAGGTTTTATATAAGAATGGGTTACTCCCAATTGACTTTATATTGGTAGCAATTTGCTTCAGGAGGCTTTGTTAGTCTTGGTGGTTATCTGCCTCTTTTGTGCCAGCATTTGCCCCACTTGCAAGCACATGCTTTTGAGGCTATATAGTTTTATCTGTTTGTTGCCCTGATTAAGAGTATCCACAGATTCATAGCCATAGCGTAGTGGCATTATCAACAGATATATAATAGGTGTTCCTTAATTTTGGAAGCTCAAAGAGTGTCTTTGGTAGATGGGGCAACTGTAGTAGTAGATTACAGTTCATAAGATTGTTGTACATATACTGTCTCAGTGGGAACAAACCAGGAATGCTTTATGGCATCAACAACCATATATATTTTATTTAATGTCTCCATTAAGCAGACAATAAAACAAAATAATTATCAAGCAGAACCATAAACCTCAGTAAGTTTAAAACTCTGTTGCAACATCCTCTTGACCGCATCTAAGGTCCATAAGACTCTGAAAACTGAAGAATGGAAATGTCAAATATTTGGGGTAGCCAGACTCACATTTACTATGATGATGTAGATGCGTAGATGCTACTGCAGAGAATCTCAAGAAAATTAACAAATACAAGGATAAAAGAGGTTACCGAGCCTTTTTAGAAAACTGTCACTTAATATGACTGTTGAAAAAAAAATAGTCCCATCATTTTAAGGTCCAATAAACCAGAAGTTTGAAAGAAGTTAAATAGATAATAAAATAAAATGATAGCAAGGCAAGATGAAATGATATATACCCATGTATTACGCAATCAAGTAACAGAGAGAAGCCAAGGAAAACTTTTGGTATGCATATAATTTTTTTTTCCTGTAGGCGCTAGAAGATCATTTTTCCAGCGCCTACAGGAAAAAAAAATTGTATGCATAGCAAATATCCACTTACCAAATGTGTCTTCATATTTGATACTACCTATGTACTATGTATAGTATTCCTTTTGACCATTGAGAAACATCTGTCCCAATAGCCTTCCTTGTTATAGGCATATAAATTTGTTTTCCTGTAGGCGCTGGAAAATGCATAGCAAATATCCACTTACCAAATGTGTCTTCCTATTTGATACTACCTTTGTACTATCTACAGTATTCCGTTTGACCATTGAGAAACATCTGTCCCAATAGTCTTCCTTGTTATAGGCATATAAATTTTTTTCCCTGTAGGCACTGGAAAATCATTTTCCAGTGCCTACAGGAAAAAAAATTTGTATGCATAGTACATTTCTTATAATCGTTCCACCATCGAGAAACTTACGGGGCATGTAAATTTTTTTTCCTGTAGGAGCAGGAAAATCATTTCCTGCTCCTACAGGAAAAAAAATTTACATGCCTATAACAAGGAAGACTATTGGGATAGATGTTTCTCAATGGTCAAAAGGAAGACTATACATAGTACAGAGGTGGTATCAAATAGGAAGACACATTTGGTAAGTGGATATTTGCTATGCATACAATTTTTTTTTCCTGTGGGTGCTGGAAAATCATTTTCCAGCGTCTACAGCAAAAAAAAATTATATGTTTCTTGCTCAAGGATGTTGGTCCAAGAATTTAAATTTTTTATGTTTCTCATCCCATTTCTTATAAATCCAAAGAATTTGTACACAACCATCATAAATAAAGGGTGCTTAGTTTTTTTCTAGCATTCAAAAATCTATTACTGTTTCTATTTAGATTGTTGAGATCTTTTGCAGTCAGAAATTGCTGCATAATCTCATAGGACCAGGATCAACACTGGAAAACCAATTCAACTTAGTTCATTTATACTGAGCATAGGGATCATAATTGATATTAGAACCTGTGTGGAATGAACCTTCCATGCACAAAAATTCAGTTTGTTTTATTTGATTGTTGATTGTGCAGAAGCAGAAGCAGGGCCTGTGTGGAGGTGGTCTATCATATTCCTATAGTGTATCATTTCTATCTGCTTATTTTACGTTAATGAGGCCTCCAACAAAATACATGTTAGAGTTTTTATTGAATTGGAAACTTTCTTATTCGAATTATTTGTAAATCATATCCCTCGCTTCCTAGGCCTTGACATCTTCGGTAACATGTAGCGTGCTATAGTGTTTCTCAGCTTGGACAACTAGTTAATTATTCTTTGTTTGCTAGGCTGTGGGTTTCGAGTCTGGACTTTGTCCTGGTTATGTCTAGATAGTGGGTTTGGTGTTATTGTTTGGATTGTGATTTTGTAGAGTTATGTCTTGATATTGTTTTTATATGTTTTCACAGTTAAGAATATAATGTTGATGAAAATCACTGGAATCTTGTGTATTTATTTATTTAATAATTTAATTTTTAATTTGATTTTAAATTTAAAGTTAAATTCAAATAAATTCTGGTCTAGAACTTTTCCTATCATCTGTTACAACTTTTTGCTTTTGAAGATATGTGAAATGTTCATCTCTCTTCTAACAAAACACATAGAATTCTCGAAGTTCTCATCAACCTCTCATATGTGTTTGATAACATGAATATATGTGTTAAAAAAACGGATATAATTTTAGTAGATCTATTTTTTAGGTCTGTCTGTGGCCTTGTTTTAGTGCTCATTGTAAGAAGGTGCCTCTTGCACATCGTGCTGCCTAGGCAACATATGCACAATAGCAGGGGTGGGGGCTGCAAGGTTCCAGGGTCATCATAGGGCTCATTTATTTGTGCAGGAATCAGTTGCAAGGTTCCCGGGCTATCATAAGGCTCATTTATTTTCGCAGGAATCAGTTGAGGCTTACTTCAATGTTGTGGCCTAGAAACTCAGCTAGAAATCAGGAATCTCAAAACCATGATGGGTGTTGAGAGGGCAAGGATTTTTTTAGTATGAGACCTTGGAAGAGGTCTCCTATTTCCCAACTCTCCTTTGTCACACTAGTGGTTGGATAAAACGACATGTCAACTCAATTGCATTGCACTAGAAAACGAAGACTCTGCTGGATATAGTATTGAAAGACAAGCAAGCAGAAATTAATAATGTGTTTGCCTCTTAATTAGAAGACATCAAGAGAACACAAGATTTCTTCATGAACAGATTGGATTGCAAAGTTGGTCCATATAAAAAGTCATCTTCAATGTAATTTTGATCCTACCATCAAGGTTGAAGCTCAAAGAACCTAACTATTGTTTTCTCCGGGGATTCTTAATAGTCTACTAGCTGCTTCTCTGGTTTTGTGTTATGTTTTGCACTGTTAGGATATAACCAGAATGTGTGGGTTTGCTTTTTGAATTTCTGTGTAATGAATAAGTGGGTAAGTCCCCTAGGTGATAGTGAGAAACCTCCTAAGTGGAATGATGAATCAGCACGGCATGAATGCAAAATGTAATTTGGTTTTGGAATGTTGAATCAGCACTACATGAATGCAAAATATAATCTGGTTTTGATTTATGTGTAATGAATAAGTGGGTAATCTGGTTTTTTATTTATATAAATGCATACATGTTTGATATTAATTTATTGTTTTTTTAGGTTTTAGGTTTTTTAAGTGTGGACAATGGTCGAAAAGTGGACATTGTGTATCGAAGTTTCCTGTCGTCCAAATCCAGGATAAGCCACAGTTAAATATGTGCTTTACAATCCGGCGCGAAATCATGTAGTGCACAAAAACATAGATCTACATGGGAGGACAACTAATAATGAAGCCTACTATATCGCCCTTATTGAGGGCTTAAAAGAGGCAAAAAAAAATTTTGTGAATGATATTGCAGTTTACATGAACTCGCAACTCATTTGCAATCAGCTCAATGGCATCTTTGAAGTTCGAAAAGCAAATTTAAAACCCCTATACACGGAAGCAAGAATGTGGAGCTCTCAGTTTAAATATTTCAGCATACAATGGCTTTCAGACATTCATAGGATGTCCACTGATATACTGGTGGCAGGAATGTTAAGTGTAGATGCAGGTGTCAGAGATGACACCGGATTACGGTTTATTACAAGTGAAGTCATCAATCATCATCAGGATAACTCTCAAATAAGTGGATGTGTTATTCTTATAATTTTCCTTGGGGCTATGATGGCATGGTTCTTTCACTAGAGAAGAACCGATTGTAATTTTGGATGGTTCGCGATATAATACATGAATCTTTTTGAGGGTATAATTATTTTATGTTGTGTTATTTTGCCATTTTTCTGTTGGGTAAAATTGTTTTTGTTTTTACGTCCTTAGGATCTAATACATGATAGATTAACATGGATATTTTTCAGAATAGTAAAGGTATCAATTAAAAACAAATTTGACACTCTATAGTAGGTATTCTATATAATCAAACAGCTGGGCAAAGCAACTCAACAATTCTATATAATTAACCCTGTGTCCATTCAACAATTGTAAATAAATAACTCTAACTGATGTGCTGAACTTGAAGATCTGAGAAGCAAGTCCTACCTCTACCACTACCATTCCTAATCTAATTTGGTTATGAACTTCAAAAATCATGAGAAAAGTCAGTTACCACTATCTCTCATGGAAATGGTCATAGATGAATGACTTATGTAACGTAGCTGAATCTGAAAACATGATATCTAATATAATGCACTTCGAAAACCCCTCAATACTTAAGTAAAAAGAGTGAAGGGAGCTCTTATTGAATGGTTCAGGAGGCACAATACTTTCTAAGGTTTTGCAAATGGGGTAGCAAACTAAGTGGACTTGATTGTGGTGAAAACTCCATAGTTAAGAGCGTTTGAGCCAGAGCCGATCTGGGATGGGTGACCTCTCGGGAGGTCCTGGTTACCAGGTGCAAGCCTCGGAAGTGATTATTGACGCTATGTGATTTAGTTCACTAGTTTCAATCCCACTTCTTCACCCCTGCGAGCATCACCTGATGCAGTGAGTGCTAAGTGGACTATTCAAAAATCATGAAAAAAGTTAATTACAACTACCTCTCATGGAAATGGATAAGGACTTAAAGTTCTAATTACTAAGACAGTGCCTAGCGAGTTGAGTCCCTACATGTGCACTGAAATTATAAGGTAACAATCATATAGTAGATATTTATTTTTATATATGGAACAAATAGTTATGAAAAAATTCAATGGCTCAAATTTTAATACGCAAGAGGTGAAGGTGCAAATGAATCTGATGCATCAAATAGCATCAATACAGAGTGGCTCCAATAGGGCAGCACCTGCTCACATGTTCATGAAGCTAATCTGCCTGCAGAAAGCTACAAAGGCTCAATCTAACCAGACAAACAGTGACTTCCTACCACACTATTCTATTTGAGTTGTTCCACTGTATTCATTCAGGAATGTGGTCTCCATATCAAAAATTTTCTTATCAATGCCTGAAATATGATGAGCGCAGTGTTTCCAGAACAGATTGTAGTTGTTTCTTAAAAGTCACATGGAAATTTGTGGCTAATAAGTCACATAGCCATCCTAGTTAGTCTGCCTCTTAGTCATAATGGTTAATAGAATGCAGTGTCAAATTAATCTTAGAGATTTAATAGTGATTTTATATGTAATGGATAAAACCTAAAGAGGTATGTTGGTGGCCCCTTTGTCTTTTGCACAATCCATGAACATGAACATGAATATGGATTTCTACAACTCAATGGCTTTGTAGCAGCAGCAGCAACTAAAACATCCACAACAACAACAATTTGCAGATAGACAATGGTCAAGTGGGTGATGTCTTTATTTCGAGATGAAGACTGACCAAATTTGCGTATGGATCCAATGTATCAGTTGAAGATTAAATTACTGTTATTTCTCATGTAGTATATATATGAATAAAGAAAGTGATGTTCTGAATTAACATACTCCACAATCCAATCTCTGGAAGTAAATGATTGAAGGTTGGAGATAAACTTGTCAGCTCAATCTCTTTACATATTTCATCAGATAATGGAGATAAAATTGTGCCAAACAAGCATTTTAATTCCCAAACCACTTTGATATCTTCAATTAATCTTCTCCACCATCTAATGTTTCATTCTCCTCAAACACAATTCACCAAAGGATGGAGATAAAAATGTTATAGTGAAATTTGAAATCACAAAACAGTTCGAGGCATTTGCAGAAAACACACCAATTCTGCTACTGAATGAAAATGTGCCTATGTATTACAGTAATATCAAGCAAATTTATTGTTTTCCAACATAACATTTAAAAGTAAACAACAAATATCCATTAACTGCATCATCGAATTCCTAATGTTCTCTTTTCATTTATATAGAAAAAATGAAGTACATGTACACAATTGCAGCTTATCAAAAGCTGGAATAATTTTAAGGTCTCCTAACCTTAGCTAGGGAAACCAATATAACCCTAACAACAAAGTGCTCCACACTAGGAATCACATGTAACCAAAGCTGGCCACTCCACCATGAATCGGTATGTCGGACAATAAACAAAAAGATGCAGTTTCTATCACAAATTTTTTCTGAAGCCAATTTATGTGTTGTCTCCAAGTTCTGTGATGTCAGTGACCCAATCATCTTCGGATAGAGGGGGACCCATTGAAGAAGTTGTTGTGTCTGTAACATGACAATGAATTTTTCATCAGAGAAGATAATAAGATGACAAGTAATAAATGCATCAGAATGCAAAGAAGACCAATTAAAAGTCTCATCCTAAGCACCTTGACTCATCTGATAAAAATAGTTATAATGTGTCTGTGAACATCCTTCATCTGAAATCACATTAATTGGATGCTCCAGCCCTGCAAACATTCCAGCACTACATTAACAACATGAACAACAACCAGTGCTAATCGTTAGGAGTGAAGACAATGCAAACAAACATGGAAATTCACCAATTTTCGTGATGTCAGTGGCCCAATCCTGTTCTGGTCGAGGGGGGCCCAATGACGAACCAGTTGTGTTTGTAAGATGACAACACAATTTCCATCAGAGAAAAAAATAACATGTCAAATAATAGATGCATCAGATTACATAGTATATCAATCAACAAGCTCATCAAATGTACCTTGACTCATGTGATCAAAAGGTTTATTGTTGGTCTGTGTACATCCTTCATCTATAATCACATTGATCGGATGTTGCGGCTCTGCAAACGTTACAGCACTACATTAAGCTAAAAGAAATAGCAAATACCAAAGACATTGCAACAAACTTGAAAAATCGACAAAGCGATCTAAACATAGCAACAAACTTGGAAGATCACGAATTTGATCTAAACATACTGATATAGTCTCCCTATAGAACTTACTTGCAACAGTAGAGGAATCATTGTTGGAGGGAGGACGACCACGCCTGTTGAGGTGTGGAAACTGAAATGGTTCATCTTTGGATGCAGAGACATTCAAATCAATATTCAAGGTGACCTTCCTTTTCCTTTTTTTTTTTTTGGACTAAGGAAACTCTTCTTTCTCTTCAAAGATGACTCATAAGCACCCAAATCAACTGTGAAGTCATGATCCATAATATTAAGATTATTAGCATCATCGAAAATTTTTTTAGCCAGATCAATCAATTGTTTTGCCTTGCTCACAGTGGAAGGAGGATTGTTTCTAATCAGGTCTAGATAACCAAACAACTCCTCTCTCAACACACCAAGTTCTTCAACATTGTCATCTTCAATATTGGTTGGGATAGTATCTGCAGGAAGCTTTGGCACCTCTTTACTTATCTCAAAAGGGACATTCAACTGATTGGGTGTGGTATGAAGATCCAATAAAGGGTCTAAATCAATCAAGGAGGAATGAAACCAATCTATCTTTATAGCATGCTTGCAAATGTTCCCTCGAATAGACCATGGACAATCGCAAGTGATAAAATTTCTGCAATGAAAAATGATAAGATATTCCTTATCGGCTTTGCTTTGACTCCTTACCCAATAAGCATGAGATATTCTCTCATGAGGTTTGCAATCACTGTCTGGAATTCTTCTAGCCTTTTCCATTGATGATTCAAGCTGCATCTCTTTCTTGTGGTTGTTATAATATCCTTCTTTTTTCAAAATTGCCTTGAATCGATAACATGGCTCAACATTTTTTAGGAGAGTGTAGAATAGCCAATCCATTCTACGAGAGCATTTCTTTCGCTTATCACATAGAAATGTTGACTTCAGGTAACCGTGGTATGATTCCACAACATTATTTGTCTCCTGGTTTGCATGAGGAAAATCTCTGCAGCCTTTAACCCACATGCCTACATGGAAAGACTCAATTAGTAAATATCAGTTGTCCAACATAAATGACAAACATACAACACAATAGGAATATTATGCAAACTTACGAATCTTGTCACCAGCAATCCACGTCTTGTAGAAATAGTCCAAAAACTTCTGCTCAGTTGCATATTTGATGAAAAAAGAATTGATTGCATCATCCACTTCATCAGTACAACAATCTTTCATGATATGGCCAAGTTCATTGAACATTTCTTTTGCTTTCTCTGAGTTGCTAACCAACCGATTAACATTCTTGAGCCATGCCCTCCTTACGTGCCAAATACACAAAATCACTTCACATTTCGTGATTCTCCTGTGACATTTAATTCATTTTTAGAAATTCTTAAAATGAATGCAATTCGAAATGTCAAATAAGAATATTGATGTTACCTCAAAGCAATGATTTCAGCCATAGCATCATCAACCATGAAGGCGTTGACCCTCCAATCGGGACGAGTCCGAAAACACCTAAGCATGAGGCTCTCCAACCATACTTGTATATCTTGTGATGTATTACGTGACATCACCACCCAGGCAACTGGTACCCCACTTTGTTGCTCATCAAAGACCGCAAGCGTGTACAATTGATACTGTCATTTTAAATGAAATTAAGTTAATTTTAACATAAATGATTTTATTGAAGCAATCATTGGAAAAAAACTCACCCCATATTTGTTTGTACTAAATGTTGAGTCCATGGCTATCAAACTATTGTGGGATAACTTGACCATAGTTTCCAACATCCATTTTGTTTGTATTCCAGCTATAAAAGGGATGTCTACGCCATTGGGCTTCTGGTAGAAGAAGAAATCATCCTGGTTTCTTTGATACCAAAGATTCACACTCATTTCATCTTTGCTATGCAATTGATAACTTTCTTTCATCAGACGATTATAAATGTTTACAACGTCTTTTCTGCGTAAAAAGAAATCCCTATCTCTAGATGTAGCATCTATGTCAAGATATTTCTTTATATGTATTTTACAAACAGAGTCAATTGGCAGTTGAAGAAAATAACAGCTTTCTAAATAAGAAATCATGTCCTTCGAAAGTCTTGGCTTTCTCTGAGTAACATCATCACTTATAGTGTTGTCTTTACCATGACAAGGCCATCCTTGCCCATCTTCATGATCATACTGATTGTATGTTATTACTGCTATGTTGGGATCTTGAACCATAATCTTTACAATAAAATGGCATTGACATCCCCTCTTTTTGGCATATGACTTCATTCATTTTCTTTTCCATTCTTCTCTCTTGTCAGCTGGACCATATGAGCAATGATAACTACAAAATAAATTACAGGAATGTCACCAAATCTGGTAAATATAAAGCATATTTAATATCAACATCTAAACAATGTAGTTCTAAAATACTTACAGCTCATACTGTAAGGCTCTTGTGCTTGGGGGTTTGCTTTGTTTACGCAGGAAGGAACATGGAGCATCTAGATTCGATTCCTCTCCTTTTATAAAATCATCAACTCTTTCTTTGGGAATTTTTGCAACACGGTCAATATTCATGTTTTCTTTGTAGATTTCAGCCCAAACTAAATCTTTACCAGAAAAAATGACTTTGTCTTTTGGGTCTTGCACCTCAAGAGCCATGACTGACTTCCATTTCTTTTCCATGCTGGATGACTGTCTACAATAATATGTGAAAAGATATTAGAGAGCTGGAAATGATGAGAAGGTGATTTGTACATATACAAGAAATATATTAATTGCATCTCCATGAAATGATGTAGTGGAAAATGATTTCTAGTACTCCTATAGGTGCTGGAAAATCATTTTCCAAGGTGATGGAAAATCAATTTCTAGCACCTACAGGAGCACTAGTACTGTTGTAGGTGCTAGGAAATAAATTTCCAAGGTGCTGGAAAATCATTTTCCAAGGAGCTGGAGCACTAGTACTGCTGTAGGTGCTGGAAAATCAATTTCCAAGGTGTTGGAGCACTAGTCTTGCTTTGTAGGTGCTGGAAAATCATTTTCCAAGGTGATGGAAAATCAATTTCTAGCACCTACAGGAGCACTAGTACTGTTGTAGGTGCTAGGAAATAAATTTCCAAGGTGCTGGAAAATCATTTTCCAAGGAGCTGGAGCACTAGTACTGCTGTAGGTGCTGGAAAATCAATTTCCAAGGTGCTGGAAAATCATTTTCCAAGGTGTTGGAGCACTAGTACTGTTGTAAGTCCCCGAAAATCAATTTCCAAGGTGCTGGAAAATCAATTCTCTTCAGTAGTACATCTTGATTTGAAAACATTTGAAAACTCTGTCAGTATAATATCATTCTCTTCCATTCATATATGACACCATCAACCTCAACTTCAAACAAATATTCTTTGTCATGTGCACAAAACACTAATTAATATCAAAATGTTTCATTTGACCTCAGTTCTTTGTCCAATCACAAATTTCAACACATTGGACGCACATCAACAATCACATGCACATATCACTCTCTATATGAAAAATGTACCCTTTCCTTTATATGCACATTCCTGGTGCAGTAATCATTTAGTCAGATATGCACACTATCAAATTTACATTGAATTTTTTTTTAGTTTTGACTATGCACAATATGTCTATTATTTGGTCTCTCTACTCTTTTTTGAACATGTAAATAAAAAACATTAACGAATCAAGAAAATACAATGTTATGACTCAAAAAAATATTAAACAATTAGTAAACAAGAGTCTCCACAGAGACCAACCAGAAGCAATGTTGGAACATTTGTGCAATGGAGATATGCACACCCAAGTCAATAGAACTAATTCTCAGCTATTGAATCGAATCACATCTTTCATTCTAATCACATAGTAACTAAACACACAATAGTCTGCATCCACCCATTTAACAACAATGTCCAAATCGACATTAACAATGAAATTAAACATATAACAAAAATGTCCACCCATTTATTAACATGATCCACTTAACAACATTCCTATATATCTGATTCATAGGTTAAGAAAATATAATCACTTTTGGAATTGGTTGAAATGGGTATGCCACTATGAGAACTAGAACATTACCCATTTCATTAACAAACCTTACCCATTTCATTACCCATTTAACAAACATTACCCATTTCATTAACAACAATGTCCACCCATTTATTAACATGATCCACTTAACAACATTCCTATATATCTCATTCATAGATTAAGAAAATATAATCACTTTTGGAATTGGTTGAAATGGGTAACCCACTATGAGAACTAGAACATTACCCATTTCATTAACTAACCTTACCCATTTAACAAACATTACCCATTTCATTAACATCAATGTCCACCCATTTATTAACATGATCCACTTAACAACATTCCTATATATCTCATTCATAGATTAAGAAAATATAATCACTTTTGGAATTGGTTGAAATGGGTAACCCACTACGAGAACTAGAACATTACCCATTTCATTACCCATATATCACAACGAATTCATATTCTCATATCGATCACCCTCAAGTGAAAAGAAATTATGAATAATCCTACAAATTTATAAGCCCTTTTCCTGTTGATTACAATGGGGAAAACCATAGATCTGTTGATGGTATAAGGTTAAAATCCCAAAATTGAAATTATAACAGTTCATAGGATGTGATGTGGGTCTGACCGGTTCTTGACCACCTTCATCACTTTTTCTCCACGTGGTTGGGACCGTTCCTTATGGAGGTCCACGTCAAGTGCAGATGTCTTACACCGCTCCTACGTGCTCCAAAGTGCCTTTTGTTTAACACCGCCTCAACAACTTCTATATTTGTGAATGTTTTATGCTATTTTTCCTTTTTCATTTCATAGGAAGCCCTGCATGCTGTGTTTCTAAGGACGGTGTTTGATTGTGTTTTTTAGGACATCTGTTTTACGGTGTTTGCTTTTCCTTTTGTCTGGGAAACTGCAGCAGCTCTCATAAGCAGGTAAATATTTATTCTCTAATATTTTGATCAAGAATAGTAGATTAATAGTTAATGAATAGTCTGCCTTGCAATGGCTTATGTAGATTAAGTTCAAGAATAGTTAATGTAAATTAAGTTCAGAATAGCTTGCAGTGGGCTCTTGTATTCTTAAGCTACCAAAAAAACCCCAAATGCAATACCGTTTCAATTAGAAAAATCCTCTGCAATGAAACAATTTAAAAAACACTCTATATTATCTAGAAGTATCCTATCGTCAGCCTCTCTTTGTTCGGTTGTATCTCGTTCCCATCCATTTCATTGTTCACATGTGTTGTAGAAAGCAGTGGATAATATACTTCCCCATTTCCTCTGGGCGATGATTCATAAATCCCTTTGAAATGAATAGAAATGCATTGTTTCCGCCATAGAGTGAAAATGAACCAGTGAGTGAATGTGGCCACTCACCTAAATCCAATAATCTTACACGAAAAATTAATAGTATAGCGGGAGTAATTCCTTTAATTAATAGTACAGGAATAACAAGTTGTTAATACATAGATAATATACCCCGAAAAGTTCGAACCACTAACTTGTTTTTTTCTTAAAAAGTCACATTTAGCAGGATGCCTTAGTAGTTATCATTATGGTTTATACTTGGCTTGGTCAAAGTGGGGTGAGGGATGGGAAATTTCCATTAAGTAGTATCTAAGATTAAGTTCAAGAATAGTTAATGAATAGTTAATGATGAGTTTGCCTTGTAATGATAAATTGATCCTACAATGCAACAAACTTGATCTGTATTTTGGGCTCTTGTATGAAGGTGTTGATCCTATTCTAAGCTAAATCTTGCAGTGGTAAAAATTCTAGTAGCTAGGGCACTATGTCTATTGCAATAACAAATATCTTTATGTATAATCTAAGCATCTCAAGATTCTGGCCCTTACTCTAGAATGATCCGGGTCATATTTATTAATTCGGTTATATACATATACCGCCTTAACTGAGTCACAACTACACCGTATCCATATTTTAATTTGTAGATTTACAGTCTTACCTCATTGAAGACGACAACTGGACATTAAAGACTACACCAGATTCATATTTACTCTATAAATTTACAATCTTGCCTCATTGAATATGAGATCTGGACATACAGACTCTAGTTCCACTGACATTTCACTTAGGATAAAGTTCATCAAAAGTTGGTTAAAAGGTAGTTCATGTCATGGTATTAATTTATTAATATAATTGTGCATATGAGGGCCAGGGCCTGATTTGAAAAACTCCCTTATACCATTATAACAAAATTTCTGTTTAAAAAAACACAAGTTCATGCTATAAAACAGAGTAGACGAACGCTTCCTAGATAGGATAGGCTGTTATGTTTCAAATAAATAAATTGTGCACAAACATTACACCTAGGCACACACGACCAGTAAAACTCCTGGCTATGGAATAAAAGAAATGCACTAACAAAAGTACTTTGAGTTGCCCTGAAAAGGAACAGGGATACAACATTTTCAATAGAAGAAATTAAGTAAAGCATAATAATGTAGATGTTGTGCCTCAGCATATACAATATGTTTACTACAAATTACCTAAATCAGCAATACTAATTCCACAAAACAAGTGAAAGACAGAATGCAGTTACATATCCAAGAAGAGCATTCATAATGGCTTGAGCTAGAACATCAAGGGAACCGAGAGATATCGAATAACATGCCAATGCACACAAGCATAATATACTATTTAAAATTTAATTAAAGGATATAAAATAATTGTGATAAAACATAGGAATCACAGTAAGATAACTATGGGTGTAATATGAGCGTTACTACAGTGAAACTCCAAAATGGATGACAGGGAAACATATTCATGTATTATACTATCTAAAAGATAACAATAAGATAATTACAAAAACATGCTACTGCTAATTTCCAAAACATAACCAAGAATCTCATGTACAAGGAATGTCGAGAAACATAGAAATCAATTCCCCATCCAAAAATCAGGGCATGGAAGTTCGGAGTAACATAGGAACATTGACATGACCTTGACAGTGCGTTGTTGATAGTGATCTTACATGGAAGTGATGATATAATATTGTAGTGAACTAGTTGCATGATGGTGACACCCCCACTAAATTATAGATTATAAGTAAACCTAGTAGTAACCCTTGATGGAAGTGAATATAAGAACTCCTGGATTGACAATATTAGTGGCTTGTTGAACCTTATGACAAAAAAAATTTCAATATAACCTGTGATCTCTCTCTCTATTGATTAAGAAAATTGTTTGCAACATGGTCAATGTTCATTTTTTAGTAGATTGGAAACTCTATGTGATTAGAATGACATTGGCAGTGAGCTTTGTGATATGCCAGTCACCTTGATATAGTTCAATAACCCTTTAAACTTGATAGCAACGATCATGCATAATGATAGTGAATGGCAGTGAATTTTCTTATATGACATAAGTAAAGTAACAAATAGACACATGGCTTATGTAGATTGCAATTGAATTAATGTATTTGATTGAGATAACATGTGATAATTCTTGGTGATGGTTCCTTTGTTTACCATTTGATAGGAAGAGCTGCATACTGTGTTTTTGAGGGCTTCTCCTTTTGGTCGCCATCTTGTTTGTCTGGGAAACTGCAGCAACTCTCATAAGCAAGTGAATATTTATTCTCTAAGGTTTTGGATATGAATACATGGGTGTGATAGGTCTGGTTTAAAATTTTGTAGGTCACATTTGTTAACCTTGATAAAGTTTTGATACCAGTCTTAATGCTCTGCTTTTGTTTAGCTCTTGATAACTTCTATGGTAGATTGCAATTGAATTAATGTATTTGATTGAGATAACATGTGAGAATTCTTGGTGATGGTTCCTTTGTTCACCATTTGATAGGAAGAGTTGCATACTGTGTTTCTGAGGGCATCTCCTTTTGGTCACCATCTTGTTTGTCTGGGAAACTGCAGCAGCTCTTAGAAGCAGGTGAATATTTATTCTCTAAGGTTTTGGATATCAATAAATGGCTGTGACAAGTTTGGTCTAAAATTTTTTAGGTCACATTTGTTAACCTTGATAATGTTTTGATAGCAGTCTTAATGCTCTGATTTTGTTTAGCTCTTGATAACTTCTATGGTAGATTGCAATTGAATTAATGTATTTGGTTGAGATAACACGTGAGAAAATGGCATCAACATTGAGATATGGTAAATGGCATCAACAAACGACCTATAACACAACCTACTCATTTATGTCATAACTAATTATCATCATGGCTAGGGGTGTGTGATGGGAGGTTATGCCAGCCCTCTCCACCCCTTATACTCTCGATCTCCATGAATTCCTAAAATTGCTCCACATGCCACAACACACACTTATTGCTATCCATTAACTCCATGTGTTGTGTGCTTCTTACCTCACCTTATTTCTAAAGTATAAGATAATTTTTTCCAAGCAGGGATGGGAATGCTTCTAGCCCTATCCATACATTAAGCATATTTCTTTTGGACACCCCTTCATTGGCCAACCAATCTAACAAAGAGTTACCCGTCGCTTTTATATGGGGGGGGATTATGACCTATATTTTCTATGTCAATTCTACTTTCATAGACCCATTTTGACTCATTTACTTGATATATTTTTTTTGGGCTAAAACCATAAATGATTTTTTCCATAGTTATTATGAGAAGTTAAGGGTTTCCTATGACGACCAAGTTGGAAAAGTGATTTTCGCTCACTATTTTATATCCTCTGATAAGACTTGTTGTTCAACCCCATTATTTGAGTTGTGACCTAATTTTTTTACAAACATGGAAGCTATATTTTCTATCCTATCCCCTAAATATCCTTCCTGCACTTGACAGTACTAAGTTTCCCTTTGATTCCCTATCAAAGTTAAGATTTATGTGATATAGTGGCGGCAGAGACCAATTTTGCAGGGATAGATCCCTCTAGCATGAATTGTTTGTGGTTTGATTTAGTTACATCTATGATTTCCAATTACTTTGAAGAGTCTCAAAGTACCCTATAGGCCTCACACTAGGGAACCATGTCCCTACACTTCTCCCTTGAAGCCTCTAGCCTAACCCAAGGAAACCTAATGAGAAGTGTTCACATAGATCTCTGGACATTGAAATGAATGAAATCCGTTGACTCAACTCTTGGTACAACAAGATTTTCATTTTCTTGAAAGTGATTGGTCCATCAGGAGCCAGCCACAAACTAGTCTACTTTTGCAGACAAACCAACCCAGGATTTTCATTTTCTTGAAATTGATTGGTCCATCAGGAGCGAGCCACAAACCAGCCTGCTTTTGCAGGAAAACCAACCCAAAAATTAATGAAGGGTGACACTCTACACATGCCTCCAGGGGATTAGAATGTTGATAGACAGCTTGAAATGACACCATCCATTCCTTTGAACTATAACCCAGTAGACAACAAAAAAAATGGGTTGAATTTGAAAATTTCTCACAATGTGATCATTAGTAAAATGCACTGCTTTTGGAGATATTAATGATACAATACATTTTCGAAAATTTTCCTGTAGGCGCTGGAAAATCATTTTCCAGCTCCTACAGGAAAAAAATTCCAACATTTTGGAGCTTTTAAGTTTTTTATAAATCTGCCATGACTAAGATCTGCCATATAATCATGCTTATTTTAACCACCTCCTCCTTGGGAGGCCTGTAGTAGAAGTCACATAACTCCCTAGAGTGCCCCTTTTGAAAGGAATTTGATATGCATTTGTAAATTGCGAAAACTATCATTGCACTGGTATTTTATAATAAAAACTTACTATTTGGATCAATAACCTATAATTATTCTATAACCATGCTTAGAGCACAATTATATATGCTCACGAGGTGTTTATTTGTTTTAGTTTGTTTGTTTGGAATGTAACTTCATCGGGTAGAGTTAATGCACATTATGACTATCTTGTTGCATTAGTTAAACTATATTTCTGATAACTACTCATGTTTTTGTGATAGATGGGCAAGAGTGGGCACCTATATCGTTATGAGCCGGATGGAGCTTGTGCATTTGAAATATATGGTGCTAATGAATTTCCATATTTCAGCGAAGCAGGCCGGTTGCCCATCATTAAGTTGTTTAATGGGCATAAAATGAAATATTCTTCTAATTTCGTTGATAATTTTGATGGTAAAAACGCGAAGGTTGAGGGGCTATTATTTCTTGTAACAGAGGAAAGCATTGCAAAAGCAACAAACATAGTAGCTGAGGGAGAAAGGTGGTTCAAAAGGAAACCAGTACAGGGTGTAAACCTAAATTTCTTCCCAAAAGACAATTGTCATGACCCTTGCTGGAGCGTTGGGGTCCACTCTCGCATTTTAAAACCAGAGTGGGAAAAACCAATGCGACAGACTCAGATTTATTTAACATGTGATGGGTGTTTTTCTAAGGTATTCCTTTATCACATGAGATTTTTGGTACACATTGCCAAGTTCAATAAGATGAATCTCCCTTATTTCTTGCATCAGAGCTTAATAAAAATGGTTGCTTGTGCAAGAAAAAGGAAGATTTTATATCCCCATGATGTCTACCACCATGGCCTCATTCAGATCCTGTACCTTGATGCTTTAAAGAAGCAAGCACAACAGTCAAGTGAGAGGGTAATTCCACAGCCACTTCCTAGAAAACATAGGAAGGAAAGGGCTTTACCTACAGAGGCCGAGAGCAGTCATCAAGCTGCTGCAAAAGCCACTGACAACCCTAACAGGAGGCGTACACAGCAGCAAACAAAAGTCGAAGAGAACAACAAAGATGAAACAATTGCAGAAATTCAGCATGCAACAGAATACTGTAAGAGGCCATGAACAAGGCCTACAAACAAATTGAAGTTGGGGTTGAAAGCCAAGTTAAATCCCAAACTGAAGGAACCAATTGTTATTATTGATGAGATTCCAGTAGAAAGTGAAATAAAATTGCAAACAGTTCAAAAAAAGTGTAAAAGAGGCAGGAGCACAGTGGTCGAAAACAACCCCCTCAAAGTCCTTGCAGAAGCAGCACAGTTCGCTGAAATCTAAAAGATGTGAAGATTGGAGTTTTACAAATGCAAATTTCTAGAATTTCATGATTTTCTGGATTGAATTTTTGAAAAAACTTCTCTATATTCTTAGGTAGATCATGAGATTGGATTGGTAGTGAAAAACTACCTAATGTTAACCGATGCCTTCTTTGATTTTGAACACTAGCCATGATTCTAGGTGGTGACTGTCTTGGACTAATTTTGGGAGAATTTCATGGACATTGTCTTTGACTAGATTTATAAGAATGTTTAGGACTACTCTTACATGATTCACTTGGAAAACGTTGAATATATATATATATATATATAACCTACTGTAAATGAAAGTGCAGGGCGATGGTAGGAGGATTCAATTTAAAACAAAACAAAAAAGCAGTCCAAACAACTTATTCCACCGTAATTTTAATGAATCACAACCACAGTGGGAAATAGAAATGATGGGAAAACAAGTCGGCCAGCCAAACCTTGGCATCTAACAACAAAAAAGAAAACAGAAAACTGCACAGAAGCACAGAAAAGAAAGCTTCATCCTTTCATTAATAAAAAGATTAAGTACATTGTCTTTTTAATTTATCTGAGAGTTCTACTTCTTCCATCTATTTTCTACCCTGTAACATCCCTTTTCCCATTTATCCTATAGATCACCCAAAAAAAACCGCTAATCCTACATCAGCACAATATTTCCATCCTTCACATTTCACAAAATGTCCATTTTACAAAAACTAAAAACTATTTGTGTCTTTCTATTTTCCAATTGTTTTTACCCAGTTCCGTTACTTTCACTCAAAAAAATCTGTTGCTTTCAACCATTGACTGTTGAGCTTGCTTCATTTTTTAAGAGTAGTTGATTGTCCTCCTTTTTCCTTTTGCAAATTTGCTGAAGAAGAACTTTAGTCTTTCTTTTGCTATCCTTCTCTTCTATAGTATATTCGCCATCCAATTCTGTTCTCGGTAGATGTGTTGGAAATGAATGTCCTGGAATTTGCTAACTAACAATCTGATGCTTTTCATCTAGTTCCTTAGAATTGGAGGGTCAAAATTGGTGTATTCTTTGACCCAGTCTATGATTCTTTTAGCATTCCCAAAGATTTTAACCTTTTTTTTTTTTATCTTAAGCCATTTGGCCTCAAAACACCCCCTTAAGCAATAATTTCTGCTTTATTATTTGAACCCTGTCTTCCCTCTCTCACTAGAAATAAAAATATTTGTCATGTTCCATATAAATTACTGCACCACATCCACAAGACTTCTTTCTGCTTGCTCCATCAAAGAAACCGACTTGAAAAGATTACCACAGTTCCCTGTATTTTCATGTCCTGCGTCTAGAAACCCTTAGATCTTTTCCAATTTCATTGTAGTGAGTGATGGACCTTATGATATTTTCCCTTACCTTCCCTCACCTTTGGTAAAAAATAAGAGCATTTGTGCTCTTCCATATTATCCAGATTATAATGAAGGGAAGATATTTTTGCCTTTTGTTTATGCTAGCTATACCATACCTCAAAACATACACTGAGAGAATGATGGTTCCCTACCGATCTGGATTTCAGTACTTCCCTACATCCCTCATATACCTCATTTCTAGCATGTGTGCATGTCAGTGATAAATGGTTGGTGTTCTCAATTTCCCCTCTGAAAATCGGACACATCCCTGATCCATAATATCCTCTTTTTTTAAATTGTTCCTTGTAAAAATTGTCTACCCAACAGAAGCACTAGCATATACAACATACACAAACAGAGACAGACCTTCCAATAAGGAAAGATTAATCAGCAAGCACAAACAGTGCAAGTAATATTAAAGATACAAGCAATTGAATGAAAACTTCAAAGTTCCATCAAGATCCTATGATCTCGAAGCACATTACAGATAGAGATGATCCCAGTCCTTCCATCCTTGGACCTTTATCCCATCATAATTGCATCTTCATCTCATCTTTCTGCTTTGACCGGACAACCTCTAAAATAGATATTTGACATTCATATATGACATAACAGTAAATAATAATACACAATTTAGGTAAGTGGGTTATATCACTCAATTTAATCAACTAATTTCAAGGTGAAGATTCCTGAGAATTAATGTGTTTTAGTCCAGTAAAGCCCCTCTTCATTAGGAGTACATGTACTCTGGCATCTGCAGCATTTCCATTGGCTCCATTCAAGGAAACCCTAGATGCGATTGTGACAATCTCCGATTTCTAAGAACTTTTTCACAAAAAAAATTAGTAATAGCACACAATTTCCTCTAGATATTATAGGCTATAGCCTGCTTGGCTTTCAAGTAGCAAATTATTCTATAAAATTATATGAAATTATTAAGAATGAGACTATACCCTGCCATTCCAGATTAAACAGATATACAAATTCTCTTTATACTTCGTCGTTTTATAGCATTAATAGGCTCTGGGGCTCCTCATCTGCAAATTATATTATTAATTGAAGTCTTGAACAGATTGGAGTTGAATAGTCTGTGAAGATTGGAGTTTTACAAATGCAAATTTCTAGAGTTTCATGATTTTCTGGATTGAATTTTTGAAAAAACTTCTTTATATTCTTAGGTAGATCATGAGATTGGATTGGTAGTGAAAAACTACCTAATTTTAACCGATGCCTTCTTTGATTTTGAACACTAGCCATGATTCTAGGTGGTGATTGTCTTGGACTACTCTTACATGATTCACTTGGAAAACCTTGAATATATTGTGGATTCATCCAAACTTAACCTTATGATTCTTTAATGTACGATAAATGTTCCCAATGGAAAAGCCATGGTCTAGAAATCTGATTTTAATTGCTTATATTCAGTTTGTAGTTTTCTTTCCTTGCAATCTTTTTAATGACCACTGAAATCTGGCATTTAAATAAGCAAAATCTTTTCCTAAGCTCACGTGAGGACCTCCATTGAAGACAGCAAATTTTGGAAAAACGGCATTATTGAACCATCTCTCTGGTTTGAAATCCATACAGTCATTTCCTTTCAATCTGGTTTCAATCATGAAAGGTTGAATGCAAAAACATAAAAACACAACGAGTCACAGCAATGCAAAAACATGCATACACGATAATTAATCCAGCGAAAACATCAACACACGTTAAATTCTCTAATAATTACCAGGATGCATTGCAGTTGCTCCGCTCCGAATAATGGATTCCACTGCTCCCTGGCAACCCTGGTGCGACGATGCAAATTGACAATGAAAACCCCGAGCACAATGAAAACTCCAATTATGAGAATGCGCGACTGATGAAAACGCAGCATTAAATTCGGGTAGGTGGCCGAGGTTCGTGGGGGTGGCGGGTGGCGGAGGAGGGGTGCTCGCGGGAGGAGTGGCGATGCTGGTGGGGTTCGTTAATGGCGCTCCTCCGTTTGGTTTTGGTCTCCGTCACCATTGGGTCGCAGGCGTTTTCGTTGTCGCCAGAGTGAGGGGGGTCGCCGGAGTTGGATGATCGGGAGCTGTCACATCAGCGCCCGATTCGTAGACCCAAAGACAACTCCTCAATGAATTGCCTTACCTTGTCTTTATCCAACATTTAACATTTATACCTTATATCACATGGCTCCATGTGATGAGAGTTATGACCCATACACTTGTACGCAGGATCTGCATTGGAGTTTTGACGGTGGAGATTTGTCAATCAAACCTTAAAGATTGAGACTACTCCACATACCGCATTTCACTCTTCGAGCATTTGGGTCTCTGGTCGAATTTCTCCCCCGTCAATCCATGCACAAAGCTTTTGCCATTTTCTGCAATTGCATGGGTGATTTTTTCTGAAAGATGAGTGCATATTCAATTTAATTTCTGTAACGAAGGTTGTGCCCTTCAAATTTGTGACTAGAGATTAACATTTTAGTTACATTTCTCTTCGGCTTCTGCAAACACTCTGGATCATGGAAGGAAAGGTTCATACAATACTCGGGTAGTGATTCACCATCCTTATCATCTCTTAACGTTGATCTGATTAATATGAATTTGTCACTGCATTTTTAAAACGTTAAATATTTTTTTGTTCTTTTAAATTTTGTGCAGGTCTCAAGTCCTGATTATAATTCTATCATCTAACTATTCTCGTTGTTTAAAGTGATGAAAAATGCTACATCAGTCACTTGGTAGTTTGGCGTGGAAAAGATTCAGGGATTCCAATACTATAATCGATTACTTTTAGGCCAGCAGTTTTGATGTTTGACGACAGTTATAATTTGGTCAATGCCGCAAAACAACAAGGGTTTTATTACAACTTTACGACCTACAATGTCCTTATCAACAAGCTTGGCAGAGCCAAGGAATTCCAAGCCGTCGAAGGTGTTTTGAAACAGATGTCTACATTGGGCTGCAGGTGCCATGAGAGTCTCTTCACAAATCTTATGAAGCTCTACTGCATAGCCGACATGCCCGAGAAATGAAAGGAAATCTTTTACAGGATGAGGCTTTTCAATTGTAAGCCCTCGCTGAGGGCCTTGAGTTCTCTGCTTAATCTCTTTTTGGAAGGAAGGAGTGTGATAAGGGGAGGAGTTTTGCAAGGATGAGAGCCGAATGCTCAGTGCTGCTTTCTTCCTCATCTACGACAGCAATGAGTTATGCTGTAGGTGCCGATCTAGTAATTAGTTATGCTGTAGGTGCTGGTAGATCAGGAGGAAGAAGGCGGAAGATGGTGATGGCATCTCCAGCATCTACTGCTTTAAGGTGGAGGCGGGACTAGAACAATCTTCCCAGCAGCAAGAGGGGGAGGTTCCTTAAGTTCGAAGAAGAGCAACAATCTCAGGACTTCCAGAAAGCTGTGTTCTCTTACCAGAGTTTTCAATGGTAATATATCTCTTCCACTCAGGGTATGGAAATACTAATTTGTCGTGAATGGCTTCTCCAGATTCATTTCATGCTCGCAATGGCCGCAACACCATTTTTTAATCTGCGTTGTATTAAACGAAGCAAAAAATAACAATGCCAGATAATTTGAAATAAATTAAACTAATATTTCATTCGATTATTTCTCACTTGGAATTTGCATTGCATTCTGGTAATGGCATCTTCCCACAGGCATTCTAATTTTATTTTAGTTAATATTTTCATGTCAACTGTGTTTTCCTTACCCGAATTCATGAATTGCAAATAAAACCATTATCTAAAGCTTAGATTTTTTCATTGTCTATGCAAATGAATGTAGGTAAGTTTACTTTAACTAAGCGAGACCGAATTGGTATGTAAAGCAGGGAAAATTCAGTTATTTTTCCATTTGGCCACCATTCCAAATGTCTCTGGGTGTTTTTGAGGAAGTTATTGACCTTAACCGGCTATCATGGGTCTATATGAGACTCTGAATAGTATTTCGGTTTCTATTATCCTGGAAATACCAAGTTTGATAGCCAGCTAGCCTGCATAATTTGTGTAAACCATAGAGTTCTACTTTGGACAGAGACAATCTTCTTGTTAATTGTTTCTTGTGCCCTTAAGTGTCAAGCATCCACCACCCAACAAGATGCGTTTCACACTCTATTTTATCACCTGTCACCGTTTGCAAAATATAAATTAGAAGTATCAAAGATGCTTCCTTATTACATTTAGAAGTATTGAAGACGCTTCCTAAAAAATTATTTTATTTTTATTTTAAGTATGGTATGTTTTTGGTTTTTTCTTTGTTTTAATTTTTTTTTTTTAAAGCATGGTTTTAAAGTTTTATAGAATATATTTAAAATTTCAATTATAATTTATAGAATAATTTTTTTTTTTAATTATAATTAGATTTTTCTAATTAAATTAGTAAATATTTATATATTATTTATATTTAAAAATATTTTTAATTTTTTAATAGATTTTAATTAGTAAATATTTATATATTATTTATATTTAAAAATATTTTTAATTTTTTAATAGATTTTAATTATTTTAGTTTATTAGTAATTAATTTTCCTCAAATTTAATAACAAATTTAACAAATTAAAACTTAAACAAAAACTAATATGATTAAAATAATATGTGTGCTTAAAACTAATATGATTTTTGCTTATTGAACTAACATTTAGTATGATGTGTTTTTATGAAGATTTTAGAATTAATTATACTTATATTATTATCAATTAGTTGTTATCATATCGTCAAATTTTTTAGTTTGAAACATGAGAGATTTCAGCGCTTCTGGAATGGAGGCAAAGGCTTTAACACAAAGGCAGAGGTATTGGCTTTATGAAGTGCTTTATGAATGGCTTACAATCTTCAACTGCAGACACTGCACATATATGGAGATACAAAATCGGTTCTTGATAGCATCACTGGGAAGTCATGGGCATCACGTTACAAAGTTTTCATTCACATCAAAGTTGCATCTGCGACCCGCTGCCTTCCCACTAAATGTCCTAACCTAGGAATGATGGCTACATATATGTGGCCATTAATGCTCTTCTGGTGAGTCATTAGTGTTTACAACTTCCAAACTTATCTCCAAGCCTTAGTCGCCCTGACCCACCTCACTATTTAACAACACGAGCCTTGCGCAATAATTTTCAACTTGAGAGTTTGCATAGAAAGTTCAAATAAACAGAAATTATGCACTACAACAACTTCGGCCCATGCAAACCTTCAACTCAATTGACCATCATGAAATTGAGGTATCTTCAACTCACTTCATATTATAACGAAATTCCTCCAACAACTTATTTGAATTTGGTTCAATTATAGCTAGTTGAACATGTTCCATTAAAAAAAATTGATATGTGATAATAAGTGCAAAATGTATAATAGAAAATTACACTTATATCAATTATTTTTGGTTTTTACTAATTATATATTTATTATTTATTAGAGATAATGCTCACATTAATGCTGTGTGCTAAGTTTGGGGATTGGCTTTGAGGTTTTGTAGGAGACTGTTGAAATATTCTCTCAACCTAAATTTCCAAGATTAGAATTAGTTGGATCTCACTCCAACTATATGTATCTTTGTTTATTGTGTGTAATACAATCAATTATTGAGCGTTATTCCTGTGCATCTCTGCTCTCATGATTTCTTATTTGGTATCAGAGCCTCTACTAGCTTAAATCCCTCGCGGGATGGCTAGGAAGACGTGAGAGTAATGATTGTCAAACCGCTGCTATAGGTGAGTAGATAGTTCAATGAATTTATTTTCTGGGTGAAAGTTTTTGTGTGTTTGTTATTTTATTTTTTGTGTGTGATTAGGATCCGTTGGCTGGATTAAAAGAGAAAACCGCAGTGCAAAATTCCGTGAGAGAAGGAAGGGCTGTGTACGTGAAGGAGGTAGCCATGGAAAAGGAATAGTAGCTATATCTGTTGTCACCGTATTCCTGAGAAACGAATGCCGTATGGATCTATGTACCGTCGTCGCAAACTACTCCTGGCATCCACATCATTAAATTGATTTCTTATTGAAAAGGGCTAAAAGATCGGATCGGGCCATCTGTATGTTGCTCCCATTCTCGATTTTTTTGTGAATTCTAGCAATTTCTTGTAAGGTTTAGATTTTCTGTTCAGATGTTGGAGGTGGACGCGGTTTCAAGGTTGAAAAGCGAATGAATTGCGTTTGGCACTAGCGAGCGGAGTTCGTTAATTCTACTTAGAGTAATCTGATTTGATCCAAGGCTTAAGTTCGACCAAGAAGAGATTTCGTAAGGACGACTGAAGAAAAACGTGAATGCTTCACATTTTTTCTTCCATTTTTGGTTAGAAACTCCTTGGGCCGTTGTTTATGTGGACGGAACACGCAAAGTGCGTGATTGATGGTATTTGGTATCAGAGCATGTCTTTGGAGAACATTCACTGGAGCTGGTTTGATTCGGATCTGCAGATGTGAAAGCGTTTTGAGAAGTCCAGTGTTGGATTGATCAAGGACAGTGTAGGGCAATTCCATATTCTTGTTTTTTTTGTGTGAGGAATTTCTAATTGTTTTTTGTATCATTGAAGATCGGTTGTATAATTATATAAATTATGAAGACCAATTAGGGAATAGAGTAGCATCTAAAATTAGTGGTTCTTGGTGTACTTTGGTGCTATAGGAACATATGACTGGTTTAAATATGTCTAGAACTCTGTTCAAAGCTGGAGATTATTGTTGTACTTCGGTGCTTCAAAGTCAACAGTTACAGGTTACCTTGTGAGTTTGTAAGTGTGTATAAAGGTCAATTGTTTAACTGATTGATGAAAACATTTCATACTTAAATCACTGTCCTATATAACTTTCGAAATTTGCTTACCTTGTGAGTTTGTAAGTGTGTATAAAGGTCAATTGTTTAACTGATTGATGAAAACATTTCATACTTAAATCGCTGTCCTATATAACTTTGGAAATTTGCTCTTCGGGGGAATTTCACAGATGAAAGTGTATCAATAAAATGGTTCAGTGTCGAGACTCTCCTTCGGGAGGTTGAGAAACGTCAATTCTACAAAGAACGTCAAAGATGGTTAGAAGCTTTTGTACTTTAAATGTGTCAAATGGAAAGCTCGAATGCGTGGAGAAGAAAAGAGCAGAAGCCAGAAGATTCAGAGTGGGTGTAAACGCTGATGAAGACCAGTCAAACAAAGACAAATGACAAATTTTGTAACTGTCATTTCAGTGTTGTAAGTTTTGAAATGTAAGCATTAAAGGGGGGTATTAGAGATAATGCTCACATTAATGCTGTGTGCTAAGTTTGGGGATTGACTTTGAGGTTTTGTAGGAGATTGTTGAGATATTCTCTCAACCTAAATCTCCAAGATTATAATTAGTTGGATCTCACTCCAACTATATGTATCTCTGTTTATTGTGTGTAATACAATTAATTATTGTGTGTTATTCCTGTGCATCTCTGCTCTCATGATTTTTTATTTTATTTACTTAATAACACCGACTTTATTTTGATCATTATTTCACATTTAGTTAAGTGTACCAAGGTTTTAATGTTTTAAAAGTTCCATATGTATTAAAACATCTATAATTTATATTTTTTTATTAAAATTATAAGAAACAAAACTTCTAATGAACATTTATTTTGTGGCACATATTTTGTTGTGGCTATTTATTATTCTTAACAAACTATCATACCCATTATTAAAAGATAATAAATAATAAATACATTTTTTTACCTAAATGTAATTCTGTGTAATTGTTAAGATATATACCATTATAACTTTTTATTATTTTTTATTTAAAATTAACCATATTTAAACTAATCAATCAATAGGTGATAACTACCATATAACACTTGTTTAATATAACAGAGTAAGTAAATCAAAAAGTCCTTATTGAAAAGTTGCTAGTTGATTGTACCGTGCAATTTGCAATATTTGCAATGAAGGCTGCTAGAGAGGACGGGTAGCCAATGGCACAGTTGGTAAAGAAATTGAATGCATTTGTCGCATGCCGCATAAGAGATTAACCCCTGCTCCGAACCCTTTATTTCATTGTTTCATTGAAGCACAACTGCAATCGTTAAATCTTAATTCGCAGCTGCCGGCGAGTCGCGACCCCTGAATACCCGAGTGCACCTATTATTGAACATGGACTGATTTCTTTCAGGTTTTTATGTATTTTCTTTCATTTCTTCATATTCTTGGTCTTTTGCATTTTGCTGTGTAAGCTCTATGAGAACTTCAAGGGTTTCGTCCTCAAAACCAAACTCTGGTGATAATCTGGTTAATACTATGTTTGTAAAATAATGTATGTAATCTAATAACTACATTATCTCACTGACCATGTGTTGGATTGGGTAAACATATATTCAAATGGACTTGAAGAGAATAGGATAATGAGCATAATCTAATTTAATGTTACACACTAGCTAGGCCAACCTCAAATTAATGTTTGATTTACTAGACTGGTTGAGGCTGATTCCCTCAAATTGATGTTTGATGTACAAAACTGGTTGAGGCTGATTCTGTGTGAGACAGGAGACCCTTCTCTGGAGCTATTAGACTATTTAGTTTAAGGAGGTGTACATACCTTGTCTCAATATTCAACTGTACACAAATTTACAAAAACTGTAAACTGGAAATAAGTTGTGGTGAAACCATTTACATGCTTGGTTTTCTAAAATTGATGTTTTCTTTACTGGTTCTATAAACTTATATTAGTAACTGATTCTTTTACCTGAGTTCTATAAACTTATATTAGCAACCGATTTCTTCACTGGTTTAGAGTGGATTTCAAAATTGGATTTTGCTGATTTGCAAATTTTCACTTTACTTGCTTGTGCTTATAGTTGTGTTTGAATAGCATAATTTTGCATTGGATTTTAGTATTTGGGTTTTTGTCTGGAAAGGTTTTAAGGTTTCTGAAATTTGCAGTTTCATTTATTATATTGAAAGTGCAAATTTCTCTGTTTAGCTTTGGCAGATTTTCAAAATTATGCATTTTCTGTCTTGTGAATTTTACTGATTATGTATTTTATTCTAGTGATTTTACATAATATTATACAGATTTCTTTATTAGGCCTCACTGAATTCATGCATCACTTCAAGTCTGTATGTGCTGCATATTAGTACTGGGCACCCAAAGATAAAAATAAAAAGCAGAAAACAAAAGATGCAGTCCCAACAGTAGAGACATCTGAGAGAATGACCAGAAACTAGCCAGTAAAAGATATCATGAGAAGAACTCCATAAGTGAAAAAGAGGGTCCGCCATCAAATCCAATACCAGAAATACATAGAAAAAAAACCCAAAAGAACAGGAATGCAGCAAAAAAATATATAAAATAACAGTTCAAACGAAGTACAAACTAAGGCAATGCAATGTGTCCATTTTCCAGCACTGCCCCCTGGTAAAATCTGGAAAATGTATGTATCACTCCATGTCCGAGGCCCAACTTGGGTGAATATTAATAAGTACTGTAATCAAATAACTTGGGTGAATAATAGCAAGGATGTAATCAAAGTAAGAGGCTTAGTTATTAATTACTCAAGCTACTAGTTATTGATACTCAAGTTACTCAAGTCACTGCTTGTAGTTTTTAATTTTGGAGATTCCAATTTTAAAAATAATAATATATATTTATAAATAATATATTAAATATATGTTTAAACAATGTATAATTAAATATTTATTTATATGTTAAATATATATAGTTTATGTTATTAATGTTTTGTTAAATTAAAATTTTCATTAATAAGTATTTAATTTAATATTGTTTTAGTTAATAGATATAGTTTGGGTTTTATGGTTATATTAAATTTGTTTGTTATTTAACAATTATCATTTAATATCTTGATTTTATACATGTGAAAAGATGAAAAGAAAATAGATATTTGTGGCTATATTAAATTTGTTTGTTATTTAGCAATTATCATTTACTATATTGTTTTTATACATGTAAAAATATGAAAAGAAAATAGATGGAGTAGTTATTTAGCAATTATCATTTAACATATTGATTTTATACATGTGGAAAGATGAAAAGAAAATAGATGTAGTAAGTTGGTTTCCAGATTTTCTTCATCTAAATATTATTAACCTCTTATAAGATTTTTTTTTAATTTTATTTTATTATTTATTTTTAATTTCATTTTTATCCTATAATATTATAATTATTATACATTTCTTTATATTGTATATATAAAACTTAATATTCCTCTTCACTGATTCTAAAACTTAATAATTATTATAATGAGTTCTAAAAAATACACCTTTATATTTACATATTTTGAAATCTCCTATCCCCTGCTGCACCCTCCCTCTCTAAATAATGTTTTTAACCCCTGCTACACCCTCCCTCTCTGAATGATGTTTTTTACCCATGTAATATAACATATTTCCACTTGCATCTAAAGCTCAGGTTCCCCTGTAGGCTGCGATTTCCACAGGAGCGCTTTCGAAAAGAGTGCTTTGTTTTTCGATTTGCACAATCCGTTTGAACGACAATTGTGATTTCACGGTAGTAAAAACATGGGAGCGTATTTCCAAGCTCTCTTTGGGATATGGGTATCGGCTGCGACTTCCTTCTTCTCAGTTTACTGCCTCGCCAGTTTCTACAATCCTGAAACCGATGATCCACCAGCCTATAAGCCCACTTACAGTCGCTTTAAAGAGATAAAGAAGGAATGTAGCCCTGTTTTAGCAGAGGCTTCAGAGCTGCATCCAGAGAAGAACCGGTTATATATGATTGAGCAGGACCTCTTTTTTGTAAATGGGGATTGGAAGCAACACAAGGGCTCTGCTCCTCTTCTGCCATTCACCAGAGGCGAGTCCAATCACACAATACCGTTTAGGAGAAGAGTCTCCAATTACACGAGATCATGTATGAGAAGAAACTCCAATTACATCGTCCCCGGAAACTATTCGCCTATCAATCTGGCTTCTTTCTGGATTACAGATGTGGATCTAAACAAGGTCTCTGGCAAAGTGGTGAATGTGAGTGGAATTTTACAGTTGGCCATATCCCCAAGTGGACTCATCTCCTACAGGAGTCTTCCTGGTTTTACTTCTCTTACGATTCATCTTGAAGGAGTCTACTTAGAAGAATCGAAAAAATCAAAAGAACGGTTGTTGTGCATGCTGGCCGTCCGTGGGAAGAGTGTTGCAGATCCTTGGGATTGGTTAAATAAAAAATCAGTGTCACAGTCCCCTACTTTGTCAGAAGATAGAACTTTGCTGCAATTGCGCTATCCGAGCAAGCTTTCTCTGACTACCAGGGAGATTCGAGGAACACTCAGAAGCCTCAATCCACTCTCCAGTTCAAGCTATTTTGATGAAATTGGCATCTCTTCACAATTGTCGACTTATTGGAATTATGAATTTGATTCTGACAGCCTGGTGGCAAAAGCTTGTGCTCCTCACCAATATCCAGATAAATTCCAGTCAAAAGGTATTAAAGTATACCGAGGGAAGCAATTTTGTTCAGCTGTAAAGCAACTGATTGACGGTCAGATTTTGGGTGTGGTTCCCTCTTGGCAGTGTAGTGGCACAGATGCTTATTGTGACATGTTGGGCCCTTTCATTATGGATAATAAATTGCATGAACCTAAGGGCGGTTTTGATAAGATAGAGCTTTGTGTGCAGCGTTTGATGTGTACAGACCTATCTAATTCAAGTATTGCAAATATTAGTGCGGTTTTTCGAGCCGTGCCTCCTTCACAGGATCAGTATTCGACATGTGACAGATCAGGGCTTAATGGCTTAACATTGACTGCAGAGGGAAAATGGAACTCATCTTCTGGTCAGTTGTGTATGGTGGGAAGCCTTGGATCCATCAAGAATCACAGTGCCTGTAATTCTCGAATCTGTATTTACATCCCCCATTCACTTTCATTAAAACAAAGAAGTGTAATTGCTGTCAGCATTTTCAGCATTGAGAAAACTGCAAACCCCTTCTATCCTCTGTCATTTGAGCTTATACATGATCGATATTTGACATGGTACGTGTTAAACAATATGTCATACGAATACAACAAGACCAAATTGGCCCAAATGGAGAGAGATGTGAGTGGAGGTTTTGGGAAACCATTCTTGAAGTATCCCCAGAAAAAACTGGGCAGAACAAGACAGAAGTTCTCTGATCTAGGCAAGGATCTCTCAGTGCATTCACAGGGCTTTTTTGACTTGTTTCCGAGAGGGAATTTTGCGAGGAGCTTCATAGACTTGATGTTATAGCCATTGAGGAATTTGTGGGAGTTGGTTGGGACCATGCCCCAAACTTTTCTGTCATATCTGAGGAGGTTCCGGAATCGCCTCATTCAAAAGGAAGAGAGGAGGAGAAGTCCTTGAAAGTTGCTGCACAGCTGAAACAGGAAGGCAATCTTTCAAATCTTTTTCTTGAGGGTCTCTATGATCCAAGAGTGGGTAAAATGCACCTTATAGGATGCAGGGATGTTCGAAGGGATTTTCGAGCACCATGGTGGAGAGGTTTGCATCAAACAGGGGATCTGCAGGATGGTTTTGATTGCCTCATTGAAGTGAAAGTGGAATATCCACCTACAAATGCCAGTTGGTTCAGAGATCCAACAGTGAAGCTTTCCGTTAAAAGCCAACGAGCTGTTGACGACCCACTTTTTTTCAAGCTGATCAAAATCGAGACTCTTCCCATTCTATATTGGAGTCAGACAGAAGAGATTATCTCTCGCAAAACTGTCGAAGGCGTGTTGCGTATATTGACAGCATCGCTGATCATTGGGTGCATTCTGAGTTAATTATTGTACACTCAAAACAAGACAGAAGTCGCTCCATACATTTCTCTTGTGATGCTGGGCCTTCAGGCCATCGGATATGGTATTCCTCTCATAACAGCTGCAGATGCTTTGTTCCAAAGTATGAAATCTGAACCCCAGGACAATGTTATTATCTATTCGATTCAGAGCCAAGGGTCTGACAAGACTGAGTACATGGTTAAACTGCTACTGTTGATTGCATGTCTATTGACACTAAGACTCTGCCAAAAGGTTTGGAAATCTCGTATTCGCTTGTTGACAAGGAGTCCTTCAGAGCCATGGAGAGTCCCAAGTGATAAACGAGTGCTTGCTATTTCCTCTGCTATACATGCTATGGGTTTTTTAATTGTGCTGATCGTTCATAATATGAAGACCACTAGCCACCCAATTCAGTCCTCAGCGTATCTGCATGCAGAACTCAATGGGCATAACCAACATGAATGGGAGACTGAGCTTTGGGAGTATGTGGGTCTGGTACAGGATTTCTTCCTGCGTCCTCAAATTATTGGTAATATTCTTTGGCATTTTGAACGAAAACCACTTAGGAAACTATATTACATTGGTATCACTGTTCTGCGGCTCCTTCCTCACATTTATGATTACTTGAGACCTCCAGTTTTCAATCCTTACTTTGCAGATGGATATGAATATGCAAGTCGAGTTTTCAAATCTTCCCTTGCAAATCCTGGCTCAGATTTCTATTCTAAGCTTGGAGATATTTCTATTCCAGTGACTGCTGTGGGGCTTGCAATTGTGATTTTCATCCAGCAAAGATGGAATAAGCATACACTGATTCAGGCATTGAGATTAACATCAACTAAGTTAACAGTCCCTGGATAAAGATGTATGAGATGCTGCCATCAAAGACATTTCAAGCTGAACTTGTTTCTGGTTGCACAGAGAGAAGCTATGTGCATTCTACAGCTGAGGATGAGTGAGAAATATCACCTGTGTAAGGTGTTTTATAAATAAAGGGAATTGAAATCCATAATATAAGAAAATAAATAATATGAGATTCTAATATTTTGGTAGACTGGGTAAACGGAAATTGCAGAGTGAAAACTTTAGTATTAAAGAGAGGTAAGAACCCAATTCTTATCTCTTTTCTGCCAGTATGTATTCAGGGAACTTAAATGCAAGTCTGGCCAGCTATCAGACGAAGCACTAAGGATATGGGAAGGTCTAATGGAAGTGTTTGTAGTAGATAAGCTAAGATAATCACGGTATCCTCATTCTCCTCATTCTTGATGTATTTCTGATTATGTTAATAATAGAGCAAAGATTTAGTAAACCAGTGTTGTTTTAGTTTTTTTTTCCCTTTATCTGTGATTTAAGTCCAGTTTTGTACGAAGAAGTGTGAAGAGACTTGAAGTCTGAATATAAAGACTGATTACAGCAGTGAAACAGTTTCTGTATTTCTGTTTAAATAGCAAGCATTCATTAATTGCTCGAGTGTGTTGGCTATAGCATCGCATATATATTTTTGGTTTTAATTATATATATAAAATTTATATATATACTTTCAATTATAAAATAATATTCAGTTTGAAAATTAAGATAAATTTATTATAATTCAAAATATATATAATATTTACAATGGTTTTTAACTTTTAATAGTTTTTACTTGAAAAAATTATTAACTATTTAAAATTTATAAACATTTACATAATTTTTATTTTTTAATTATTGAAAAGATTTTAATCAAATATATTTATCTTGAGCCCAATATAATAGTAATGTTGTAATGTAATGTTTAACATTTAATGTAAGTCAAATTACAAAAAAATAAATAAAAATAAATAAATAAATATTAATGTTCTGTAAACATTTTAATTGGGTCAAAATAAAATAAAATAAAATAATAAAAATAAAAATTAATTAAATAATAATAAAAATTGGTCCATGGTATTTATGTGTAATGTAACCTATTTAAAGGGGAATTAAACCATTTAGATTCATTCAACTTGGGATCTACCAATTGCATAGATGATTAAATCTCTTGATATATGAACTTTTTTAGAGTGAAGAGAGACTTGATCCCTTTTAGGGTTTGATAGATCCAGAGTTAAGATGGATTTTATTTATAACTAATAATTTTAGTTATAACTATGTAATACATAACATAAATAATAGCCCCAAGGGTTAGCTCAAGTGGTAGTGAGCCAATACGTGGGTCTCTCCGTTGAGGGAGGTCACGGGTTCGATTCTTGAGTCGCACCGAAAGTCCGCCGAACGGTTTACCGCGCGTACCATCCAGAAATTCTGGGGAAGTACGCCTGGGTTTCCTGTGAGCTTTCCCCTCGTGGAAAAAAATACATAACATAAATATTATATTTATTTATAACAATTTAATACATAAAATAAAATAATTATTTTATATTATGTTTTTTAGTAGTTAAAATAATTGTTGGTGAAATTTTATTTTAACAAATGTGTAAAGATAAATTTTTAAAAATCTAAGTTTTTTTATTTTAAAAGAAGGTTTGTATCTTGAATGATTATGATATTATTATCCATTGTCAAAATGGATCTACATAAGTTTTTCATATATACATATTTAAAAAAAAGTTTGTACAAATCCCTATTTTAAATTTACAAAAAATACTCAAGGAATTTAGGCTCCAGCAATTGGAATGTTTTGATGGTAAGATTTTTTTTTTCAAATTTTTATTTGGTTTTTTTATATTATATATAATTGACATTTATTAAGTCCAAATCGCTTTAATTAATTTACATTTATTAAGTAGAGATAGTAATTAAAAAAATGCATTTTAAAGGATTTGATTTCTCTTTATCCAATAGATATAAAGATAACATGTGGTCACATCAAAATTCTATGTCATTATTATTATGTATATGTGTTTTAAATGCATTTGATTCTTAAAAGTTTACTAAATATAATTTATAATTGAAACACCACCAAGTTTGGATGAATAATAAGGTGAATGGTAATGAGTTTCAATGATGAATAATGTCAATAGTAAGAAAGTGATGGGATGTATAGACCACTAATAGAGAACATATTGATTTACTCAATCTATCCTCAATATTGATTTATTTAACCTATCTCTTTTTCCTTTCAATATTAATAGTTTCTTTCTCTAATATGAATCCTCATGGCTTCATGAGTCCCTAGGATAATCCCACTCATGACATTGATAAAAGATTGTCACCATAAAGAATATTTATATAGACTTAGGAAACATCATCCATTGAGAACTCTAACACCTAGGGATGTAGTTGAGATTTCAAGGGATTATTTCATCCTTTGGGTTTTGACTTATCAATTTGGAATTTCGAGCTCATGTAAACTTTTTATTTGAAGTTGGAGAAGTGGGACCATTTTTTCCCATGTAGCCAAGCTCCCCACCTTCCATACCATAGGCAAAGGTTTATTCTTTAGGACTCAAGGTCATTCAATAACAAAACTTGAAGCCATTGCAACAACATACTCAATACAAGCTCAACATGTCACTTGTTGGAATTGAACCTAGATGCGGAGGATAAGACTTTTCCTTTAATTCTTTGCAATGACTTGAGACTAGTATTTAATTGATTAGTTATTCATTGTATTACTACTAAATTCCTTTGCTAAGTGTAATGATTTCTCTACAATTCTATGTAACCAATTGTTTTAAAATAATCAATCCCCTATCCCCTATGTAAACATGGAAATCAATGCATAGGATAGTATAATCATATATATGCACTCCATAAACACTAAAATAAATTCATTATACCAAAAGCAATGTGCTAAACATATTTGTAAAAAAATTATCAACTTTATGTGTTATCCACCACATTTCCTAGACATGGTGAGAGTATTCAAAAGGAAAACTATCACAGAGAGGCTAAGCGCATTAAATTTTAGAGGTATCCCATATGGTCCAAGATCTTGCCCCAAAAACTATGGCTTAAAATTTCCCACTTCTTATGTAATACCCCTACCAGTTTATGATGTCAATATATGTACCTTAATATTAGGCTAGTGAGTCGGAGTCATTTTGCAAGCCTACATGCCTATGTATACATGTTTTATATTTTTGGGCTAGTGTGCCCAAGAATATATGCCAGTTTTTGTTATGTGGAAAGAGGGACATGATTGTAAATATGATGTCACTGATGTACATATTTTTATTAAAAAAATAACATAAAATAGGCTGGTTACATAGACCACTTCTCGGTAAGAGTAAAGGGGGAGTGCAAGTCCACGGTCATAAAAGGAAAATGTGTTGGATGGAAGGTGGTAGTGATAGGGACACCCAGGTTCCACATGGCTTTAATGTACCACATGGCTGACATAGGCCATGTAGTTATGGGCAGTGAATACGACAAAGTAGTATTAAACATAAAAAAATGATTATGCACAAATAAATAACATGTACAGTGAATAATGAACATGATTGAAATGCAGATCGAAATGATCAACATTATGAACATTTGTACATAAATATCCTAATTAGGTTTTCAACATAAAATTATATAACCATGGAACATAAATTGTAAAAATTATCTTAGAAAAAGAAACCAACTAGCTATGGGCTCTCCATGTTTCAATTCCATAGACTGTGTGGGTCATGGATTTCAACCACGAGTTACCCCCAAGCCAAGGATACAACTCCATAGGTTATAGTAAACCGGAAAAAACCATACCTCCATGGCCAACGTGCCAACCCAAGGGTCATGTTGCTCCAAGACTTCAGGTACCCTCCAGGTCGTCAGCGACCAAGGTGCCAAGCCAACAGTCATGTTGCTCTAGGGCTATTCAGGCACCCTCTATGTCACAAGCCAAAACAACACCCAAGTAGTGTCAAAACCCAAGATCAAGGTTCACCAGTTGTTTACTCAAGACAAAAGTCCAAACCATCCTCTGAATAATCATTAGAATCATAGTAGTCATCATGATAATCATCAGATGTCTTTATGTGTGTGTGTGTGTGCGTGTGTCAATATATATATATATATACATACTTGCCTAGAGGCATCCTAATGATTATGATGTTGACGTTGGCCCCAAATTATATAACATAAATGCATATGCACACAGTGCCATAAAATAACTCTGGTTCACCAGCCTAACCGTAATCATACATTTAACTCATCCACCCCCTCCCCCAATCTCCCACCCTTATTTTATGCATTGTCCTTAGTGAATCATAAGTCCAAAATCTAAATATGTTGTTACAAAGTGACTTGAGCTCCCACTTTGTAGCTACAAGTCCATGTCCTTATGCATGGCTTCATGCTAGAACATCCTCCACTGATTATGCTCAAAATTCAAAGTTCTGAGAATGAAACGAAACTTTTGTGTTTGCGTAGATCTCGTCGTTCTGAATCTGACACAACTGGTTTCATGAAAAATTGACTCCATATGCTCCTGCAATCGTGTTTTGTCCACTTTTGTAAACAACTCAAAAAAATGGTTTTTGGATGACAGGGTTGCCCAATTAGCGGTCCATACTACTGATTGGACTGTTGACTGTTCCTTGTTTGGGCTAATCATGGTGCGCCATTTGTCACTTGCTGATTGGTTTGAGTTGGGGAAATTTTATTAGTTGTTTGATAGAACAATGAGACGTCGCCACGTGGTGTCTCCCAGTTGGATAAATTTTTTGGTAAGGTTCAAGTTGAGGTCGACAAGGGGTCGAACTCGCGACCTCCCACCAACAAACCACCAAACTTACCACTATGTCGCCGATTCATTTCTTAACAATATAGGTTTGGAAATTTAATTTAAAGGCATGTGAAGAGCACATATGGGGATGGGTCGGGGCTAGCCCCAACCCTAGTCACTGCGCCCATGGAAACAAGGGGCAGGACCACGGGCCAGGGCTTAGCCCGACCCCACCCGTTTTTAATTCAAAATAATTCAGCCATCATTAACGAATTAAAAATTCAGTTTTAAGGCCTCATTGGGAAATTAAACGATCCCACAAATTGCACCGGATGTTGGCAAAAAAATTTCCCTGTTAGCGTTTTTTGGGGCGAAAATGTAGGGTGGTTTGCAGGAGGTCAAAATTGTAAGACGAATTGCTGAAAAACTTGGAGGGACCATAACTTCTTCAGTGTTTGGCCTATTTGGGAGAATAAAGAGGCTAGACAGGGGTTTTTGACAGTTCTAAAGCCATTGGAGCTATCCGTATAACCATTTGAGCACTGTATATGTATGTAAACACCATTTTTAGATCATAATGAAAGAGGCCCAACCATTGAAAGTTGGACCATGAGACACAACCTAGGATGGGAGAACTACTTCATTAATTGTTGTTGTGTGTGTACTGTTATCATGATATTGTCTTGTATTTTATGCAAAAAATCAATTTAAATTTCATGTTTACGTGTTTAATAATTTCACAAAAGTGGCTTAAAACCTAATTGAATCACTTGCAAAATTTCACAGACCTCAAGCAATTTTTAAATACAGATCAGTTTGGTATCCGAGCTTAGGTTTTCTTGTTGTTGTGAGGGTTTAATTGCTTGCAAGTGTATGTGATGCTTACAAGGTTGAAACTCAAGAGAGAAGAAGGAAAGCTTGTGGTTGCAAGTCCTCAATTTAGGCCAAGGACAAGGAGAGCAAGTTTGCCACAACCTCCACCACAAGTTCTACCTCAAATTGCAGTTGAAGCTTCAACAAGTATGTCACATGAAGGGGAGCCTTATAACATGTCAGAAGATGAGAAATCCTTCAGGAAAGCATTCTTTGATATGACACAAATGGTGAAATTTTTCTATGAGGAGAGAAACACAAGGTTGCAAGGTGAGAGCTCCAAACCTCATGGAGGAGATGGGGCAATCCTCCAAAAAGGAACTGTGGAAAATCACATTTGACACCTCCATCCTCACCACCATCTTCACCATCATCTTCTTCGACATCAACTCCTTCACCAACACCTCCACATTCTTCAAAGGGGCATGGAAAAGCTCCATTGTTTAAACTTGACATAAAATTCGAATTTCATATGTATAATGGTGAGGTAAATGCTAAAATATTAGACGATTGAGTTCGTCAACTTGAAGTGTATTGCAAGATACAAAGGATCAAGGATGATGACACCAAGATTCAGCTTGCTTCATTAAGGTTGGAAGGTGCAACTCTTATTTGTGGGAAGCCAAAACTCAAGAGGGCATGAAGAAGCATGGTAAGGTCTTAACCTCTTGGAATGATTTTGTTGCTACACTAAGAAAACAATTCTATCCATTAGCATACATGCAAAAAACTATTATGGCTTGGAAAAACCTTAGGAAATTAAAGGGCCAAAGTGTGCAAAGCTATACTCAAGATTTTAGAAGAAGAGCACTAATATTGGGTGTAGATTTATTATCACAAGATACTTTGTTAAAATACATTGGAGGTTTTCTTAGCTATTTGAGACATACCATACTCATATTTAACCCTACAAGTTTAGATGAGGTTTGTGTACATGCTACAGACCTAGAAGCAAGAGGGAAAATTTTTCCACAAGAGGGAAACAAAAAGCCATTTAAAAGTGGAGAAAAAGGAAAGGATAAGTTCAAAGGACAAGGGAAGAAGAATGCTTCCATCAAGAAAGAGGGAGAAAAATTAACATGCAAGCATTGTGAAAAATATGGTCACGATGAAGAACACTGCTGGAAACTTCACCCTAAGATGATACCTAAAATGTTTAACAACAAAGGGAAGCAAAAGACAGCTGCAACTACACAACATGATTTGGGATATGATTCTAGAGATGAAACAAAGATCACAACAATGGGAATGAAATATAAGGACATAGAAAGCACTAGTTCTTCAAGTTTTCCTAATGATACTCAAGATGAGAAAACACGAACTGAAATTTTCCATATTCGAGTTATTTCAAAGCATACCAAAATTGATACACTCTTTGATAGTGGTTCACGAGCAAATCTAATTTCTGAAGACTTAGTCAAGAAGTTAAAGTTAGGGACCATTCCTCATCCAAGACCTTATCCTTTAGGTTGGATATGAAAGAATGCCAATTTGCAAGTGACAAGGAAATGCATACTTAGATTTGTAATTACAACAAACTTTCTTGATGAAGTTGAACTCGATGTAGTTCCACTTGATATTTTCGGTATTTTTTTGGGAAACCCATATCTTTATGATAGGAAAGCTATTTTTCATCACCATGAAAACAAATATCACTTGTTAAAATATGGTATTGAGTACATTGTTAGAGCACATCGATAGAAACTAAGTCTTTCACTTGTGAATGTTGGGAAAATGAAGAGGCTTATTAACTCTAGCAAGCATTTTGTGCTTTTAATGGTCAAACAAAAGAATGATGTTGCATTAGGGGAATTTTGAGGTCCAAAATGGGCCTCCTAAGAAAAATGGACAACAAAAATAAACTTTAGAAGAACCAATAGGATTCAAGATGTTGATGTCAACCATGGGGGATGATTCACCATTTTTGGAGTAAAAAAGTAAAATGATTAAAAAAAATAAAATAATAAAACTATTTTTTCAACTCGTATTTTAACCTTATCTCCCTAAGATTTTACCTCAAATTTTGAGCGGGAGAGCTCGTTGGATGAGGAAATAAATTCTGCATCCATCGAGTGTTTCCCCTCAAAATTTGAGTAAACCCATGGGGAGATAAGTTGAAAATACGAGTTGAAAAAGTAGTTTTTTTTTCCCTCTAAAATTTGATGATGTAATGTAATCTAATTTTATTTTATTATTTCCACTATTATTTTTATAATTTCCTTAGGAGGCCCATTTTAGACCTCAAAATTCCCCTAATGATAATGAATCCTTTCACGGTTGTGATTCAAAGTTGAAATCAGATTTGGTTGAGGTTGTTAACCATATGATGAGATGTTTTAGGAGCCTAAGGGATTGGCTCCCAAAAGAGGAATCCAACATGAAATCCAATTGCAACAAGATTTTCCTTTTCCTAACATTGGCATTAAGGAAAATTTTAGGGGCTAATATTCGCAGGTGGGCTAATTTTCCATGCCTTAAAAAAAAAATATTCGTGAATTTACAATTTTTTAGAATATGATTCACCCAAATTTTATAGTATAAGAATATTTTACCTTAGAAATTGCCAAAAATTTACAAATACTATTCAAAATCATTATAAATATGAATATTTTTACAAAAGTATCACTAAGCCTATTATAATTTCCATATTACAGACTATCAATATTCACCAATATTTCTAAAGTTTAAAATAATTTTCTATCCTTAAAATTTTCCCTGATTAGCATGTACACGATGTAAATGATGGAAAATGCATAAATTAAAAAATAAATCCAAGAGTTGCTTGACAAGGGGTTCATCTGACCAAGTACTTCACCATGCGGTTCACCTATTTTGTTGGTGCCAAAGAAAGATGGAACATGGCGCACATGTGTGGATTTCCGTGCATTGAACAAGATTACGGTAAAGAACTGTTACCCACTTCCTAGAATTGATGACTTACTTGATCAACTGAAAGATGTTGTGTATTTTACTAAATTTGACTTAAGGAGTGCCTATCATCAAATCATAATCACTGAAGGAGACATATGGAAGACAACATTCAAAATGAACCAAGGTTTGTTTGAATGGTTGGTTATACCCTTTGGGATTTGTAATGCTCCTGGTACTTTCATGCGTGTGATGAATGATGTGTTGAGGCCTTTTCTAGATGAATTTGTGATAGCCTATTTAGATGACATTTTAATTTTCAGCAAGTCCCGTGAAGAACATGTCATGCATGTCAAAAAAATATTATATTTCTTGAAGAAAGAACAATTGTTTTTAAATATGTCGAAATGTGAGTTTGGGAAAACTTCTTTAGTCTATTTGGGTCATATTGTTGGAGGAGGAGAGTTGAAAATAGATCCCTCCAAGGTTGGTGTCATTTTGAATTTTCCAATGCCCAAAACAGTGACAGAGGTTAGAAGTTTTTTGGGAGCAACCCAATATTGGAGGAAGTTTATTCCTAACTTCTCTTTTATCGCAGCTCCATTGCATGCATTTACAAGTGTGAAGCAGGTCTTCCAGTGGAGAGGTAAGTAGTGAAAGGCATTTGATGCATTGAAGGAAAATATCAGTTCAACTCCTGTACTTGCATGTCCAGACTTGAGGCAGTCATTTGAGATACAAACTGATGCAAGCGACTATGCCATGGGCGCAATCCTAATGCAACATGGTAAGCCCATCTGTTTTCATTCAAAAATTTTTAATGGTGCAGTGATTAACTATCCTACATATGACAATGAATTGTATGCATTGGTGCAAAGTGTGAAAAATTGGAAACTCTACTTAATGGGTAAAGAAACAATCATCCACACGGGTCATCGACCATTGCAATACTTTCAATCACAAACAAAGCTGCAACAAGCAAGACACTTTCGATGGATGGGTTTTCTTCAACAATTCAACTTGGTGATAAGGTATAAGAAATGTATCTATAACAAGGTTGTTGATATGATTTCTAGGCCAATTATTAGTGCATCCATTATTCTTAAGCATAATTATGTCATGCATGAGAGCTACGCTGAACAATATACTTTAGATAGTGATTTCAAAGATGTATATGCGACTTTATGTCAAGGTAACTAACTAGAGGAATTGGATTATCATGTGCATGATAACTTGTTGAACCATCTTAGCAAGATTTGTATTCCATAGGGGGAGATAGTCAACATTATAAGATAAGTGCATACTTCTCTTATTGATGGTCATTTCGGTGTAGGTAAGACAATGGCACAGTTACAAAGGTACTGCTATTGGCCTCGTATGCTTGAAAGTGTGTCACGATTTGTAAGAGGACGTTCATTATGTGTTGTTAGTAAGCTGAGCAATAGAAAGTTTGGATTGTATACACCACTTCCTGTACCTTCTCGTCCATGGGAGAGTGTTGCTATGGCCTTTGTAGGAGGTCTACCTATGTCTTGGAGAGGTCATTATTATCTTTATGTAGTTATGGATAGGTTCAACAAAATGTGTATTTTTATGCCTTGTAAAAAGTTGGTTACAACTGAACAAATTGCTCAATTATTTTTGAAGAATGTATGGGTGTTGTTTGGGTTTCCCACATCCATTGTTAGTGATCAAGATTCTCGCTTTGTTGGGAAATTTTGGTCAAGCTTGTGGGGGATCATGGACACCAAATTGAAAAAGAGTACACCATTTCATCCACAAACAGACAACCAAACATAGGTGGTGGTGAACAAGACAATGATACATCTTCTTCATGGTTATTGAAACAAGCATCCTAAGTTGTGGGATGAACATTTTCAATATATTCAGCATGCTTGCAATCATGCCAAGCACTCTTCGACTCAAACCTCGACATTTGAGGTATGTTTGGGATACATGCCTAAATCTCCTTTAGATTTTATCTTTGCAAAAGATGTTGGTATTGATGGTCATAGTGACATAGACAAAGCTAAAATATTCATTGAACAAGTTGAATTGGTACATCAAACAGTTCAAGAACAATTAGAGAAGAATCAAGTCAAGTACAAGACAAGACATGATAAGCATCATGTAGATCACAATTTCCAAGTCAGTGATGAAGTTTGGCTTCACATTAGCAAAGAGAGACTCCAAGGAGAAGGTAAAAAGATAAAACCAATTCGATATGGTCCATTCAAAATTCTTGAAAAGATTGGTAATAATGTCTTCAGGTTGGATTTTCCTTCATACATGCAAATTTATACAGTTGTTAATGTTGAGAATCTAAGATTGTATGAGCCTCCTTTGATTGAAGATCAACGAGTGAATGTTCAAATGCCTTCAATTGAAGATTTATCTTTTGAATATATTGAAGAATTGTAGCAAGACACTATCCTTGATAGAAAAATAAGGACTTCAAAACGAGGAAACATGGAATATCTTCGTGTGGGGCTCAAGGGTAAAAATCCAAGCAAAGCCAAACAGGTTAAGATTGGAAGGGTGAGGGAACTGTACCCTCACCTGTTTGTCAACTGAAAGTGATCTTTTGGGGTCCAAAAGCTTCTAGTGGGGAGGAATGATCCAATAGATAAATTTTATGCTAAAAAATTCAAAGTTCTCAGAATGAAACAAAACTTTTGCGCTTGTGTATATCTCATCGTTCTGAATTCGGCACAACTCGTTTCGTGAAAAACCGATTCTGTATGCTTCTACAATTGCGTTCTGTCCACTTTTGGAAATAACTAAAAAATGGTTTTTGGACGATAGGGTTGCCCAATCAACAATATGTACTGTTGATTGGATTGTTGAATGGATTGCTGATCGATGACTAGACCGTTGAATGTACCTTGTTTGGGCTAATCATGGCGCACCATTTTTCACTTTCTGATTGGTTTGAGTTGGGGAATGTTATTGGTTGTTTGATAGAGCAATGAGAGGCCACCACGTGGCCCAACCAGAGGCCGCCACGTGGCCCAACTAGAGGCCACCACGTGGCACCTCCTATTTGGCTAAATATTTTGGTAATGTTCAAGTGGATGTCTGCGGGGGGTCGAACTCGCAACCTACTACCAGCAAACCACCGAACTTACCACTATCCCGTCGATTCATTTCTTAACAATATAGGTTTGGAAGTTTAGGCATGTGAAGGGTGCATTTGGGGATGGGATGGGGTTAGCCCCAACACTGGTCACCGCGCCCACGGAAACAAGGGGTGGGACTAGGGGCCAAGGGTTAGCCTAGCCCCGCCCATTTTTAATTCAAAAAAATTTGGCCACCATTAATGAATTAATTTTTTTTTTAAGGCCTCATTGGGAAATTAAATGATCCCACAAATTGTGTCGAACGTTGGCGGAAAAGTTGCCCAGTTAGCATTTTTTGGGGCGAAAATGTAGTCTTGAATGCATATATGATCGATCATAAATTGAGAGTCTTCGTATGAGAATCCCCAAGAAGGCTCTAAACCCTCTCTAGCTAGTTGTAATAACACTTATTAGTCCCTATATAGATCAACCATTAGATAACTTAATAAATTGTGACAAGAGTCATAGGTAACATCATGTAACCAACATATAACCAACATATAACCAGTGAATAAATAACATAGAAACCATGGCTACTCAGCCATAACATCACCAACATAATCACTATAATTATTCAGAAATCACAATAAGAAAATAACTTATTAATATATGAAAATACCAACCAAGTTAGGAATTTCACATACCACCTAAACATAGATTGGGTTGAACCAAATCTCTCTTTTAGCCAATCAACCCTGCACCATATTCTAAGCGCAAATGTGGGATTTCATGGAATAAACCAAGACAAAATCAACCAGGTCTTCTACATGCCAAACCACTTCAAATCTCAACCATAGTTATTCCACCTCTATGGTCCAAACATCACTAACATAAACCAAATTGGTCTCTACCCAAGCTGTCCAGGGCTCCACGAGCTAGTCAATCAACCCATAACCTTTCAGGGCCCTAGAGCGTTTGTCCAACCTGACTCCAGGGGCTAGTAACTCAACCCACCAAGGGCTCTAGAGTGTTTTCCCCAACCTAGCCTCCAGGACTAGTAACTCAACCCAAGCTATTCCAGGGCTTCCAAGGCGTTTGTTCCAACCCACAACCATAAGGAACATGGGAACCAATCAGAAAAACAAGTGGAAAAACCCACAACACCATGACTATCCAACAAATGAAAAGGCAAGGCTGAAACCAATTTCTATCCATGAAAATTTCCATGCCAATGACAATACATAACCATAGAATCAGATGCATATACCATGCATCCAAAAATGAACAAAAAAATCACACATGCAACATGTTATTTACAAAGCAATCTAGTTGTCGCTGCTGATCCAATTGTTCCCTTGAGCTCCCTGCTTTTCTTTGCCTTCTTTATCCAATTCCAAATTGTATGCCAAAGTGCTCCAAGAATGCTCTAAATGTGCAAGAGTGTGAGAGAATAAAGCTAACTTGACAAAAATCTAGCAATTGATTCTCTAAAGTATTTTTATCATTGATGCCTCTATTTTTGTCATTTTCCTTCATTTTTCCTCTAATTCCTTCTCATGCAAATATGTGTTCTTCACCTTCTTTTTCTCCTATTTTCCTTTATTTTCATAATTAAATGTCAATGATTGCCTCTTGGCCTTTTCCAATTTCCTTTTCCATAAATAAATCAAAAGCGATCTCCGCTATAATGTTTCCCCCCCATTAATCTTGGAATACATGTCCCGTGAACTTGGTCTTATATTTTTTACATGGAAAATAAACAAGGGGATGTTACACACATCCTCAACACAAAACAAAACAAATTAATGTGTTAAAAAAAATTATGAGTGGAGTCCTCCATGCACCCCGCCCACGAGCCCACCTTACACACACACACACACACACATATATATCACACACACACACACACATATATATATATTCCTCACCGAATTACAAATATTAATTGGTGGAAAACGAATGGTTAGGATTCAATATTAGGGCCCACCCGAATAAATGAATATCCAATGATAATTTAATCCAACAACGAAGTTAACTTGCAGGCCCCTCCTAGATCGATGGTTGGGACTTAGATGATCTAGAGTCCTAAATTCCATTAGAATCCAAATTTGCATGATTGCTAAGTTGGAGTTGTTCCCCAATGGGATTGGATGGCTCCAATGCATTTCAATTGATGGTTGCAGTTGGCCATCGAACCCCAACATGTTTGACCTATATATATTCTTCACCGATCTACAAATATTAATTGGTGGAAAATGAATGGTTAGGATTCAATATCAGGGCCCACCTGAATAAATGACTATCCAATGATAATTTAATCCAACAACGAAGTTAACTTGTAGGTCCCTCCTAGATCGATGGTTGGGACTTAGATGATCTGGAGTCCTAAATTCCATCAGAATCCAAATTTTCATGATTGTTAAGTTGGAATTGTGCCCCAATGGGATTGGATGGCTCCAATGCATTTAAATTGATGGTTGCATTTGGCCATCGAACCCCAACATGTTTGACCTTTAATGGCCTCCCACTGTCCAATGAGATCCAAGTTTCGCTTTCAACACAATCAACCCTATCTTCGTGGGATTGGGTTGTTATGATTCTGTAGCATACTTTATCCCTGCATTCCTAGATTAAGGCCCATATATATTATTCATTACTTGAGAATCCAAGGGAATGGGATTGCCAACGATACTTATTTGTTTTAGATGTATATTGTAGTATGGGTTGTTTCCATCACCACACTATGATTTGGATTTGATGTAGAGAACACATGTCTGGAGGAGAAGGAATTACACCTACATCCATCCCAGCATAACATAAAAATAACAAATCAACTATCACACCATGTTGAAAAAGTTAATTCATGATGCTAAGTTGACCATGGCCAAGCCCCATAATTCCATCTGCAATTTGATGATAGAGGTCACGAGTCTCTGAATTTTCACACCCAAACACTTCATGTTGTGGCATAAGTTCACTATCAACACCAAATGAAACCATAACCTCTCCAAATACATCACTATTAGTGCTCATCTCTACATATTTTCTCTCATATTTATATTGATTTTTATTTATGTCATACATATTAATCGAAACCACACTTTACAAGTTGGTAGGTGCTTGAAAAATATAGTTAAAATCTTAGATCTTTCCTGGTGATTCCTACATCGTGTATAGTTTGAACATGGAACCTATGTGATAGTGTTGCTTGAATCCAAAAGTAGACAAAATTATTGTGGCATATTTCCAATCCAGAGCCTCGTAGTATAGTAGCTCTTGATAAGAAGATCATCATAGAGCTTCATGCAAGTCCTAGTAGGCTTGGTTTTTCCACTTCCCAAGTTCCTAATTAGCAAATACAACAATATATTTCCGTTCAACGTCAATGGGATGAGTGAAAAAGCCTTCGTACCTTACCCCATTTTAACAAATCCATTTTCAACCTTCGTAACTTCTAGACAATTAATAATATTTCACAGCAATAATAGGACTATGTATCCATATTCAAAACCATGTTAAAACCATAATTTTAAAATGATGTACACATACTTTTACGAGACTCAAATTTATTTTTCAGTTTGTGTTTTATTTTAATTTAAATGGAACATAAACTTTTGTTGTGCTAATGTGGCTTCCCACCTACCAATTTCAAATTGAATCAAATGATGATTTTCTATTGAAGCCAACTATCCTCGTTACCGAAATACTCCAATATTTTTTGCAAAATTTATAAATAATACAAAACATGACCAAAAAATTTCAGAAATGCAGAGATGATCACAAACAAATAGCGACCATGAAAGTTGACCTAGGTATTTTTAGATAATTGACCATAAATTTTTTAAAGTGATTTCTTTCAAAACTTCAAAAGGTTTAACTTATTCAAAACATTTCCACCGGTTACTGGTCAATTGATGCTAGAAAAGAGAAAAATAACTACTAATTTTTTTTTCAAGGAAACTGTTTACAACCTCCTACATTGGAAGATGATGCTCAACTTACTAGGTAATCATACCTGATTAGTTTTTATCATAGACATATTCCATTATTTTTATTTTAAACAACCTTCAAAACTAAAACTACACAACACTTAAGAAATATAATCATCCATATCAACAGAAGGATCTTTAAATTGTTTTGCACTAAGGCCTCTCATCTCATAAAAGGATAATTATTTCCATCCCAAAAGGATATTCTTATTGCAAGATATTAATATAATTAATCTATTAGGATGAAGGGTGGACTTCATTTGATCATCATGAACCTAACCACCCAAATCAAAGGGAAATTCCTTCCAACAATTCTTCATGTCCCATTTAACTTACTCTTTGCGAGCATATATCACCATTGTTTATGGGAATACATCTTGTTCCCAAATTATATCAAACACTTGTTGTGTATTATATATATTCTTTCACATTATATATTCTTGTATATTATAATTTCAATGGGGTTTTCCTAGAGACATCCACAACATAACTAATACAAATTAAAACCTCTAACCATAATTTCTAGCGAGATCTTTTCGAAACTAATGCAAATCTTGTCCAACACCTCCTTTTGCTACCACTGAAAAAATTTACTCCTCTATGGCTAAATTTCTTCCAATCAACACCAAGTTCCAGTCTGTAATTCCCATTTAAACTCTGCTAGGTATCCTTATGTGGTACTTATCCTTATATTAGGGAAATTTATCCTATTTCAACCATCATGACTTCTGTTAAATAAATGGTAGGTAACCTATAACATATAAAAGTTTTATTCATTCTGCTTTGAATTTGGTCCAATCAGGCCCAATGTTGCAAACTAGGCTCTGATACCACCTTGTAACGTCCCTAGCCACCAACCAGGAAACACTACATACATTGAACCGAAATTCACCAAATAATTCACAAAGTTCCTACAAAATCACATGATTTAATTCATAATAATTTGAAGTTCATTTCATAAACATGTAGTAGCACATTATAATTATACACAACAAAAATAAATTCTCATAATTATGTAATTAGAGTAGGGTCAATCCCTGAATGAACCAAACCCTAACAACATATTTCATATGTTTCAAGAAATTGATCCCCTAGAGCCCATTGTAGCATACCAGGTGCCAGATGTTATTTCGACACTTACCCACATATTATTTTAGTAACTTTGATACATTAATTATTTCTAGGACAATGGAATATTTACATAACCGAAACTAGGGTTTACTAGAAAGCATAGCACATAAATATCGTAAATTGCATAGTAAATTGTAAGTAAAGATAATTAAGGCATTTAACACAATAAAAAACTAGGGTTTCCACATAAATTCAATAATTAACATGCCACATAAAATTGAATACTTATATTTCCAATAAAATCTGACTGGTTGCGAGCTCTCCATGTTCCACCAAACCTTAGACCTCGTGGTTCATCAATCTCAACCAAGAGTCACCCTTGAGCCAGGAATAAAACTCCACAAGAAATGATAAAGCAATAATTACAACATATCCATGGCCAAGGCACCAACCCAACAGTCACAACTCCAATCACTATGCCTATGTAGTGCCCACCTTCCAAGGTGCCTTATGACCAGCCAGGAACTTCTCAGCACAGGGATTTCAATATCTCATGCTACTTCAAGGGCCTCTAGGCACCCTTCTAGTCCATAAACCAAAATAGCCCCCAACTGGTCCAAAACCCAAGCTTAGGGCTCACTAACTGGTTTATCAGAATAGAAATCACCAGAAACATCTGTCCATAATCCTCATCACAATAACCATAAAAATGATAACCATAACCATAATAATAATATTTATGTTGAGATTCAACAAGATGATGAGCTTAGTGAAAAGAGTTGCCTTCACTAAGTGGGCCTGCAGGCTATTTTTGGTGCAAAGTCTATTTTTAGACTATGTCTATTTTTAGACATGATGATCATATTTCAGAAGTTGCAGGATGCTATTTGTGGATGGTTGATGAAGTTGGAAAAATAGATGAAATTCTATTTTTAGAATATTGGGCGAAGTCTATTTATAGATCGTCAATCTAAAAATAGATGCATGTCGATTATTATTAGCTCTTAATAATAATCAGACTCTAAACAACAACTTATTCTCTGAGCACTTCAGTTATGCACACAGATATGTGGCATAACAAATTCTATTTAAGGAATTACACTATTCCCGAGGGTTTACTGGAGCTAATGCATGAGGACTTCAGTTAGAACTCATGTGACAGAGTTTGGTGGAGTTATAGAAGTAGTTGGTGGAGTTGTATTTAGTTTAACTCAGTTGAGCTAGTTGTATCTAGTATAACTAATTGATACACTAGTGAGAGTGGTGTGAATTAATTAGTTAATTAATTCACTAAGTAATAAGTCATTAATCAACTGAAGAATACATCAGTTAATTACAGTGCATGGCAGTTTCAGTGGAGACCAGTGGAGAGGTAGGTGAAAGAGCAAGTGTGACTATCAGTTGTGACTATAGTGATGCATTGACTGCATCCAACACTCAGTGGAGATGCCAATGAGGATTGCGTGAGCAAGGCTGGAGAAATTCGAGTTCATTCAGAGCCATTCTTCAGCAGGGATTGCGCAGTAGAGGCAAGCTAGCAGGTGGCAAAGATCGATGCATGGATTTGCAATATCGAACCTGATTAGTGTGTAGTGATTGTATTGTACTGAGAGCTTGATATGATCAGCTTTGTATGAGGATTGTTACATGATTTCTATGACATATATTACATACAGATAATTGGGGTTTTCAGCTTCAGGCTTTCCCGTTAAACAACTGTGTTAATGTGTGTGAATTTTTATTGTTTCATGTGTGCATTGCAATTGATTTAATTTCTGCATGTGATGATCAATGGTGGAATAGATTCTGTATTGTGCATGAAGTTAAAATAGTGTGTGATCAGGAGAATATTGGATGTATAACACATAAGTTATATAATTTCTACAATTTATAATAATCATCATATTAATTCCTCCATCTCATTTCTAGACAAACATATACTTTTCATCACTACATGACCTCTCTTTTCCATGTGGCACACACTGAACCCACATGGGCCCTAGGTTCCCTTTTCTCCCAACACTAAACATTGAGTTTCTTGACACCATGGAGTTACACCACCCCCCATACTCTTTACCACGGAGTGGGATTTACATCCTACCTATTTTATATTATTATAAAAATGTATAAATTAGTTACATCATATTTACAATATCGTCCCTTCAGTTACTTAATCAAAATCAACATATATACCTGGGCACACTAGCCCCAAAATATATAACACAAATGCATAGGAACACATGCCTACAAAATAACTTCGGATCACCAACCTAACCATAATACACATTTGTATCACCAACCTAATATCATTGTACATATATTTCGATCAACATAAATAGGCAGGGGTATTATAACACACCTCAAGGTTTACTCGAGATTGGTCAACACTATGTCCTACTAATTGTTTTACCCTATGAACCATTTCGAATTTTTTAAAGGCATCGTGCTCATAGGATTCCAACCCAATTTTTTCTAATGAAATTGGTGAAATGAAACTATTTGTAGCACCATAATCAAACATAATTTTAACTTTTACATGGTTTATCATACCTAAGGTTTATACCATGACAGATTAGTGTTAAAATTGGTAGTTATCAACCATTATATAGATATGATAGTGGTTGCCTACTCCTCCCATGAGTGTTTTTCCTTCTCTATGGTTGTTATCAATTTATAACTCAGGGAAATCACACTAGTAGTGAGGTCCTCCGCATACCCAACAAGTGATGTGGGAGACACTAAATTTTTTTTTTGGGGTTCTCAAAAAAGAGCTCCTTCCCCCTATTTATAGCTCCACATTTTTTACCTCAACTTGCATGAGTTCTTGAAGTTGTTGGTGAGGATGCACTGATAACTATTGAAACCCCGATTTCTTGCAGGTTTTAACCATGTACATAAATTACTTGTATACATGATCCAGGTGGATATCGGTGGCTACCCACCTATTCCATTTGGACTCGCACCATCAATCTTGCATCTTTTCACTTTCAGCACAACTTACTATTTGTAGCAGGTTTTCAGGTCCTGCACTCCTGGAGCCATTTTGGGGCCCTAATGATCCAGGTGGATATTGGTGGCCACCCACCTATTCCATTTGAAACCCCACCATCAGTTCTTTCTGTTTTTAAGTTGCAGCACAACTTACTATTTTTTGCAGTTTTTTAGGTCCTGAACTTCTGGAGCCATTTTGAGGCCCTAAACAACGTTTTTTTTTGGGAAAATGGGGAGAAACATGGGTTGTAGACAAATGTTTCTCACTCAAAAGTTTTATTCCTCGTATAGATCTTTCTAACGAGCTATTGAGCGCATCAAACAGAGATTGGATGCCAAAGTTACGTCCTCGGGAAGTTGAAACACCAATTTACCCAAACGAGACCCACAGTTTTGGCGCTTCGTCTGCTAGGGTTAGGTTTTTGGATGTTTAGAGTTTTACATTGTTTCTCAACAGTAAATAGGCCTTAGAGCCTCATTTTAAAATAGTTCAGGGGCTTGTAGCCATCACATATCTTCTCAGAGATACGCTACCAGTTCCCTAGCTTGTTTATTTCCATTATGTCTGTATTGCAACATAGTGGAGGGGCCTATAGCCATCACATCTCTTCTCAGAGATACACTAACAGTGCCCTCGCCACTCTTTTCCATTATGTCTCATTGTAACACAGTTCAGAGGCCTGTAGCCGCCACATCTCTTCCTAGAGATAACCCTACCAGCACCCTAGTTTTTTATTTCTATTATGGTTGTATTGTAACACAATTCAGAGGCCTATAGCCGTCACATCTCTTCTAAGAGATAAGCTATTAGCGCCCTGTCTGTAAGCATATTTTAGTAATTTGATTTTAATAAAATGAAGCATTATTTCTGCTGCATCTCTGTGCTTATGGTTATATATGTATTTTGTTGTGTAATTCTTAAAAATGGAAAAACATACAATGGCGAGTACATAAAAATATACACAAATATTTTTGTTGAAAAAATCAACAAGAAATTCTCAATTTTATTTTTCCTTGATTAAATTGAGAAAAATCGAATTTCCACATCAGCAGACAACATGTATGCAGTTAACTTGTGTGACATGGCTTGTGCCACCTAATTTACTCAATAAATTCGATTTGGAGGAGTTAGAGTTCAGTTAAGCATGTGTGATTGCTAATTTGAGTAATCAAGGTCAGTTATCTTAGGTTGTTTTCAGTTAAACTAGTTCGAAGTGTTGGAGGAACTAGTGGAGGGCTAGTTAAGTAGTGGGACTTTAGTCAAACTCGGTCATGATCCAATTAACTAATCAATCAACCCAAAATAGCTAGTGCATGCAGAGAATTCGAGTTCCCCAAGCTTGGTGGAGATTCCAAGACAGTGTAACATTAGTTGTAGACTAGTCTTGAGTGTACATGTGTTGCATGCAGTAAGATGATCAACCTTAGGAATTGCACAATCCATTTTGGAGAAATTCCTAAATAATAGTGGCCTAATTTATCAAGGAACAACGCAAGGAAATAGGAGCTCAAGCAAAGGCAAAATCAACTAAGTTTGTGTCAGAGCTTCTCAGTGAGAAGAGCGATAGGTTATTCACTTGTAGGTTGTGCTCAATTGAGAAAAGCAATTGTAATACATCTTTATTCATCAGATTAATGCAAGAATTCATTGGGGTTTTTAACAGATTTCTTTTCCCAGGAAAAATACTATTTTCACGTGTGTGATTTCTTATTGCATGTTTGAGATTTTTGTTCTAAATTGTAAATTAATATTCATAGAGAAATAGAGTAGGTTTGTGTCTTGTGATTTTGATTAAAAATCATAAGAAATTGAAAATATACAACATAATTTCTACATGGTATCAGAGCAGGATTCACATTAGAGTAAGAATTTCAAATTTGTTTCTCGGGAGGTTCAAATTTGGAGATCAGTGCAGCAGGATTTATTTAGAGTTGAGAAGATGGCCTTCAATGGAATAAGGCTAGAGTATGTCTTGGAAGGCACCTATAATTTTTTTGCATGGAAATATCACATGGAGGAGATATTGGATGACAATGGATTGTTGGAATACATCAAGCAAAATGTTGCAAAACCACCAGAATATGATGCCCAAAACCTTGCTCAATGGAAGAAATATGTAGCCGAGGTGAGGAGAATAATCTTGGAGGGAGTGCGGGATCACATTGTCTCAAATATCCATGGAAAAGAAAATTAGTTTGCAATGTGGAAAGCACTGATATAATTGTTCGAGAATAATAGTGAACACAGGAAGTTGGCGCTCAAGGATAAACTCCAAAGAATCAAGATGCATAAGAATGAAACTATTCCTCCATATTTGAGCAAGTTCACAGAATTTCACGATGAACTTAGAGGGGTTGGTGTTAATATCCTTGAAGAAGAGTAGGTAAGCCTAGCCCTTCTAGGCCTTCTCAAGAGCTAGCATAACTATCAAGATTCCGTAAATGGGAGGGAGAAAATATCAAATTGGGAATGCTTATGGTCTGATTTGGTATAGGAGGAAATAAGTCTAAATACCATAGATGGGACTTCATACAAGGGCAAGGATGAGGAAAAATTTGCATTAGATGGAAAGATAAAGAAGGGAAAAGGGAAGAAATCTCAATCCAAACCAGAATCCAGTCTAGGGGGTAAGAAGAAATATTTGTCCAAAATCATATGCTTCCATTGTCATGAATTTAGGAACTATGAAAATAAGTGTCCACATGAAAATTCAAGCAAGAAGACCTCAAGAGGAGCGGTAGGTGAATATTTGGCTTCATTATTCGAGCTTTAATTTACCCTCATCCCATACATGGCCAACATAGTGATGGGAAGCGTGTGGTATTTGGACTCAGGTTCATCATTCCACATGACAAGGTGTAGAGATATTTTTAGTGGCCTTGAGGATAAAGACTTGCAGATGCACATCGAGATGGGGGATGACAGAAGGTATAATGTGACCAAGATTGGTACAGTCAACTTTCAGAGGGAGTCAGGCTCCTCTCTCAAGCTCAAGGATGTCATGTTCATTCCAGGCCTAAAGAAAAATCACATCTCTATTGCAGTTTTGGAAGACCGTGGTTACGATGTGATATTCAACAAAGGAAATGCATTATTGAGACAGATAGCCACGGGATAGGTGAAGAAGATCAGGGTTCGTGTGAAGAACCTGTATAATCTAGATGTGGAGGATTATGTTACATTAAGAAGTAAGGTGGAGAAGGTGCAGAGCCGCAATGTCGGTGAACTTTGGCATAGAAGAATTGGCCATTTTCATCATGGCACCCTAGATATCGTCCAACAGATAACCACATGCCTCCCCAAAGTAGCACTTCAGCATCGATATGTATGCAAAGGATGTACCTTGGGGAAGTACACAAAATCCAAATTCTATGATCGAGACAAAAGAGCACATGCAATCCATGAAAGGATCCACTTTGATGCATGTGAAATTTTCTTGACAACCTCCACTTCAAGGCACATATATTTTTCCATTTGTATTAATGATTTCTCATGAAAGTGATGGATCTTCTTCATGCAGAAGAAAGATGAGACATTCTCCAAGTTCATAGAATTCAAAACAATGGTTGAGAAAGAAACCAACAAGAAGGTGAAGGCTCTTAGGAGCGATATTGGAGGTGAGTATGTGTCGAATGAATTTAAAAATTCATGTGTAAAAGAAGGCATTCAATGAGAGTTGAAAACACCCCAAAACCCATAAACTAACGAGGTGGGTGAGAGAAATAACCGTAGTATCGTGGGAGAAGCAGGGGCAATGTTGCATGATCAAGACATACCTCTGCACTTGTGGGCTGATGCATGCAACAAAAAAATCTATTTGAAAAATTAGAGTCCTCATGGGATTCTCGGTATGATTACACTAGAGGAGGATTTCTCAGGGAGGAAGCTGGATGTGTCACACTTCAATATTTTGGAGCCTCTACCATGTCTCCAAAGAATCAAGGAAGAAGCTAGAGCCGACAACATAATTGGGGGTATTTGTGGGTTACATTGAAACTCCCCACAACTGCTATGTGTGCTTTCCATACCTTAGAATGACAATTATGTGAAGGGATGTAAAATTTGGTGAGAAGAAAGTGATGTGGCGCTTTCTTGAGAGGGAGATTCAGATCCCACCATAAGAGAGGATTTTAGCTCCAAAGAAGGAGCCTTAGGAAGTTGTGGAGCAACCAAAAATTGAGGAGAAAAGAGTGGAGAAAACCACTCAAGCTAAACCAACCAGAGAAGGTAGGAAAACAACTAGGGAAGATGAGAGACTTGTGTAGGATGTGAAGGAGAATGTGGGTTCTCCTTCAAATGTGCGTAGGAAGAGACGGTCACCAGATCGACATTGGATACATGGATCTAATGATTTAGCTTGTAGAGACTAAGCCATCCTCTTTCGAGGAAGTAGTGGAGAAACCTGTATGGGTTGATGCAATGGTGGAGGAATACAAATCCGTTGTAAATAAAAGAGTTTGGGAAGTGGTCTCAGGACCAACAGATTAATCAATTGTGGGTTTGAGATGGATCTTCAACGTTAAGCAGACAAAATATGGAAGCATAGATAATTTCAAGGCCAAATTTGTGGCCAAGTGGTACTCTCTAGTTCAGGGAATTGGCTGTGAGGAGACCTTTTCTCCTGTAGTAAGGTACTCGTCCATTAGATCAATTCTTGCTCTGGCTGCACAGATGGGGTGGAAAATCCACTACATGGATGTAAAAACAACATTCCTCAATGTAGTTATTGAAGAGGAGGTGTATATAGAGTAACTAGAAGGCTTTAAGAATTTTTATCAGGAGTCTCATGTGTGCAGACTCAAGCAAGCATTATACGGTCCTAAGAAAACACCTCATGCTTAGTACACCAGGATTGATAACTATCTCACCAGTTTGGGCTTCACCAAAAGTGAAGTAGATGAAAACCTCTATTATATTTTGGTTGAAGGTAAATTTTTAATTATTGTGTTAAACATTGATGATTTTATTTTAATTGGTAATGAACAACTAACCAGATATTGCAAGTAGGACCTTGCAAGAGAATTTGAAATGAAGGGCATGGGTCTCATGCACTACTTCCTTGGGTTGGAAGTATGGCAAGGCGAAAAGGAACTATTTGTCTCTAAAGGAAAGTATGCGAATGAGATACTACATAGATTCCACATGGAGAGTTGTAAATTCATGGAGACACCACTAGCTACCAACTAGAGGAAGGAGGGTGTCACTTCAAGTGAGGAAGTGGATGCTACTATTTATCGACAATTATTAGGTTCATTGATGTATATTGTGAACACACGACCATATATTTTCTAAGCAGTCAACCAACTGAGCCAAGTTATGGTTAGACCAACCAAATTATTTTAGAGGGTAGCTAAGCATTTTCTACAGTACCTCAGAGGCACTTCCCAGTTTGGACTATGGTATAGACAGATAGAGGGAGTGAAGTTGTGTGGCTTCACAGATGAAAATTTGGTGGGAAATCCATCAGACCGAAAGAGTACATCAGGTGGAATTTTCAATGTTGGGTCTGTAGTTGTTTCCTGGTACAACAGGAAGAAAATATTTGTGGCACTTATCTCAGTAGAAGAATAATACATGGTTGCAAGTCAAGAAATATGTGAGGCGATCTGGCTGAGAAATATACTTGTTGGATTGTTTGGTTAGATTATGGATCAATTGTGATCTATTGTGATAATAAAAGTTGAATCAAGATCTCTAAGAATCCCATTTTTCACGATCGATCCAAGAATATAGATATTTGGTATCACCATTTACGAGATTGTGTGCATAGGCGGATAATGTTGTTGTAGTACATTTCGACAGAGTAACAAGATGCTACCATTTTGACAAAGGCCTTGCCAAGAGGGAAGTGTGAGTTACACATGTGCAGGATAGGGGTGGTTGATAATTCCTTTCTTTCTAAGAGGGAGTGTTGAAAAATGCAACAAGAAATTTTCAATTTGATTTTTCCTTGATTAAATATTGAGAAAATTTGAATTTCCACATCAGTAGACAACTTGGATGTAGTTAACTTGTGTGACTTGATTCGTATCACCCAGTTTACTCAGTAACTTCGAGTTGGAGGAGTTAGAGTTCAGTTAATCATGTGTGATTGCTAATTTGTAGAAATCAAGTTCAGTTGTATTAGGTTGTTTTCAGTTGAGCTAGTTCCAACAGTTGGAGGAACTAGTGGAGGTTCGGTTAAGTAGTGGGATTTTAGTCAAACTCAGTGATCTTCTAGTTAACTGATCAATCCTCCAAAATTAGCTAGTGCATGTAGAGAATTTGAGTTCCCAAGGATTGGTGGATATTCCAAGGTAGTGTAACATTAGTTGTAGACTAGTCTTGAGTGTACAGGTGGTGCATGTAGTCATATGATCAACCTAAGGAATTTTGCAATCCATTTTGGAGAAATTACTAAATAATAGGGGCCTAATTTCTCAAGGAACAGTGTAAGGAAATAGGAGCTCAAGCAAAGGCAGAAATTGAACAAGTCTGGGTTAGATCTTCTCAGTGAGTAGAGAGATAGGTTATGCACTTGCAGGTTGTGCTTAGTTGATCAAAGAACTTGTAATACATCTTTATTTATCAGATTAATTCAAGCAAACATTGGGGTTTTTAGCAGATTTCTTTCCCTAGGAAAAATACTATTTGCATGTGCGTGATTTCTTATTGCATGTCTGAGATTATTGTTCTAAATTGTGAATTAATGTCCATAAAGAATTATAGTAGGTTTTGGTATTGTGATTTTTATTAAAATTTCATAAGAAGTTTAAAAAATACAACATAATTTCTACAATTTTCTCCTACAACCCAAAACTAGGAAAACCAAATTGATTTTTCATTATATTCCTTTCATTGTTACAATACATTGTATACATTCTAAAGTATTCATAAACCCCATTCCATTAAGCTTTGATAATAACATAACCACATTTCCCTTGATCGGATCTACAAAATACCATGGAAAAAGCCATCATGCCCAAAACTATGTGCAAAACCATGCGTGGTTTCACCCAGCCATTATTGGTTCCTCCAAAAAAAAATTTCCAGGGTGTTGCCCTGGACCCCATGCAAGGGGAGTACCACCCCTTTGCTGTGCAAGACACAATGTAACAACACATGGGGCTACTCGTGGAAATAATATAACGCATACTATTATAAACATACAATAAGCATGAACATGAATAGGTTACATCTTAATACCAGCAAGGACACACATTACAAGAATATACAGAGAACAACAAAATATTGGGAAGGAATTCCAACCAAGTTTCTATTAGATTTTGAGTATATTTATATATAGATGATATAGTTGGAGTGGTTGGACCCCATGCAAGGGGACTACCGCCCCTCTGCTGTGTAGGACACAATGTAACAACACATGGGACTACTTTTGGAAATAATATAACACATACTATTATAAACATACAATAAGCATGAACATGAATAGGTTACATCTTAATGCCAACAAGGACACACATTACAAGAATACACAGGGAACAAAAAAATATTGGGAAGGAATTCCAACCACGGTTCTATTAGACTTTGAGTATATTTATATATAGATGATATAGTTGGAGTGGTTGTACCCGGTCTCAACCAACCTTTTTTTACTTTATCTTAGACATTTACAGAATATTACTAACATTTACATGATACACAATGTATGATGATAAACATAGGACTAAAAGGCCCCTAAACATCTCCCCCATCCTTAATGCTTTTCTCATTTCAAGCAAGGAAGCAATAAAGTATTGGATTTATACTTCTTGTATAAGTATCCCTATTGTACATCAAACGTGCATACCGATCTACATAGGTAACCCAATTGCGACAACCACGATAGGAAGATGCACATATATGACACTTATTGTGACTTCTTCATGTCCAATAGCCACTTCTTGCAGATATCCACTATTCATATTCTCTATAGCCTTCTCAACCATATGGAATACTACTCCAACCAAGAACTATCGGGAAACTCCTCTCCAATCTGGGGGCATCTTTTTCGCTAGGCTCTACGGATGAGTCCAACGCACAACTGTCATTCTTGGGAGTCTCTCATCCAAACATAAAATAAGTGAATGTATGCTATGTACCTCTGTCACAATCAAAGAATTCAACAAATGAGTCTCTCATTCATACATAAAATAAGTGAATGTATGCTATATACCTCTGTCACAATCAAAGAATTCAACAATTTTATACCAGGGGTCAATCTATGTTTTCAAATGAGTCTCTCATTCATACATAAAATAAGTGAATGTATGCTATATACCTCTGTCACAATCAAAGAATTCAACAATTTCATACCAAGGTCAATCTATGTTTTTTTTAGTGTTATCATCATTTTTAATCATTCAACACTCTGTGTGTTCTTCTCTTATTTCCTATTATTGAATAGTTTATCTATTGCTGCAAATACTTATATAAAAAAAAACTATCCGTATATGTTGCACATTTAATTGTTTTTATAACTATGATAATTGCTTTGTTGTTTTATGGATCATATATTTAAGAAATGACATGGAGCCACTCAAACTACTGAATTTCTAACAAGTTATTGTTGACTAGGTGTTGATAGACATTATTATTAAAAACTGACAAAATTTTGAGTTGACTTATAAAATATCCCTTAATATAATTCTATAAGAATCTACATAATATTCTAAAAAAAAAATTTAGTAATAGACTTAGTTTGAATAGTTCCGCTAATAATCAAGTCAAATTGCCAATGGAATACATTCCATTCCTCTATCTTTTCCATCGATTATTCGCTAGTTGAGTCAAAGTCGATTCTACCATATGATCACTTCGGCCTGACTAAATTCCATCAAAGTTGACCATCATATGAAGACAATGAAACATTGCTTAAAAAAATTGCAATAAGGCTTTGTGAAATGGGATTCGTCAAATAAAATTGGCCTCTAGATAAACATGGAAATAAAGGAAACCACGTGAAGTAACTTTTTACTAATACCTTCCTTTGAATTCATCTTTTGAGCTTCCAGAAAACAACATAACCGTTACCTCCATGTGGCCAAGTGGTTAACTTCCATGTGTAATTCTATAATCAAAGTCGGCCTCGTAAATGTTAGAAACCATTGAAGACTCTCTGAGGAGCTTATCGAGTACATCAGAGACAGATAAATTTATACATGAGTCCAGCCATTCACCGACTGAAATTATTGCTAACGTAAATTTTCAACTACTGCGCCGACTAACAGTGCATTGATTTCGTATGAATAGTGAGAGTGATTAATGCTTCAACACCTCTCCTTAATCACGATCTTCACAATCATAATTATTAACTTGCCTGCTGATCTAAGTCTCAATAGGCTTACACCATTACATAAAAAAAACTTGACAACAAACTTGACAACATGGCTTTTATTTTTCCTGCTTTCATTTTTTCCTTCCTTCTAAAAGAATTTCCACAAGCAGGTTCATGCAATTCAACAAGCAGCTCAAACTGTGCCACACACTGTAATTAACTTCAAAATAACTTTGCCAAAGTTCTTTAATGCACCAGGTCCACGCTCATTTGCACACTCACCAAAACGCACAACAGTGCTCCTTAATGCATAGGCCAACGAACTAGGTTCAACGCTCAACAACCCAAAGCTCAACTCCACCGGCTCTTTAGATCTCGCCCTCTGGGTGACAGATTAGTTCTCCACGTACAGATCTTCAACTGGATCTCCACACTCGACTCTCTAGTCGAATTTACACACAAATTTTCTTAACAACGATTGACAGCTCTTCAATGGTTCCTTTGACTTCAACCGACGTCGGGCTCCACAGGCTGTTGTTTCACGCTTGACGCTCACCTTTAAACATCCTTGTCCATTATTGGAGTTCACAGAGGCCTCACGACCGTCGACCACTTCACACTGGAGTAAAATTTGTTTGAGTTACCTCATGGAAGAATAGCGTATTCGGTATACACACCAGATCTCTTAACCCACTGGGTTAACAACAAACAACAGTATTCTCCAGCGGAACCTGCGGCTACCACCACTTGCAGCCAGTGTTCACAACTCGGTGGCAGCGGGTTCTTTGAATGCGCAGCACACTGCTCAATTCACACAAGGGGCAATACACAACAGGGCGCGATTTCAGGATTTCAGCACTCCTGTTTACATGCTAATACTCCTTCGGCCTCCATGGAGCTCAACAAATCCACTGCCACGCCAACGAATGACAACTCGATCAAACAATTCAAACGCTCCTCAATAATTCCTCAGCGTTCACTTTCCAGTTGGAAAAAAAGAATGCCACTGGTCCTCTATTCTTGCAGCTGTCAGCTCTCAACGACAAATCTTAACACTTGGGTTTCAAAAAATTGTGCGATTACCATTTGTCTCCACAGCATGCACAACAACTTCACATATCCGCGCTCCACCGTGTATCCAAGCTGCTCCAACCTGCACGATTCGCGACAGTCTAAATTCGCATGCAGACTCCTTCGCGCAGATCTGCCACACAGGCCTTAACAGCACGGCTTGGAGCCACGCTACTCCACAGCCTTTGAGCTTGCCTTCGCCAGACCTTAACAAAGCAATGGTAACTTAACCCAACAGTGCAACCCCACATGCAGCAGGTTCAGATTACAATAAATTTCCTCCACATTTCACTTCTTCAAAAAGGCAGCACACCGCTGCGGACTCCAACGTTTGCAGGACCAGAGCTGATCCTCAACACAAACACTTACAGGAGATCACACAAGTTTGTAGCGAGGTGGCTCCCTCACTCACCACGCAGGAGCCTATGAACAAAAGTCATAGACATGAGGCCTACGCTTCAAAGTCGGCCTGGTAAATGTGATGGTTTTGTTAGGCAATACTCATAGATCACTTATTTGAATTTCATTTCAGATGGGAGAACCGTGTTCAAGAAGTTTCCATCTCTATCTTGAAATTGAAAAAGGGAGAAAAGAAGAAAAGGACCTCAATGGAAAATGTCACATTTCCCTGGCCTTTGACCATATTAGTCGATAAACCTGACCAGGAGGTGGAAGTCGAAATCAAAGTTGCATAAACAAATTGAGTCAAATTGAGATTTACGAACAAATTTTCTTTGATACTTGCAAACTTGTATTTAAAGAAATGAAATTCAACTCCATGAACTTGTATAAGTCGACTCTAAAAGAGGAAGTTAATTAAAGCTAGTCGAAAATGTAACTTGTCAACTCTCCATGTACAAAATCATATGACAAAGTTCCGAAAGGAGAATCATGAATTTCTATGTATATAGAATTTCGTGGAAGATATCGGTACTAAGGCCGATCAGTATGTTGTGAATCGTATCATTTCTCTATTTCTTCCATTTGCTCATAATTTTGTTCATAGTCAAAATTATCATATAATTTTTTATCAATGCAATGCTGGGGTAAGAGTTGTGTTTACGTCTGTCATCATCTTGTCTAAGCACGTGCTATTGTACAAGAATCAAGAAGAAGTACAATAGGTCAAATTGTATGCAGTCAAAGTTCAATAGGTCAAATTATATGTAATCGAAGCCAACATTGTGCAATAATAAAAGTCAAACCAATCGAATCTGATTTTAGTAGCTTACCATGGTCATCGAAAACTTTATAGTTGAGATAACAAAATAATAAAATTTCAATTTCCTCTGCAACCCTGTTGGTCCCGCTCCTGCTCTACGAATTATCTTCCTATTATTTGTCTCTAAGAATATATTCTTCATAGTTTGCAAATATGCCTTCCACTCTTGATTCCTGGAATAATTTGAGAATGAACTTAGAAACAAAGTGGGATGCACTTCTGATCTTAAGCCACACTCATACCAATGAAGCGCTACTCCAACGATGGTTGGGTTGAACGAGGTGGTGCAGCTCATCGAAGCCTGTTTTGCGAGACCGGGGTGGATTCTAGAGCTGGACGGCCTCTTGAGGTGAAAATGAGAGAGCGAAGGCAAGGTAAAATTTCTGTATTGATTGGGTTTTATCCCTTCTGCCATGAAAATATACCACTTCGTGGCTAATTAATATGATCCTTACATAGCCTCACCAACCAATGTCTGGTGAAGTATGAGAGACAAAATTCATTTCCCTGATCGATACCCTCTTGTGAGCCATGAGGTCTCGACATCGTTACACCTGCGAATAACACTAGGGAACTCATATTCAAATGATATGTGATACAATAGAAGCTCCCATATGCAGGTTCTTCAATCAACTTCCATGAACTTTCACAATCGTAGTTTTGCAAATTTGCAGACTCTTCATATTGACAAGAAATTTTCCAACATGGCATGAAAAGTATCTTATTAGATCGATCTCATTTGATTTGCAAACTGATCCTCTTCATTTAGTTCTGGTAGGTTCATTCTCTTTTTCATTTTTGCAAGTTTTTATTTTCTTGATCTTTCTGTTCTTTTAGAGGTCTTCGACATCAACATTGGTAACAGCCATGAGCATTTATGAACATCAATTTGTATGCCTCAAAAAATTTGACTTGCATATTATTTAATTGATTGATCCTCTTTGCTTTTCTCTTCTACATGTTTGAACCACCTCCATTCATTGCTGCTATTACCCAACCAAAGAGAGAGGGAACAATGCTAGATGTTATAAACATATAATAAGCATGAATAGGAACATGAAACATCTTGATACCAAACAAGAACAAACATTGTGAGAATACATAAAGAACAACAAAATCTTGGGAAAGAATTCCAACTAAGATTCTATTAGACTTTGAGTATATTTATACATAGATGATATAGTTGGAGTGATTGTACCTGCTCTCAACCAATCTTTATTTACTTTATATTAGAAATTTACCAAGGATTACTAACATGTACATGCTACATAATGTATAATGACAAACATAGGCCTAAAATGCCCCTCAACACATATCCAACATTCCCCCACTTGTTGTTTTCTTTCTACACAAGGGGGCTCAGGAGTGCACAATCGTTGGTCCAAAGTTGGAACGCTCATTGTTTCTATACACAAAGAAAACTTCTCAATGCTCACAAAATTTGTCAATGTATCTACAACATTATTCAAAGTGTCCACCTTTACCAGCAACATTTTTTCTTCTTCAACTATATCCCTCACAAAGTGATATTAAACATCATTGTGCTTTGTCTTTGCATCATAAGCAATATCCTTTGCTAAGAAAATTGCACTTTGGCTGTCACATTCTATCCTTATAGCTCACTATACCAAACCCATACATGAACACAATCTTTATAACCAAACTGCTCCCTTGCTTGCATCATTGGATGCCATGTATTTAGCCTTTGTAGTTGAAATTTCCACTACAGATTGTCTCTTGCTCATCCAACTGAATTCTCCTCCAAATAGGTTAAACACATACCCAATTGTATATATTGTTTGATCCAAATCTCCAGCCTATTCTACATCAACAAATCCATGTATGTCCAACAATATATCCAGTCTTGGTCTTCCTTGGTAGCACAAACCATGATCACTAGTGCCACATAGATACCTGAAAACCTGCTTCACTGTTGTCCAATACTCCTTCCCTGGTTTTGACATAAAAATTTTCAATACTCCCACTGCATGTGCGGTATATGGTCTGGTATAGACCATTGTATACATCAAGCTACCAATTCCACTTGCATATGGAACACAGGACATGTCCTCTTCCTCTTCCTGTGTCTTGGGACATTGTTCAACATATAAGTTTGCACCTACATGAATATGAACCTTCACTGGTTTTCTCTCCTGCATATTAAACCTTTGCAATATTTTCTCAACATACTACATCTATTTTAACTAAATATTTCTCTTTTCCCAATATCGTTTAGCTTCCATGCCAAAAATATAGTTTGCATCACCAAGATCCTTCATGTTGAATTTAGTGGGCAATTGGGTCTTCACATCCTAGATAATTTCTCTGTCATTTCCTATCAACAACATATCATCCACATACAAGACCGAATAAATAACATAGTCACCAATTAATTTAAAATACACACAATGATCCATGTTACTCCTTGTGAAGCCAAGTACTTGTATATATGTATCAAATTTTTGATACCACATCCTTGGTGACTGCTTTAATCCCTACATAGACTTTTCTTTAACTTGCATACCGGTTTTTTCTTACCATTCATTGCAAAGCCTTCCAATTGCTTCATGTAGACCTCTTCTTCTAGACCCCCATGAATAAATTTTGTCTTCACATCCATATGTTCTACCTCAAAATCAAAAGCAACAACAATAGATAAAATTAATCTAATAGAAGCTAACTTGGAAACAAGAGAAAAATATCACCAAAATAATTTTCCGACACTTGGGAATAACCTTTTTCTACCAAATGAGCTTTGTATTTCTTCACCTTGCCTTATGAACTCATCCTCTTCTTAAATACCCATTTATTGTGAATGGGTGTTCTTCTAGCCATCAACTCTACTAGATCCCAAGCCTCATTGTTTTCCAAGGCTGTCACTTCTTCAACCATGGGTTTTTTTCCAGATTTTTCCATCCTCTGAATCCACTACCTCCCTGAAAGTTCTAGGATCATTATCAGTAATATATAAAGAAAAATTTGAACGAAAATGAGATGGAGTATACCTCTCTATCTGCCTTCTTTCTCGATATGATCTCCTCAAAATTGGAGTTTGTGGTTATTCTTCTTCTAGTTCCTATTATTTTGTGGAGTCTGATTCTTCCTCCTTAAATTCAAATTCTATCTTCTCTAGTTCCTTTTCCTTTGGTAGGAATTCATGTTTCACAACATCCTTCGCTTCTCTAAATACCACATATCTACTGCACACAACCTTCTTAATTTTTGGGTTCCAAAGCTTGTAACCTTTTAAACCATCTTTATACCCAATAAATATGAACCTTCCAAATTTACTATACAACTTGATTCTTTTTTCCTTTGGAACATGTACATATGCACCACAACCAAATACCATGAGATGTAAGAGACAAGGATTCTTACCATCCCCTACCCCATGTGTAGTCTTGTCCTCCAACGTTGATAAAGGTGATGTTGGGAAAAATACTGAGATGGGGGAGGAGGGGGAGTGGTGAATTGGTATTTTAAACTTAGTTCAACTTTTCATTTTTTATTTTGATTTCCATACTCTATCGTTATTCGTGCAACCCACATATATAAACGGCTTTAGTAAAGGCAAATAACATATATAAAAATAACTAACTTTGCATATATTTCATCATCTATTCAACTTTAACCAATGCATCATTGCTTCATTAGAATTTAATTAAACAATAACCATGAGAAGTAAGAGAATAATAAATCATCACACATTAACAACAAAACAACACATGAGGACACTTGGATTTTTAGGTGGAAACCCAATGTGGGAGAAAACCCCTGTCGCGATCATCTTTGTCTTCTTCTTTTATTATAAAGGAAAAAACATTACAATATTGCACTAGCGCAGACTCATACTAGTACGCAAGCACCCACTTGTAGAAGGATACCACCTTCTCTCATTCTCCAATACTCACTGGAAGGGAGCTCCACCCCCCTGATCTCATTTATCGTCTCCTACCAGAAGGGAGATACTACCCCTTGGTTTGATTTACCATCTACCACTGGAAGGAAGCTTCGACTCCCTCACTGAAGGCTCCAACCCTCAACACCTTTGTGGACCGCATTTCATAATATTTCATACTGGATCCACCTGAATCAAATCATCAAACCTGTAGGCCACCCTTCATCATATTTTCAAAATGGACCCACTTCCATCATTAAGCCCAATACCAAATAAGAATTTTGAAACCAATCACTGAAACAAATCACCCAATCAGTGAACCAACTAAATCAACAAATCAATCATTGAATATTAATCAACCAATGCAACTAGATCAAACCAATCCATATCAGATCATATCAATGCACAAACACTCATAAGTATACTAGACCATATATTGTTCATCACAAAAACCAAATGTTGTCACTACAAACCCTGATCAAACATATGTTAGAATGTATACGCTATTGTTATGAGGAATATTCACGTATATATGTGCTTCTCTTGAATAAGACCTGTGTACATATCTCAAATCACTAACAACCAAGTGTGAACCAATACATTACTAAAAGAACCACTAAATCATGTACTGAATCTATTAGATACCATTTTGTCAATTACATATCAATACATTGTAGCATCAAAACTAATCAAAATTCCTTTTCATAACCAATTCAACCCAATCAATATTGTCAAACACAAATTATTATGGTAGAGACATCATCAACATACAACAACAACTATAACAAAAATGATCAAATATCATCAACATGCCATAATGCAAAACCCTAGTACATATATATGACTTTCACAAGCCATATCAGCGTATGTGCTTGCTTATCATACAAAACACCCTCATACAGATTCTGAACATATTGAAATATTTTCGTAGAATATATACTTGACTACCCAAACACAGAATATATATGCGACTACCTAGAAGCAGATCAATGTATGTATGCGACTAACCTTAGACAAACCTGCATACAGATTTGTAAACTTTTGTTGTAAAAATAATCTTCACAATCTACAACCCTTACTGTAAGAATTACATGCTTTAGAATACTTCATTCACATCACAACATTATTACAACCACAAATCCATCATTGTTATACATTTTCAATGAGTACATCAAATAAGAACATATGTCACCATACTTTCGGTCTTTCATATCTGAGTCTTCTCATTGCTCCTTGGTGCACACATGTTTCATATCAAATCATTCATAAACAATTCATCACTTGCACACATAACACTTTGATCTCCATCTCCATATATAACATTAGCCTTGGTCGATACCTTAGGCCAATCCCTTAGAAATGTTGTTTCTATTATTTGATAGTATCAAATAACCATTGTCCAACTCATTACTACGGGCCAATACCATGGTAAAGACCCCTGGTATTCAAGTTACCATGGTGTAGATTATATACACGACTTTTGTTCATAGCACCTGCGTACATACAAAACCTTTCTGCACAGGATTCATGTATACTTTCCCAAACTTTATATTCAACATCCATCTGATATTTCATTTCTATGTTAATCACTTCTGTAGCATATGTTCCAACTTGAATAATCATCATGTTATCATAATGTTGACATATTTATTAAGTAGGTTTCCGTCAAGGACAACACATTAGACATAATGTCAACAATATCCCCCTTTGGACTTGATGGCACCACTTTGGTGCTTGGTCACTACTTGTAAATAATTGCAAACACATCTGTAAACACACTAAGGTGTTTGGTCACTACCTATAAATACCTACAAGCACATCTATAAACACACAAAGCTTCTCTCCCAAGCATTCTTGTCCAAACAACAAGCTTCTCCCCTCCTTTGAAATCAATGGCAAAGGGATGACCAATGTTGAATGAAGACTACCCTCTCTCCTTTTATAGAGAGTATCATTGAAGATTTGATTTGCTAAATATGAAAAATGCATACTGACCATGCTCCCCCCAAGCATATGATGATCATCTTCAATGAAGTACTTGGCTCTATGCATCAACCAAATATGCCATTTTCTATCACCAAGGATGCATGCTTACATCAATCACCCAACATAGTGGGGTTACATGTTTGATTCACCATTACATCAAATGCCAAAAATAATGGGATTACATACATAAGTGACTTGACCCCAATAGTCCATACTTGTTAAGTCCCTATATTAATAGTGTAGCCCCTTATTATGTTAGTGTAGCCCCCCTTATTGTTTGAGATTTATCAATTGGGTAAAGAAGGTGTTGCTCTTTGTATCCTCATAATGTGCTATCATTTCCTTCGTAAAAATTGACCAAGTGACAATTTTTTTACGGGAGCAAAGCCATCGATACCATACAAATGTATTTTGTTCTAAATGTAAAGTTGCAATGCGTACCTTTTGTGTGTTTGCACGTTATGGAGATCAAAATATTGCTCCATCTGTAGTATCCATGTTACAGGATCCTTTCCATCAAACTTCCTCATATCCATTTTTGGAATATGGTGGTTCTTTCCGCCAACATTCGAGTTTATGGAATCATGATTAACATTTATTTTGTTCTCATCAGGAGGTTCTTCTCCTATATTTCCGCCATTAGGAATCATTTCTGGGTTTAAGCTTGTCATCAAGCCTTCCATGTATGCTTTTAGATCATTCTTCATGTCATCCATCTTAGCTTCCATGCCGACTTCCATGCCATCCATCTTAGCTTCCAAACCATTCATCTTAGTTTCCACGCCTTTCTTCAAACCGTCCATATTCACTTCCATGCCTTTCTTCAAACCGTCCATATTCACTTCCATGCCTTTCTTCAAACCGTCCATCTTCACTTCCATGCCTTTCTTCAAAACTTCCATTTCATTTTTTGTTGCTCTTTGCGAGAGTGAAAACTGTTGCATTTGCTCTTGTAATTTTGATAGATCATGTTGCTATTCTTCATCTTCATGAGTCATAGTAGAGCCTTCTGAAGGCTTAATGGGTGTTGAATTCTTTTTAGGGGCCATTTTAAAATCCAATATTGATATCTATTCTACAAGTTGCCCTTGGAATCAATTCAACTTGATTCTTCCAATAAGACTTATGATTAAAATAAATGTTAATCATGATTTCATAAACTCGAATGTTGGCGGGAAGAACCACCATATTCCAAAAATGGATATGAAGAAGTTTGATGGAAAAGATCCGGTAACATGGATACTTCAATAAGAATGTTGTGTAACCAACTCCAAAAATAGAAGAAAAGAGATATCAACGCCTTAGAAATAAGCCACTTCGAGGGGAAACCTCCAATACATTACATGAATGAAAAATTCTTGGATGATACAAATTACAAAACCTCCTTTCTATATATAGGAGTCCATGGGGCCATAATGTAATCCTAGTGGGGCCACAATGTAATCCTAGCCGACCTAACAATAATAATTTAAGGGCACAATAATAACAATATGGGGTTACGGGGGTACAATAATAACAATAAGGGGGGCTACACTAACATAATAAGGGGCTATACTATTAATATAGGGACTTAACATGCCCTCTCCTTCAAACAAGTGTTGTCCTCAACGCTTGATTATTTCTTGATGTACATGTAAAATTCTCATCCTCCCATAGCGAAATATTCTCACAGAAAGTTCTTCACTTCTTTGAGATACTACGAAATTGATCGTACTTGTCGAGTTCTTGATTCTGTGTTGCTTCATAACTTCTTTCGATGTGATGTTGATCTTCCTATTGTTTCATTAGATTCTGCACCAAAGTTGGGTTATCCTTTGAGAGTTGGAGAACTTGTTGTTGATGCTCGCTGTGATCTTCCACTAATTTATCATCCATATTAGCTATTACTTGATCCTTCAAACAATCCAAATTAGCCTCCATTTTTTCTTTTAAACCATCTATTTCATCTTCAACTGCTCTTCGTAAGATTGAAACTTGTTGCACTTGGTACCGCAATTTTGATATCTCATACTGCAACTCTTCCTCTTCATGCGTCATAGAATAGCTTTTTGAGGGATAAATGGGTATGGAATTATTTTTTGGAGGCATTATAGAACCCAATACTGACAAAAATTCTTCAATATGCCCTTGGAATCAATTCAACTTGATTCTTCAAACAAGACTTATGCAATTCGGAAAAAAACAATACACATCTTTTTCTTTCTTTTGAGGAGCTCGATATTGAAATTGAATTATCTCTGTGATTACAGATATTCAATATCTTAAATTCAGTACTGAAGTAGCTCTCTAAATTCTCTTTTGAATGCCACAGGTCTGACCTTATTTGGATTCTTCAAGACAAAGTTGTGTCCAATCTCCCACAATGACCTAATTATGGACTGGTTCAGTAGAGTGAATTTGTACGACTTGCCACGTGTCACTGTTTTGTCCTTTGTTTCTGAAATTTATAGCCAAGAAACTAAAGTCCGTGTACTTGCGACCACTTTTTACAACACTCCAATTCAATCTCCAGAGAGAGATTTATTGAACTTTTCCCACGATCACCTCTTTGAGATGAAATTCAGGAGCCTGAAAAAGCACTACCTTCCACAAATCATATCTCCAAAAATGTTGCGAACCAAGCTCTAAATTTTTTTGATGAATTTCCTCAGGATTTCAGCTTCGCACCATACGAATTTCAGATTCTGAACCTTCGTAGAAAATTTTTGATAGCGAAAATGCCACGATGACCTGTTTAGGAGCTTGAAAAAAGGCCTAACTTCCACAGATGATATCTCTGAAAATATTGCGAACCAAGCTCTGAAATTTTTAGAAAATATTCCTCAGGATTTCAGCTTCGCACCCTAAAAATTTCAGCTTCTGAAACTTCGTAGAAAAAAATTTATAGCGAACATTCCACGATGACCTGTTTGGAGCAGCGAAACCCTAGAATCCCAAGCTCTGATACCAAATGTTGTGTAACCAGCTCCAAAAATAGAAGAAAAGAGATATCAACGCCTTAGAAATAAGCCACTTCGAGGGGGCAACCTCCAATACATTACATAAATGAACAATTCTTGGATGATGCAATTTACAAAACCTCCTTTCTATATATAGGAGTCCATGGGGCCATAATGTAATCCTAGTGGGCCACAATGTAATCCTAGCCGACCTAACAATAATAATTTAAGGGCACAATAATAGCAAAATGGGGGTTACAGGGGTACAATAATAACAATAAGGGGGGCTACACTAACATAATAAGGGGCTACACTATTAATATAGGGACTTAACAATACTTGACTTAATTTTAAA